>VFSX01000484.1:17500-95000 GCA_016618255.1 Chlamydomonas sp. UWO 241
GGGCACCTGTGTGTGCGGTTGGGGTGGGTGGTGGTGGTGTGTGAGTGAGAGGCAGGCAGGCGCATGACACGCCAACGGGCACCTGTGTGTATGTGTGGTTGGGGTGGTGGTGGTGCGTGGTTGGGGGTGGTGGTGGTGTGTGAGTGAGTGAGAGGCAGGCGCATGCCACGCCAACGTGTTTGTGTGTGTGGTTGGGGTGTCGCTGGGGTTTGAGCGGGTGGTGATTGAGAGGCACGGGTGAGTGGTCACGCCAACTGGCGCCTGTGTGAGCGTGGTTGGGTGGGTGGTGGTGGTGTGTGATTGCAGTGGGGGGGGGCTCCGCCGAAAAGAGGACCATGAATTGGCTGGGTTTCCCCACGCACCAGGCAGCTGCGCCCGTAGTGCACGAGGAAGTCTGCCCCGAGTGCAGAAGCGGACCAGCGTACATAACAAGCGCGGACCAGCGACCACGCGGACCAGCGTACCGCGTACCAGCGTACGGGGTACCAGCGTACCGCGTACCAGCGTACCAGCCGGCCAGCGCACATAACAAGCGCGACAAAAAAAGCCGTGAATTCGCTGCGCCCGCCCCCCTATCCCCTCCCCACCCACCCACACCCACCCACCAACCAGGCAGCTGTGCCCGTAGTGCACAAGAAAGTCTGCCCCGAGAGCGACAGCGGACTAGCGGACATTGAAAGCGCGATAAAATAGGGTCATGAATTGGCTGCATGATAAAAAATGACCATAAATTGGCTGCATTCCCCCTCCCACCAGGCAGCTGTGCCCGTAGTGCACGAGGAAGTCTGCCCCGAGAGCAACAGCAGAGAAGTCGTCAACGCAGCATGCGCCAAATGTGACGTCGCCAAGGATGAAGACGTGCGTGGCGCCTGTGTAAGTGGGGGTGGGGTGGAGTGGGGTAGGGTGGGGTGCGGCAGNCTCTGCCTGCGCCCCATGCGTCATGCATGGCCAGGTCCCACCCTCCAGGGGGGCCTGGGCAAACAGAGTCGTCATGGCAGGCTGCCTGAAGACCAATGCCGACGCCAGTCACCGGCAGACGAGTGCCCCCGAGGGTGAGCGCGGTGACAAACGCTGCGATGGTGAAGCGGATAAACTCTGTTGTTGCCTCGGCGGTCACCACCGCTGAAGCCCTGATGGTAGCTCGCCCCCACGAGCAGCCATCTTGACCGATGTCCAGCATGCATTGACGGGCGCCAGCTCCTCCGCTCGTCGATCAACTCGTCGAGATCGGTGCCGCATGGCGTCCTGCATGGGAGGAGGATAAGGGCTCGATTAACGGAGGCGCGTTCTCGTCGCCGAGCCCTGGACCCAGCAATGCGGCGCTGCTGGTGACGAGGATCTCCGTGCCGCTGACGAGCGGGGTAAAATACGACTGGCCCGGCTCCTGCTAGACTGCCCCTCGGTGGAACACTTCAGGAGCGGCTTGCCCGGCGCTGCCATGGCTTGGCGAGTAGCCGCGGCGCTGCCGCGGCCCGTGCTGGGAGACGGCCCTTATCCTCCCTCCATGCAGGATGCGACCGCCGAGGCAACAATAGAGTTTATCCGCTTCACCATCGCAGCGTTTTTCACCGCGCTCACCCTCGGGGGCACTCGTCTGCCGGTGACTGGCGTCGGCATTGGTCTTTAGGCAGCCTGCCATGACGACTCTGTTTGCCCAGGCCCCCCTGGAGGGTGGGACCTGGCCATGCATGACGCATGTCACCCTCGGGGGCACTCGTCTGCCGGTGACTGGCGTCGGCATTGGTCTTTAGGCAGCCTGCCATGACGACTCTGTTTGCCCAGGCCCCCCTGGAGGGTGGGACCTGGCCATGCATGACGCATGGGGCGCAGGCTGAGCCCCATGCATGAGTTGGACAACCATGCACCATGCCAGGCGGGGACTTTTCTGCTTCAGCGCCGCCATCTAGACGGCAGGTAACCGGCTGGTGGGTATCGTCCTTCACAGGGCGGTGGCACTAGGACTAGTGTTGTCTTAGCTGGAATGCCATGTAACTGTAACTGTAACTGGGGGGGGCGGGGGGGGCGGGGAGAGCAATGACTCAGCATGCGCCAAATGTGACGTCGCCAAGGATGAAGACGTGCATGGCGTCTGTGCGTGTGTGTGCCAGTGTGTGTGTGTGCGTGTGTGTGTGAGGGGGGGGGGGTAGAAGTGACGCAGCACGCGCCAAATGTGACGTCGCCAAGGATGAAGACGATGAAGACGTGCATGGCGTCTGTGCGTGTGTGTGCCAGTGTGTGTGTGTGCGTGTGTGTGTGAGGGGGGGGGGGTAGAAGTGACGCAGCACGCGCCAAATGTGACGTCGCCAAGGATGAAGAGCGCCAAATGTGACGTCGCCAAGGATGAAGACGTGCATGGCGCCTGTGCATGTGTGTGCCAGTGTGTGTGTGTGTGCGTGTGTGTGTGAGGGGGGGGGGGTAGAAGTGACGCAGCACGCGCCAAATGTGACGTCGCCAAGGATGACGTGCGAAGACGTGCATGGCGCCTGTGCATGTGTGTGCCAGTGTGTGTGTGTGTGCGTGTGTGTGTGAGGGGGGGGGGGTAGAAGTGACGCAGCACGCGCCAAATGTGACAGCACGCGCCAAATGTGACGTCGCCTAGGATGAAGACGTGCATGGCGCCTGTGCGTGTGTGTGCGAGCGTGTGTGTGTGTGCGTGTGTGTGTGTGGGGTAGAAGTGACGCAGCACGCGCCAAATGTGACGTCGCCAAGGATGAAGACGTGCCTGGCACCTGTGCGTGTGAGCCTGTGCGTGTGTGTGCGAGCGTGTGTGTGTGTGCGTGTGTGTGTGTGGGGTAGAAGTGACGCAGCACGCGCGTGGGGAGAGGTGCCGCAGCATGCGCCAAATGTGACATCGCCAAGGATGAAGACGTGCGTGGCGCCTGTGCGTGGGTGGACGATTTTACAGTTCTTTGGATTCTTTTGTTGTCCTATAAGACCTTCCCTTGTGTGTGTGGTGTGTATGTGTGGTATGTGTGTGTGTGTGTGTGCAGAAGTTGTCGACGCAGCACGCGTCAAACGTGACGTCGCCAAGGATGGACACGTGTGTGGCGCCTGTGCATGTGTGTGCGAGCGTGTGTGTGTACATGTGTGTACGTGTGTGTGTGTGTACGCGTGTGTGTGTGTGCATGTGTGTTTGTCTTCGTGTGTAGAAAAGACTCAGCACGCGCCAAACGTGACGTCGCCAAGGATGAAGACATGCGTGGCGCCTGTGCGTATAGGTGAGGGTGTAGGTGGGGGGACAAGGGGAGTGGAGGTGGGGTGTGGAGGGAAAGAGTGTGCGAGGGGGGGCGTGTGTGTGAGAGCGTGTGCGTGTATGTGTGTGGGTGTGTACGTGTGTGTGTGTGCGCGTGTGTGTGTGTGTGTGTGTGTACGTGCCTGTGTGTGCAGAAGTGACTCGGCACGTGCCAATTGTGAAGTCGCCCAGGATGGCTACGTGCGTGCCTGCCTGCCTGCCTGCCCGTCTGTCCGTCCGTCCGTCCGTCCGTCCGTCCATCCGTCCGTCCGTCCGTCCGTCCGTCCGTCCGTCCGTCCGTCCGTCCGTCCGTCCGTCCGTCCGTCCGTCCGTCCGTCCGTCCGTCCGTCCGTCCGTCCGTCCGTCCGTCCGTCCGTCCGTCCGTCCGTCTGTCTCTGTCTGTCTCTCTCTGTCTCTGTCTCTGTCTGTCTCTGTCTCTGTCTCTGTCTCTGTCTCTGTCTCTGTCTCTGTCTCTGTCTCTGTCTCTGTCTCTGTCTCTGTCTCTGTCTCTGTCTCTGTCTCTGTCTCCGTCTGTCCGTCTGTCCGTCTGTCCGTCTGTCCGTCTGTCCGTCTGTCCCTCTGTCTGTCCGTCTGTCCGTCTGTCCGTCTGTCCGTCTGTCCGTCTGTCCGTCTGTCCGTCTGTCCGTCTGTCCGTCTGTCCGTCTGTCCGTCTGTCCGTCTGTCCGTCTGTCTGTCTGTCTGTCTGTCTGTCTGTCTGTCTGTCTGTCTGTCTGTCTGTCTGTCTGTCTGTCTGTCTGTCTGTCTGTCTGTCTGTCTGTCTGTCTGTCTGTCTGTCTGTCTGTCTGTCCGTCTGTCTGTCTGTCTGTCTGTCTGTCTGTCTGTCTGTCTGTCTGTCTGTCTGTCTGTCTGTCTGTCTGTCTGTCTGTCTGTCTGTCTGTCTGTCTGTCTGTCTGTCTGTCTGTCTGTCTGTGCTTGCTTGTGATCAAGATGCATGCGTGGGAGCGTGTGATGTAGACGCACGCGTGAATGATGCGACAACGCGAAATCGCGTCGCCCCCTGTGGCGCCCTAACCTCGGAACCCTTAATCCTGAACCCTAGCTGTGGTTGCCTAAATCCTGAACACTGAATGATAAGCCTTAACCCTGAACCCTAAAAAACTGAACCGCGAACCGTAAACCCTGAGCCCCAAACCCTAGCGGTTGTTGCCTCACCCGCAAACCTCTCCAGGATATCGCTGATGACGCACGCGTACATGAGGAGGCCCTCTGGGAACTGGACCGCCACCTGTGTGGCGCGTGTACGTGCATGCGTGAGTATGTGTGCGTGCGTGACACAAACACACACATGCACACACGCACACACAACACACACACACAAACAGAGAGAGAGAGAAAGAGAGAGAGAGAGAGATTCGTTACGGTTCCCACCTTGCACACACACACACACACACGTCGAGACAGATATTTGTTACAGTTTCCAACGTGCACATACACACACACACACACACACACACACACACACATACACACACGCTCACACACAAGCGCGCACACACACACAAACGCACACATACACTCACACACACACACACACACACACGCACACACACAATGCACCTGCTTTGCGCCCGCCTGCTGCAACTGCCACACCGTCTTGTGATAGGTGGGCAGCGCCCTGATCGCCTCGTTCAGCACACACACACACATGCACACACACACGCATGCACAAACGCTCACACACGCTCACTCACACACACACAAACACACGCTCATACACAAACGCACACACGCACACGCACACACACATGTGCGCGCACACACACACACACACACACACACAACACACACACACACACACACACACACACACACACACACACACGCGCGTGCGCGCGCGCGCACACACGCACCTGCTTTGCGCCTGCCTGCTGCAGCCGCCACACTGTCTTGTGGATCTCAAAGTTGTAGTTGGCGGGCAGCGCCCTGATCGCCTCGTTCAGCCCGTCATTGTGCAGCACTGAATCAGGCACCTGTTGTCAGTTGGCGGTTGCAGCAGTGGTCATTTGGTAGCAACTGGTGGTTGGTGTTGCAACGTGTGCGGTGTTTGGTTGGCATCAGGTTAAGAACTGGTTGGCAATCAGTTAGGAACTCGTCCAGACCGTCGTTGTCCAGCACCGTGTCGGGCACCTGACGCGGGTTGGCGGTTGCAGCAGTGGTCGTGAGGAAGCAACTGACGGTTAGTGTTGCAGCAGCGCCCGCGGCAGTTGGCTGGCAACTGGTTAGCAACTCGTTCAGTCCGTCATTGTCCAACACCGAGTCGGGAACCTGACGCCAGATTGGCAGTTGTAGCAGCGCACGTGGCAGTTGGTTGGCAACTGGCGGTTAGTTGTGCAGCAGCGCGCGCGGCAGTTGGCTGGCGTCTGGTGGGCAGCTGGTTGGCAACTGGTCAGCAACTCATTCAGGCTGTCGTTGTTCAGCACCGAGTCAGGCCCTGTTGCCGGTTGGCAGTTACAGCAGCGCGCGTGGCGGTTGCTTGGCAACTGGCAGTTAGTTGTGCAGCAGAGCGCGCGGCGGTTGGTTGGCAACTGGCGGTTAGTTGTGCAGCAGCGCGCGCGGCGGTTGGCTGGCGACTGGCTGGCAACTGGTTAGCAACGCATTCAGCCTGTCGCTGGGCAGCACCTGTTGATGGTTGGCAGTTGCAGCAGCGCACGTGGCAGTTGATGGGCAACTGGCGGTTAGTTGAGCAGCAGCGCGCGCGGCAGTTGGCTGGCATCTGGTTTGCGACTGGTCAGCAACTCGTTCAGACCGTGGTTGTGCGACACCTATTACCGGTTGGCAGCTGCAGCAGCGCGCGTGGCAGTTGGTTGGCAACTGGCGATCAGTGTTGCAGCAGTGCGCACGGTAGTTGGTTGGCAACTGGTTGACGAGCGGTTAGCAACTCGTTCAAACGGTCGTTGTGCAGCACCTGTTGCCGGTTGGCAGTTGCAGCAGCGCTCGTGGCAGTTAGTTGGTATTTGACGGTTAGTTGTGCAGCAGCGCGCGCGGCGGTTGGCATCTGGTTGGCATCTGGTTGGCGGCGGGTTACAAACTCGTCCAGACCGTCGTCGTGCTGCACCTGTTGCCAGTCGGCAGTTGCAGCAGCTCGCGCGGAGGTTGGTTGGCAACTGGCGACTATTTAGCAACTGGTTATAAACTCGTTCAGACCGTCGTTGTGCAGCACCTGTTGACGGTTGGCAGTTGCAGCAGTGTGCGTGGCAGTTGGCTGGCAACTGGCGGTTAGATGTGCAGCGGCGCGCGCGGCAGTTGGTTGGTAACTGGTTGGCGACTGGTGAGCAACTCGTTCAGACCGCGGTTGTGCAGTAACGAGTCGGGCCCTGTTCCCGGTTGGCAGTTGCATCAGCGCGCGTGGCGGTAGGTTGGCGACTGGCGGTTAGTTGTGCAGCAGTGCGTGCGGTAGCTGGTTGGCAACCGGTTGGTATCTAGTTGGCGACTGGTTAGCAACTCGTCCAGAACGTCGTTGTGCAACACCGAATCGGGCACCTGCCGCGGGTTGGCGGATGCAGCAGTGGTCGGTAGGCAGCAACTGGCGGTCAGTGTTGCAGCAGCGCCCGCAGCAGTTGGTTGGCAACTTGTTGGCGACTGTTTAGCAACAGGCTATAAACTCGTTCAGACCGTCGTTGGGCAGCACCTGTTACCGGTTGGCAGCTGCAGCAGCGCGCGTGGCAGTTGGTTGGCAACTGGCGATCAGTGTTACAGCAGCGTGCGCGGTGTTTGGTTGGCATCTGGTTGGCAACTGGTTAGCAACTCGTTCAGTTTGTCGTTTCGCAGCACCGAGTTGGGCACCTGACGCGGGTTGGCGGTTGCAGCAGTGTTCGTTAGGTAGCAACTGGCGGTTAGTTGTGCAGCAGCGGCGGTTGCAGCAGTGGTCGCTAGGCAGCAATTGGCGGTCAGTGTTGCAGCAGTGGCGGTTGACGGTTGGCGGTTGGCAATTGGCGGTTGGCGGTTGGCGGTTGCAGCAGTGGTTGTTAGGTAGCACCTGGCGCTCAGATGGGGAGCTGCACGCGCGGCAGTTGGTTGGCAACTGGTTGGTGAGTGGTTAGCAACTCGTTCGACGGTTGGCAGTTGCAGCAGCGCGCGTGGCAGTTGGTTGGCAACTGGCAGTTAGTTGTGCAGCAGCGCGCGCGGCAGTTGGCTGGCAACTGGTTAGCAACTCGTTCAGTCCGTCATTGTCCAACACCGAGTCGGGAACCTGACGCCAGATTGGCAGTTGTAGCAGCGCGCGTGGCAGTTGGTTGGCAACTGGCGGTTAGTTGTGCAGCAGCGCGCGCGGCAGTTGGCTGGCGTCTGGTGGGCAGCTGGTTGGCAACTGGTCAGCAACTCATTCAGGCTGTCGTTGTTCAGCACCGAGTCAGGCCCTGTTGCCGGTTGGCAGTTACAGCAGCGCGCGTGGCGGTTGCTTGGTAACTGGCAGTTAGTTGTGCAGCAGAGCGCGCGGCGGTTGGTTGGCAACTGGCGGTTAGTTGTGCAGCAGCGCGCGCGGCGGTTGGCTGGCGACTGGCTGGCAACTGGTTAGCAACGCATTCAGCCTGTCGCTGGGCAGCACCTGTTGATGGTTGGCAGTTGCAGCAGCGCACGTGGCAGTTGATGGGCAACTGGCGGTTAGTTGAGCAGCAGCGCGCGCGGCAGTTGGCTGGCATCTGGTTTGCGACTGGTCAGCAACTCGTTCAGACCGTGGTTGTGCGACACCTTTTACCGGTTGGCAGCTGCAGCAGCGCGCGTGGCCCTGTTGCCGGTTGGCAGTTACAGCAGCGCGCGTGGCGGTTGCTTGGCAACTGGCAGTTAGTTGTGCAGCAGAGCGCGCGGCGGTTGGTTGGCAACTGGCGATCAGTGTTGCAGCAGTGCGCACGGTAGTTGGTTGGCAACTGGTTGACGAGCGGTTAGCAACTTGTTCAAACGGTCGTTGTGCAGCACCTGTTGCCGGTTGGCAGTTGCAGCAGCGCTCGTGGCAGTTAGTTGGTATTTGACGGTTAGTTGTGCAGCAGCGCGCGCGGCGGTTGGCATCTGGTTGGCATCTGGTTGGCGGCGGGTTACAAACTCGTCCAGACCGTCGTCGTGCTGCACCTGTTGCCAGTCGGCAGTTGCAGCAGCTCGCGCGGAGGTTGGTTGGAAACTGGCGGTTAGTTGTGCAGCAGCTCGCGCGGCAGTCAATTGGCAACTGGCGGTTACTTGTGCAGCAGCGCGCGCGGCAGTTGGTTGGTGGCTGGTTGACAACTGGTGAGCAAGTGGTTGGCAAGTGCTTCCAGCAGCAGCACGCGTGGCAATTCTTAGCAACTGGCCTGTAGTGTTGCAGGCACAGGCGGTTAGTTGCGTCGTCGTCGTCGAAAGCGTAACACAATGGGAGCGCCTAGACCCTGAGTAAAAACACAAGACCCGAAAAGGCTACAGCCAGCAAGGCGATGACACACAGCCCCCCAGCACAGTCCCCCGTTGCGACAACCCGCAAAGACCTACCGCACACGGTTATGAGAGCCACGTGCGGGAATGCGAGCCCATGTCCACACTTGACAATCACTGAGGCGGCACACCCCTTACTCATTCCCACCTCAACTCCTCCGCCACCCCCGGGGCCCCGCACAGCCCGGAGTGCCTCAGCACCTCAGCAGGTCAGTTGCAGTTGCATACTGGTAGCCGGTAGGTGTGGGGCCGGCTCCCGCGCACCAAGACGAGCTGGGAGACGCCACAAGCAAGGGCCAGCGACCCGGTTCCAGGTTTATACTGAACGGCCACCGAGCTGAGTGAGTGTACGCAGCCGCTGGCAGCTATCTGCCCAGCCTCTATGACCACACCCACCACACAGGCACGCACGCATTATTATTTTAAAACCAGCATTATCGTAAAACCAGCATCCACCACACACACGCAGCCACGCACACACACACACGTTCCAGCGCTTCGTCCCACCTGCTGCCGCACAAACCGCTTGACGCCACCCGCCGCTGCGCTCGCAGCCGCGCTCAGGGCTGTGCTGCTGCTGGGAACGATTGCACGGTGGTCTGAGTGGGGCGGAGGCAAACGTGTCAGTGCACTGGCAGCACCCCTGGCACGTCTGCCTCCTGTTGCATGGCAGGCACATCCCGATACACATGGCAGGCACGTCCTCATGCGAAACGTGCCCCTCTGCCCTGGTGGCATGAAATCGCATGTCGGGGTGGCGGCCTGGAGATGTGCATGCACGACATGCAGACGTGCGCCCATGCATCGCCATGCAGTGGCGGCGTGAAGCGGTTGGCGACTGTGCTTGTTGTTCGACCGCTTTTGTCACCAGCTCACGCCCAACACTCGAATCAGAGCCTGGGCATCACGACGCATGCAACACACGTCACGCAATTTTCAGTGACGTGCGTGCACACTCACTGCCATCTGAGCTGCTGGACGCCGCTGCGCCGCTGAACCGCCGAGCGCCGTCCTCCACCGGCTCAGTCATCAACACTACACCTGACCAGTAGAACTCCAACGCACGCAACTATTACACCAATGCACTTTTCCCACACTGTTTGCCTTCAAAAGCTCCAAAACGGCAGGTGGAAGTATTGCCCGAGCCGCATTGTTGCGTCGCTTGTCGCGGAGGCACCGGAGATGGACCATGGGTGGCAGCGCGGCGGAGCATGGTTTGTAATTGTGGTGCTGCTGGCGATGGAGCACGAGACCTCCGGCGCCCGCGTGAAAACACGCGTTCCGGTGGCGTCTGTGTCGCGCCAGCGCCGCGCCACGAGCCTGGGCGACGCGGAGCAGCTACATGTGAAGCTACAGCACATGTTGCAGCGCGCAGCGCAGACGCTGGCGCGCAGCCCACAGGGTCTAGAGCAGCAGCTGGACGACGTCATTGCGTCATCACAACTGCTTAAAGGTTGGCCCTGCAATGCAGCAGGGCCCTGTGCATGGGAGGGCGGCAGGGTGATTGGCAGCTCATGCAGGCCCATGCGATGCGCCATGCAGGCACCGCACTCGAGGCCATCACATGGGAGCTGGGCGAGTGGGCGGAGGCCGGGAGCCTGCTGGCATCGCTGCCGGAGGTGGAGCAGACGCTGCGCACTCCTGCCGACGTGTGCACGTGGGCAGCAAAGGTGGGGGCGCGTCGAGTGGCCACTCGACGGGCACACGAGGGCTGAAGAAGCAGCGTGTGTGAGCGCACACACGCACACACACACACACACAAACGGACCCAGGCACACGCACACACTTGCAAACACACACACACACACACACACACACACACACACACACACACAAACGTGCACGCACACACACACACACACACAAACGTGCATGCACAAAACACACACACACACACACACGCACAAACGGACCCAGGCACGTGCACACACACTGACCCATGCACATCCCCACGCAGGTGTCGTCGCTGCTGCAGAGCGCACCGGTTGGCCGCACAGGCTACCCTGTGCTGCGCCGCAGCCTGGCAGCCGTGCTAGCGTCGGCATGGGTGCGGACAACGGCGGGCGGCGGCGACGCCCCGCTCATGCTGCAGCAGGCGCAGAAACAGCAGGGGGCGCAGCAGCAGGAGCAGCAGCAGCAGCAGCAGCAGCAGCAGCAGCAGGAGCAGCAGCAGGAGCAGCAGCAGGAGCAGCAGCAGGAGGAGCAGCAGCAGCAGGCGCAGCAGCAGCAGCAGCAGCAGCCCTCTGAGCCGGGCAGCGGCGCGCAGCGCAGGCCCAAGGCAGACGCGCGGCCGAACCAGGGCGGCAGACGCGTACGTGCAGCATCATCCTTCTCTCCCGCTCCCCGCCCTTCTCCGTGGGACGACGCCACGCTGCAAGCGGCATCTGGCCTGCTGCTTCATCTGCACCGCCTGCACGCTGCTGCGATCGCGTGGAAGCATACGATGGAGTTCCTGCACGTCTCTAAGGCGGGGGGGACGTCCACGTGCCAGGTGGCCGGTGAGGTGCCCTACCACAGCCCCCTATGTTGTTACCCCGGCGGTGCAAGCTAAACTCACAGTGTGATGGCTTTGTCACAATCATAATAACATTCGCACAAATTTTACCGCATTGTAACAAAGCCACTACACTGTGGGTGTAGCTTGTAACGCCGGGTAGCAACATAGGTGGCAGGTGTGGTGGTGGGCGCGCAGGCTGTGCTGTGCTGTGCTGTGCTGTGCTGTGCACACAAGGCGGCGCGGCCAGGGAACCCGCCTCTCTTCCCTCTCGATGGATTGTGACACGGCACACGCCCTTATGTCCTCCAACACGTCACAGACCCCCCTTGTTCACAGCCCTACCAAAATCTCAACACGTCTGCTCCGCGCAAGTGAATGCGGGCATAACGTCTGAGACGGTCCGGTGTGCGCCTCAGGCGCCGCGGCGGTCGGTGCGGCGCCTGAGGCGATCGGTTTGGATAGCGCCTAAGGCGATGCCTGAGGCGATCGTGGGTGCGCCGCCTGGTCCGCGCAAATGAATGCAACACCTGAGGCGCCGCCTCAGGCTTGTGAATGTGGTAGGGCAGACCCACCTTATTCACAGCCCCACCCCTTCTCTCCACACAGGCGCCGCAGCGGCTGGGACTGGGTTGCTACTCGATTCCGCGAGTGCAATCACACGGCGTGTGTGCGCGCGTCCTGCGTGTTTGCAGGCGACAACAACTGCACGTCAAATGAACCTCCTTTCCACACACACACACACACACACACTATCTCCGAAAGGACAAAGCGGCTGAGAATCAGTTGCTACTCGGTGGCACTCGTGTGATTACACAGCGTGTGCGCATGCAGTAACAGAATCCGTAACATCGGCCATCTTGAAGTCCCAGTAACATCGCCTAAATCCTTGGAAGGACTCTGGCCATAGATTCCTGGCCTAGATCCTTTGAGGTCCTCTGGCCCCAACATCCACTTGCGCATACACGCTGCGTGTTTGCAGGCGACAACGGCTGCACGTCGCACGGCATCGACGACGGCATCAACTCTGTGCACCCCCCCCCCCCCCCTCCCGCCTCCGCACGGGCGCAGCGGCTGCGAATCGTTTGCTACTCGATGGCACGCGCGTGATGACACGGCGTGTGCGCGTGCACTCAGCGTGTGCACACGCTGCGTGCTTGCAGGTGGCAACGGCTGCACGTCGCACGGCTTCGACGACGGCATCAAGTGCGGCATCCCCCCCCTCCCGTTTCCGCATGGGCGCAGCGGCTGCGAGTCGGTTGCCACTCGATGGCACGCGCGTGATGACACGGCGTGTGTGCGTGCACCCTGCGTGCTTGCAGGCGACAACAGCTGCACGTCGCACGGCTTTGACGACGGCATCAAGTGCAGCATCCCCCAACCCCCCTCCCCATCTTGGCAAGGGCGCATCGGCCGGGCGTCGGGTGCCACTTCGTGGCTCGCGCGTGATAACACGGCGTGTGCGCGTGCACTCAATGTGTGCACACTCTGCGTGCTTGCAGGCGACAACGGCTGCACGTCGCACGGCTTCCACAACGGCATCAACTCTGTGCATCCCCCCCCTTCCGTCTCCGCATGGGAGCAGCGGCTGCGAGTCGTTTGCCACTCGATGACACGCACGTGATGACACTGTGTGCGCGTGCACCCTGTGTGCTTGCAGGCGACAACGGCTGCACGTCGCACGGCTTTGACGGTATCAGCTGCCGCATCCCCTCCTCCCCCTCCCCATCTTGGCAAGGGCGCATCGGCCGGGCGTCGGGTGCCACTTCGTGGCTTGCGCGAGATCACACGGCGTGTGCGCGTGCACTCAGCGTGTGCACCCCCTGCGTGCTTGCAGGCGACAACGGCTGCACGTCGCACGGCTTCCACGACGGCATCAACTCTGTGCATCCCCCCCCTTCCGTCTCCGCATGGGCGCAGCGGCTGCGAGTCGTTTGCCACTCGATGACACGCACGTGATGACACTGTGTGCGCGTGCACCCTGTGTGCTTGCAGGCGACAACGGCTGCACGTCGCACGGCTTTGACGGTATCAGCTGCCGCATCCCCTCCTCCCCCTCCCCATCTTGGCGAGGGCGCATCGGCCGGGCGTCGGGTGCCACTTCGTGGCTTGCGCGAGATCACACGGCGTGTGCGCGTGCACTCAGCGTGTGCACCCCCTGCGTGCTTGCAGGCGACAACGGCTGCACGTCGCACGGCTTCGACAAAGACATCAACTCCCCGCCCCCTCCCCATCTTGGCAAGGGCGCATCGGCCGAGAGTCGGGTGCCGCGTCATGGCTCGCAAGAGATCACACGGTGTGTGCGCGTGCACTCAGCGCATGCACCCTGCATGTTTGCAGGCGACAACGGCTGCACGTCGCACGGTTTCGACGACGGCATCAACTGTCGCATCCCGGGGTTCCCCGACGGTCCGCGGTGGATTGCCGGGCCGCTGTCGCCAGAGCTGAGCGCTGAAGACGCGCGGGCGGCGGGCGTGGCGAAGGGCGTGTCCGTGGTGCAGTCGCCGCTGCGCGTCGGGCGGAGGGTGCGTGGCTTGTGTTTGCACTACCACAATCCCAACGTCTGATCCGCGCAAGTGCATGCGGTCATAACGTCCGAGACGGTCCGGGGTGTTCCAGGCGGTGGTGGGCGCCTGCAGGCTCAGCTCAGGCGGTTTGGATAACGCGTAAGACGACGTCTGAGGCGATCGTGGGTGCGTCTCAGGCGGCACCTCAGGCGGTCGGCGCGCCTGAGGCGCCGGCTGATCCGCGCAAGTGAATGGGACGACTGGGGCGCCACCTCAGGCGTTGTGAATGTGGTAGGGTTGTTGATCGGTTGCTGGGTGGTTGATGGGTGGTTGATTGGTGGTTACGCGTGTGGTACCCACAGTCAATGCGTTTTGATACGGTACGCAGCGAGTGCACGCCCGAGTGCACTTCGCAAGCGAAAGACACAGACGCATGCACATGAAGACAGGGGGAAAGAGGGAGGGGAGGGGGGGGGGGCGAGGGCACTGCAGGGGTGAGAAGGGGAGAGTGTGTGTTCTCGCCACACGAGCTCACACACACACACACACATGCACACACACGTGCACACACAGGGGGAAAGAGGGAGGGGAGGGGGGGGGGGCGAGGGCACTGCAGGGGGGAGAAGGGGAGAGTGTGGGTTCTCCAGGTCAGCTGCGCCTCTCGCGCAGCCTCACTCTCCGCTCGCGCCCTCTCCTTCTATGCGAACGAGTATGCGGTGCACAGCGTGGGGGAATCGTCAGGGGCGCACGCGGGCGAGTGCGCGAGCGCAGCGCTCAACGCGACGAAGGTGTGCTGTGTGCGTGTCTGTGAGATGCTCTGGTTCAACGTGAGAGAGAGAGAGAGGGGTGGGGGGAGAGGGAAAGAGAGAGAGAGAGACAGAGAGAGAGACAGAGAAAGATATATATATAGAGAGAGAGAGAGGAAGGCAGGAGAGAGGTGGGCACACGCGGGCGTGTGCGCGAGCGCAGCGCTCAACGCAGCGCAGGTGTGCTGTGTGTGTGTCTTTGTGACCCTCTGGATATATTAACCAGAGAGAGAGAGCAAGAGAGAGAGAGAGAGGGAGAGAGAGAGAGGGAGACACAGAGACAGACATGAAAGAGAGAGAGAGAGAGGGTTGCAGGCGAGACTCGTCAGGGGCGCACACGGGCGAGTGCGCTAGCGCAGCGGGTGTGCTGTGTGCGTGACTGGGATGCTCTGCACACATTAACATGAGAGAGAGAGAGAGAGAGAGAGAGAGAGAGAGAGAGAGAAAGAGGGACAGAGAGAGGGAGAGAAAGAAGGGAGAGATGGAGAGAGAGATAGAGGGTGAGAGAAATGAAAAAAAAAAAGACTGAGAGAGAGAACGACAGAGAGACGGAAAGAGAGACGGAGAGAGAGGGCGAGAGGGAGAGCGAGAGGGTGCACATTCAGCCGCGGGGTGAAAACGGCTTGGCACTCGCGGCATATGCACGCGTGTATTATTCACACAACACACAGTTACAGTTACAGTTACAGTTACATCGGCTTTCTAGCAAAGACTACCTCTAGTCCTAGTACCACCGCCTAGACCCAAGTCCAGTTCTGGCCCTAACAATTACTTGTGAGGGGCGGTAGCCACCAGCCGGCTGCCTGCCAACGTGTAGTCCCAGAGCAAAAGGAGGGCTATTGTGCGACGCCTCCAAAATAGGTCCTAACTGCTTCTAGGGGATAGGGGGTCAAGTGGCGCTCGCCAATCTACTTGACCGCCGTGGTGGAGGGGCCGGCGCCTGAGGGGCAGCCGGCCCGTACACCACGGCTCTCCACCCGACCCTATCCTGAGCACGCTCAAACGCCGTGTTCGAAAAAGTCTTCCAATCAGAACGAGTGCCACTCGTTTCGCCTAGCTGCTGAATCAGTAGCTTAAGCAAATAGTGTCGGGAGGAGGCTGGAGGCCGGCCTTGCTGCCGAGCCACATCCATTGTGCAGTCAAAAGTCGTACGAGGAAGACGAGAAGCCGGCATGCGCATCACATGGCCTAGCCACTGCATTGATCGCTTTGCCACAAGGCTCTCAATTGGCTCAGTGTCGCACGCCTGCCGAATATAAGTTAATCTGTGCCGGTCGACCAGGCGCACACCCAGAATGCGACGAAGGCAGTTAGAGTGGGCAACCTCCAATCGAGTCAGTTGTGTTTTAGTAGGGGCCCATGTTTCGCAGCCGTACAGAAAGTGGGGCAGCACGAAAGTGTTGTAAACCCGCATCTTAGACTGCACTTGCATCTTCTTGCTGGCCCAAATCTTATCAAAAGACGCGAACACGCCCAGCGCGCGACCGACACGCACACCGATCTCCTTTTCCACACCACCACTCTGGGTTATCCAACTCCCTAGATACTTAAATGCAGAGACGGTCTTCACTTCACCACCAGTCAGCGCAAACGTGGGCAGATCCGCGTCAAAATCTGCTGGCAAAATCATCACTTCTGTCTTGGCGGCGTTGATTTGCATGCCTAAGCTAGAGGACACTTTGTCAAGGATTTTCAGCATAAGCGCCAACTGAGCTGGGTCATGCGAGAACAAACATAAATTGTCGGCATACATCAGCATTACTATGCGCTCAACCGACGACGACAACACAGAGCCGCCGGCTTGGGTCACGACTGACACGCCAGCCCCCTCTGGCATCATGTCTAGCGCCTTTTTCACTATGTGGTCAATAAAAACATTGAACAACACAGGAGCAATGACGCACCCCTGTCGCACACCAGACGACACGGGGAATTCGTGCCCGATTTTCCCAGCCACAACACAACACAACACAACACACACACACACATACACACACACATGCGCACGCTCGCTCACACGCTTGCAGGGCGCGTGCCCTCCCCACGTGTGTGCCGAGTTCAGCAACCTTTTGGTGCTGCGGGAGCCTGGCGCGCGGCTGGCGTCACACGTCAAATTCATCATGACGCAGTACGCGCTGAAATTTGGGGAAGTGGGTCTGGTGGTGGGACGTGTGTGCCGAGTTCAGCAACCTTTTGGTGCTGCGGGAGCCTACAACTTCGCTTAGGAATCTATCTAGGTATCTGTCTGTACGGATGTGCGGCTGGCGTCACACGTCAAATTCGTCATGATGCAGTATGCACTGAAGTTCGGGGAGGTGGGTCTGGTGGGGGTTGGGTGGGGTGGATCAGCAGAAGGATGGTTCAGCATCAGGCGCATGGCACCCACATGGCCGTGCATAGCCAGCATTGCGGTCAAGCCCTCAGAGTATGTGCGGGGGGGATGGGGGAGGGGGGGCAACTTTGCCTACCAATCTATGTAGGTATTCGTCTGTACGGATGTGTGGCTGGCGTCGCATGCCAAATTCATTGTGACGCAGTTCGCGATGAATTTCCGGGAGGTGGGTCTGATGGGGGGCTGGTGGGTGGATTGGCAGACGGGTGGTTCGGCATCAGACGCATGTCACGCACATGGCCGTGCATAGCCAGCATGGCGGTCGAGCCGTCAGAGCGTGTGTGGGGGGGGATGGGGGGGGGCAACTTTGCCTAACAATCTATGTAGGTATCCGTATATACAAATGAGTGGCTGGCGTCGCACGTCGAATTCATCATGACGCAGTACGCGCTGAAGTTTGGGGAGGTGGGTCTGGTGGGCTGGGCATGTTTGTGGAGGGAGGGGGGGGAGGGGAACAACTTTGCCTAACAATCTGTCTAGGTAGTATCCGTCTGTACGGATGTGTGGCTGGCGTCGCACGCCAAATTCATCATGACGCAGTACGCGCTGAAATTTGGGGAGGTGGGTCTGTTGGGGTGGGCGTGTTTGAGTGAGGAGGGGGGGGGGGACTTTGCCCAACAATATATTTAGGTATCCGTCTGTACGGATGTGTGACTGGCGTCGCACGTCAAATTCATCATGACGCAGCACGCGCTGAAGTTTGGGGAGGTGGGTCGAGGAGGGGGGGGGGGACTTTGCCCAACAATATATTTAGGTATCCGTCTGTACGTTGCCTAACAATCTATTTAGTTATCTGGTAGTTATCCGTTTGTACGAATGTGTGGCAAATGCATTAAGACGCAGTTCGCGGTGGAGTTTGAGGAGGTGGGTCTGGTGGGGGGTCGGGAACAATGTTGCCTAGGGGGGGGGAGGGGAACAACTTAACCTACCAATCTATCTAAGTATCCGTCTGTACGGATGTGTGGCTGGTGTCGCACGTCGAATTCATCATGACGCAGTACGCGCTGAAGTCTTTGGGGAGGTGGGTGGAGCAGGGGGTGTGGTGGGGTGGATCGGCAGACGGGTGGTTCAGCATCAGGCGCATGTCACCCACATGGCCGAGCATGAGCCGTCAGAGCGTGTGTGAGGGGAATGGGGGGGGAGAACAACTTTGCCTACCAATATATTGAGGTATTTGTCTGTACGAATGTGTGGCTTGTGTCGCACGTCAAATTCATCATGACGCAGTACGCGCTGAAGTTTGGGGAGGTGCGTGGGGGTCCGTCTGTGGCTTGCAACCCTCTCGCTTTTTTTGTAGGGGTGATGCCACCCTTTTAACTGACCACTGTCCAGAGAAATGGTTCAAGGTCGCTCTTTCTCCTTCGTATTCGTTCTCTCTCTCCCTTGTTCTCTGTCTCCCTACCTCTCCCCCTCCCTCGTAGGGGTGATGCCACCCCCCCCTGCTCTCTCTCTCTCCCCATCTCTCTCGCTCTTGCTCTCCTTCTCTCCTTCTCTCTGTCTACCTCTATCTCTCTTCCTCCCTCTCCCTACCTCTCTCCCTCCCTCTCTCTCTCCCCCCTCTCCCCCCCTGCTCTCTCTCTCCCATCTCTCTCGCTCTTGCTCTCCTTCTCTCCTTCTCTCTGTCTACCTCTATCTCTCTCCTCCCTCTACTCTCCCCTCTCCCTCTCCCTCTCCCTCTCCCTCTCCCTCTCCCTCTCCCTCTCCCTCTCCTCTCCCTCTCTTCTCCTCTCCCTCTCCCTCTCCTCTCCCTTCTCCCTCTCCTCTCCCTCTCCCTCTCCCTCTCCCTCTCCCTCTCCCTCTCCCCCTCCCCCCCCCTCTCTCCTTGGAAAATGTGCACCTCAGAAAACGCCATGAAAGGCGTCCGGCGGACTGTAAAATCGACCACCTCCCACCCACCACCACAGGCAGTGGAGGCCAACTGGTTCCAAGGCCGCAACCTAGACTACTGATGCTCGTTCGCACCTCTGTTTCACTCTTTCTAGCGCCCACCTCTCTCTCCCTCCCTCTCTCTCAACCTATTTTTCTCTCCCCCTCCCTCCACCTCTCGCTTGTCTCTCTCTCCCTATCTCTCTCTCTCTCTCCCTCTCTCTCTCTCTCTCTGTCTCTCACTTTCCCTCATGAAGACACCTTCCATCCACCCAACGCACAGGCGGCGGCCAAGTGGTTCGAGGGCCTGGACCTAGACTACTGGCGCTCGTTTGCACCTCTCTCTCTCTCTTTCTAGTGCCAACCTCTCTCAACCTCTCTCTCAACTTCTCTTTCTCTCTCTCCGTCCCTCTGCCTCTCTCTTCTCTCTCTCTCTCCCTCTCTCCCCCACTTTCCTCATAAGGACACCTCCCATCCACCATACACACTCCCACATCCCATCATCAAGACACCTCCCATCCACCCAACGCACAGGCGGCGGCCAAGTGGTTTGAGGGCCGGGACTTAGACTACTGGCACTCGTTGGCACCTCTGTCTCTCTCTTTCTAGCGCTCAACCTCACTTTCTCTCTCTCCTTCCCTATACGTCTCTCTTCTCTCTCTCTCTCTTTTCTCTCTCTCTCTCTCCCTCTCTCTCAACCTATCTCTCTCTCTCCCTGCCTCCCTCTCTCCCTCCCTGTTCTCTCTCCCTCTCTCTTCTCTCTCTCCCTCTCCCTCTCCCACCTTCCGTCATAAAGACACCTGCCATCCACCAAACGCACAGGCGGCGGCCAAGTGGTTCGAGGGCCGGGACCTAGATTACTGGCGCTCGTTTGCCCCAGCAATCGTTGACAACTACTACACGCGGCTGCTGAATGGCGAGGGAGTATACGTACTGCCTGTGGGAGGGATCACCGAGGGGCACGCGCGCGCGGCAATGGTGTGTTTGGGGGGGGGGGGGGGTCTGGTGCCGTGAGTGGCCGCTCAATGGCGAGGGAGTATACGTACTCCCTGTGGGAGGGATTACCGAGGGGCACGCACGCGTGGCAATGGTGCGTGCGTAGGTGTGTAGGTGTGTGTGTGTGTGTGTGTGTGTGTGCGCGTGTGTGTGTGTGTGTGTGTGTGTGCGTGTGTGTGTCTCACGGCACTTGTCCCGCACGGTGCACATGTCAACCCCAACTATGTGTGTGCTTGTGTGTGTGTGAGTGTGTGTCTGGTGCTGCGAGTGGACGCTCAACGGCGAGGGAGTGTACGTACTCCCTGTGGGAGGGATCACCGAGGGGCATGCGCGTGCGGCAATGGTGTGTGCGTGTGTGTGTGTGTGTGTGTGTGTGTGCGTGAGTGCATGTGCGTGTGTGTGCGTGTGTGTGTGTGTGTGTGTGTGTGTGTGTGTGCAAGTAGTGTGTGTGTGTGTGTGTGGTGTGTGGTGTGTGGTGTGTGGTGCAAGGTGCAAGGTGTGTGGTGTGTGGTGCAAGGTCCAGCTGGAGCCCACCCTCCACACTTCCCAGTTTGGCTTCCGTCCGGGCCGTGGCACCTCCGATGCCATCTTCACCCTACGACGCCTCCAAGAGGAGTCACACCGTGCCCACGCCCCCCTCCATGTGGCTTACGTCGACCTGTCCAAGGCGTTCGACAGTATCAACCACGCCGCCCTTTGGAAAACCCTCCTCCACCGCGGCGCGCACCCTGCCCTCCTTGCACGCATCGAAAGCCTCTACTCTGGTGCCACCGCCAGAGCCGAGTCTACGGTGCATACTCCGCCCCTTTCCCTCTCAAAGCGGGCGTCAAGCAAGGCTGCCCCCTCTCCCCCCTCCTCTTCAATGTCTACATGGACACAGTTGTCCGGTCCCTGATTGCCCAGCTCCCCAACGCCGGCATTCAAATTGGCTACATGATCGACGGAAAACTGTACACCCCTGAGTCCCGCAAGGACTTTTTGACCACCATCCTCCCCCTCCTTCTCTACGCCGACGACATCGCCCTGCTCGCCCCCTCCGAGGAAGACCTCCGCACCATGCTCACCCTCCTCGACCGCATCTGTTCAGACCTGGCCCTTGCGATCAACTACGACAAAACCGTGGCACAATCCCTTGGCCACCCTTCTGCCCACACCGTCCCCTCCGCCCCTATCACCATCCCCTCCAACTCCTCATCTACCCCCCACCTGGTCCACTCCACCTCCAAGTTCAAATACCTGGGAAGTATTCTGTCCTCCCCCGCCGCCACTTCTGATGACGCTCCCAACACGTCTGATTCCGACATCCTCGACTCAGAGATCTCACGCCGGACCGGAAGTGCCTGGTACGCCTTCAACCGTCTCACTCCCCGGTTCTGGAACTCCAACTCAATCTCTCCCACTACCAAGATCCACCTCTACAATGCCTTTGTGATCTCTGCCCTACTGTATGGCTGCCAGACATGGACGTTGAACAAGGCCCACATCCACCGACTTGAAGTAACCCACAACCGCTTCCTCCGCCTCATCAAGGGCATCCCTCCTCACACCACAGAGCACACCTCCACCACCACGATGCATGCCTCCCCCCCTTTGTACGTTCCCCATCATCGACACGATCAACAAGCACCGTGCTACGTTCATCGGCTCCCTCATCCGCCGCCCTCCTCACACCACAGAGCACACCTCCACCACCACGATGCATGCCTCCCCCCCTTTGTACGTTCCCCATCATCCCGACATCATATACCCCCCCACTGCCGCCCTTTTTGCGTACCGCCGACCGGACATGACTTCGCTCTATGCCGGCGGCGCCATCACATCCTACCGGCTCAGCGCCGGCGACTTTTTCGCCCACTCCGTCAAGTTCCGTTCCTCCGCAAATACCCACTTTTCCAACTTCAAACGCGACATCTCCAAGCACCCCGGGTTCATGGACCTCTTGTCCAAGCGAGTCACACCCGAGTGGATCCTCTTAGCGAGATTTCCACAACTGTGGAGGTCAATCTGCCGAGACCTAGTTTAAACTCAGTCGAAGCGGAGGGACGAACACAGCCGCCAGTGACCCGCATTTGCCCCTTTCCCCCACTGCTTTTTGAATGAGGTTATTCACCCTCTTGTTGGCGCACGGTTGGTCACCCGCCTCCAAATGGAATCTCCTCAATGATGACCAGAAACAGCCTATCTAGGTCTGCCGTGCAGAGTTCTCTGTAACGATATCTCTCTCTCTCTGTGTGTGTGTGTGTGTGCATGTGTGCATGTCTGGTGCTGCGAGTGGCTGAGGCGTGAGTTCCTACCTATTAAAGTGACAAGGGAGTATGTAAGGGCTCCTGCGTCGCATCCCGATCGGTTAGTTTGGCTTCTGCCTGCTGCCTGGTCTGGTTGCTGCCAGTTAGCTGCATGGCGCACGCACGAACGCACACACACCGCCTAGCTGCCGCCCTCCAACTGCAGCACACGCTGATTGCTAACAGCTAAAGCAATCAAGCTTCCTAGCTGCAACACGCTGCATAGCTGCAGCATGCTAGCCGCACACGAGCACAGACACACACACGCTGCCTACCTGCGGCACGCTGCCTGCCGCATGCACGCACAGGCTGCCTAGCTGCAGCGCCTGCCTGCTAACTGTGTGCCTGATGCCCGGTAGCTGTTAGCTGCTGCGTGCAGGCAGCGTGGTTCTTGCATGCTTGCACGCTTAGTCGCAAAAATGAGCAAAGCGGGGCGGGAACTGAACTCGCAACCCGCGAAATAGTATTATAAGTCGCTAGTGGTAGAGGGAGGCGGCTGCATGCAAGAGGAGCCTACTACGATAGCCATGCATGGCTGTCCGACAACACGTCGCATGTCGCGCACACTGCACGGCAGCTTGTGCGCCGAGGGGCATAGGCAGCGAAGACTCGTTGCTATGGCGAAGCGTCGGAGATCGGGGCGACGATGGCGAACTGAGGGACCGCAACTACTACAACTACGGCTATGCATGCATGGCTGTCCTACAACACGTCCTACAACACTGCACGGAAGCTTGTGCGCCGAGGGCTAATGCTAGCGAAGACTCGTGGCTATGGCTGTGCGCCGGAGATCGGGGTGGCGATGGCGAACGCAGGGACCGGCCATGTGAAAGGCCACTTCGCGCACACCGCCCCGCTGCACGTGCAGCAAAGGGTGCAGCGTAGCGACGATTTGTTGCAGCATGTCTGCACTCGCGAAGACGAAGATGAGGGCGACATGAGAAAGGGGACTCCTGCTTCTAGCTAGCTCCTCCCTGTGGCACCAAGATAATCCCTTTACGGTATTTTATTGCATATAAACCGATCGGGGATACGCATTCCCTGTGGGGGGGATCACCGAGGGACGCGTGCGTGCGACAATGGTGTGTGCGTGTGGGAGGTGTGTGTGTGTGTGTGTGTGTGTGTATATGGTCGATTTTACAGTCCGTCGGACGCCTTTGATGGCGCATTAGTGTGTGTGTGTGTGTGTGTGTGTGTCTGGTGCCGTGAGTGGCTGCTCAATGGCGAGGGGGTATACGTACTCCCTGTGGGAGGGATCACCGAGGGGCACGCGCGCACGGCAATGCTGCGTGTGTGTGGGAGGGAGCGTGCGAGTGGGTGTCGGGGGGGGGGGGGCACGTGCAAGCGTGTGTGTGCGAGCGTGTGTGTGTGTGTGTATGTGTGTGTATGTGTATGTGTATGTGTATGTGTATGTGTGTGCCCATGGGTCGGTTACCAAAGGGACCCACGCACGCGGTGAAGGTGTGTGCGCGTGTGTGTGTATGGGGGGGTGGGGGTGCATGGGCAAGCGTGTGTGTGTGTGTGTGCCCGTGGGCGGGATCACCAAGGGGGACGCGTGCACGGCAGTGGTGTGTGTGTGCGTGTGTGTGTGCGTGTGTGTGTGCGTGTGTGTGTGCGTGTGTGTGTGTGTGCACGTGTGTGTGTGTGTGTGTGTCGTCGTCGTCGAAAGCGTAACACAACGGGAGCGCCTAGACCTTGAGTCAAAACACAAGACCCGAAAGGCTTCAAGCCAGTGAGGCGATCACACACTGCCCCCCAGCACAGTCCCCCGTTGTGACGAACCGTAACAAGCTACTACCCCACACGGTCCTGAGAGCCAAGTGTGTGTGTGTGTGGCCACCCACGTGTGCATGTGTTTGACTCCGTGCATGTTGGTTGGTTGGTTGGTTGGTTGTCCGTGCGTGTAGGTGTGTGCACTCACACGCTGCCCCCCCCCCCCCCCACACACACACACACCTCCCCCACGCAGGCAGTCCTTGCGCAGTACACTGCCACACCCACACACCCACACACCACCCACACACACACCTCCCACACGCAGGCGGTCCTTGCGCAGTACGACGTGATTGTGGTGCTGGGGGTGGCAGGAGCGGGCGGCCCACGCGATACAAGTGGTAGGACTCAAGTAGCGGTGATGATGATGAATATCACAGTCTGTGTGACACCAGCAATGATGTATGAGACCTGTGTCGGCGCTAGCGCCCGACACCTTGACTCAGTTTCACTCAGGCTGAAACTGGCTGGCCACCTGGTAGGGGTGAGGGTAAACCCCCACATGTGCGCACGCACTGGGCAGGGCAATAGGGCAATAGGCCCCCAGATCCACCCAATATGTGGTAGGACACAAGTGGTAGGACAGCTGCGGACTTCCAAATCTAAACTCTTAATAATATACCCCCACTGCAAGGGCAGGTCGCAAAAATGGAAGAGGCGCTAGATCTGCAGCAATCCATATAAAACATGAAAGATTATGCATGCCCCGCCCCCCCCTACAGGCAGTACAAGCGGTTCGGGCGGCGCCGGCGCTACAGGCGGTACACGCAGTACAAGCGCGAGCAGTGTGGAAGACGCGTCGGCATGGGCCGCTGCTGCTGGCTGGAACGTGACACTGCATGGTCGGCACGCGCGCGACTCGATGCACTACGCGCGCTCGACCAACGTGTCAGAGTGGATGCCGCGCGTGGCCGCAGGGGGGCGGCAGCTGGTGGGTCGGTGCGAGTGCGCGTGTGTGTGTGAATCACAAAAGGATAGCGCCCCGCGGGGGATAGCAGGCCAACAAAGGATCGCCCCCAGCTGGCTTTTGCCCCCGCTGTCCTTTTCTACAAGGGATAGCATAGTCTATATACCCAAGTCGATTTCACAGTGGGGTGGACGCACTCACGCTGGTCGCTCGCACATGCCCACCCACGTGTGACCATGCCCTCCACCGAAAAAAAACGCACCCGAAGTGTGGGCTCATCGTAAAATTCTGGCTTGTCTCTGACTCTCACACTCGCACCATTCACCCGTGGCCATGCTCTCCACCACTGCAGGGCGTCGCACTCGCACCGGGCAACGACCACGATGCGCAGGTGGGATGGGATGGGGATGGGGATCATTACTGACCGCACGGCCGGTGGGGAGGAGGACGACCATTGCTGCTGCTGCTGAGTGATGAGAGAGAGAGAGAGATGAAGATGATGGGGATGGGAATGGTGGGGATGCGCAGGTGGGGTGGGATGGGGATGGGGATGATGATGGGAGGTTTACAATCCACTGCCGGCGGCCACACGCTCGGTTCCAAAGCTCCAGCGGGACTAAAGAGAGCAGGCACGAGCACGAGGCCCACCAAAAAGGTCAAGCTACAAAAGTAGCCCACGGTAGCGCCAACCACGTAGTGGCGAGCACCAAGCAAGCAGCATGGGGATGGGGATGATGGCGATGGGGATGGGGATGATGGGGATGATTGGGATGGGGATATGGATGGGGATGGGGATATGGATGGGGATGGAGATGGAGATGGGGATATGGATGGGGATGATGAGGAAGGGGATGATGGGGAAAGGGATGATAGGGATGGGGATGGGGATGCAATGCAATGCGATGGGACAGGGTAGGCCGCCAACTCGAGGGCTAGGAGGCTCCTAGGAGCGCTTCCTACTGGGCCGTTTCTACTGTATTCATACAGCGGGATGGGCGAAAAAGTGTGGCGTCCTTGCATTAGTGTGGGCCCAAAGGCTCTTGGGGTTGAGGTAGGAGGAGCCTGCAGGTGGGTAGGAGGGGTACCGGTGCAGGTAGGAGCGAGCTACGGGCGCCGCATCTGAATACAAGCAATCCGCCGATGGATCCCCGACACCTCACACACACGCAAACGCCCACACACACACGCACGCACACACATGTGCAGGTCTATGCATGGGGCGTCGCGCTGGCGGCGCTGGACTCGCTTGTGTGGGGTGTTGCGGACGCGATGGGGGCAGAGGCTGTGCCGCAGGCGGGCAGGCTCGATGGAGCGCGTGCACGCGAGGGGCCGTGCGGGTTTGTGGGAAGAGCGTTCGGAGAGCAGAGGCGCACGGCTGACGCATAGTTGGCACGCATTAGCAGGTTGTGGTTGTTGTGTGCGTTAGACACCATGGAGTTTCTTACCGCGCGTGGCATTGTGTTGCGTTGCGTTGTGTTGCCTTGCTTTTACGCTGTGGCATGCATGGCGTGGCATGATCTGGCATGAGCTCACCTCTGTGATGCTGGGTTCACGGCCCAGCTGGTTGGCCATAAACGCCTTGACCAGCTCCTCCACCTCTGCCACCATGTGATCGCACATGCGGTCCATGCGAGAGCGTGCACCAACGTGATTGTGATCGAGCAGCATGGCAGCTGTCAGCGACGATGCCGCATCTGTGTGATTGCGTCGCCGCATGGGATTGGCAAGCGCTGTTGGGTTGCGATCGCGATTTGATTCGATTATGGCAGTCCAGTCCACACACCCCCCACACACACACTTCCGCGAGCTTAACGTGCGCTTTGAACACGCCCGTGTGCATTTCCGCCATGCAGCCGCAGTCACAGCCGCACCTCCTCTTCGCCCACCTTTCTCGTGACTTGTTGTGGCCCTGCATTTCCATGGACGATGTGCGCGCGCTGCGCCAGTGCAGCACGGGCATGCGCAACGCGGTGGACGCACATGCGTGTCGCGTTGAGCAGCGGCAGGACGAGTTGCCGCTGTCTCTCGCCACATGCGGTCGCCTTAACTCCGTGCGCTCGCTCACGCTGCGGTCGATGGCGTGCCTGCACCGCATGCTGCTGCTGATCGAGGGCGCCGGCGGCACCTTCCCTCGGCTGCAGTCTCTTCGCCTGCACGTGGTGGGTGGTGTGCCCACATGCCCACATGCCCAATGCCAAATGCCAAATGCCAAATGCCAAATGCCAAATGCCGACACCCGCATTGAGATCATGCAGGAGTGCCATCTCGCGAGCGAGACAGACTACGCCGTCATCGCGGCGAGAACCTCTCGCTGGCTCACCCACCTCAACCTGGAAGTCATCGCCACTTCTCTCCAGCCGATGGCTGGCATTCTGGGCGCCTGCACCAAGTCCCTGCGCGGTTCGGGGGTCGTGGACATCGCCGCACTGGAACCCGTGACCCATCTGCTACGGCTCCAGGTATATAGAATGAAAATCGAAGATATTATCGCCAGCACGAGGACACCCCTGATTTGCAGGCGTTGAAAGCACCCCTCCGTCATCAGGACCATTCCGCCGGCGCCCGCGTCTCCGACCGCCTTCGCAATCGCAAGCGGCACGCCCCGGAAGTTGATGCGTCCGGAAGCGGCGCTGCGCTCCACATGCACCTTTTCCACGCCAGAGTGCATGCCGACGCGCACTCGGAGGCCCGTGAACACAGCCTTCGCCACAGCGGCGCTGCCCTGCGGCGGCGAGGTCCACGCCAGTCGCATGAACTTGTCCACCGACCATGTGTCGCACCAGCTCGTGGGATTGCCGGCTGGAAGCCTCGAATTCTCGACGACGCTCGCTGCTTCCATCGCGTGCACCGACTGCAACAGCTCGCGCGCTCGCCTCATCAAGCGCCTCACCTTGCCCTCTGCCTCTGCCTCTGCAGCCAGCTTCCCAGTGCGTGTGTCGCCGAGCAGGTCGCTGCCGGGAAGGTCGAGCCGATCGAAGGGGGAGACGGAGGGGGAGGGGGATGCGGAGGAGGAGCGGGAGTGCGCGCTCGGGCGGGGCCCGGCAATGGCAGCGACCATCGCGGCAGATCGGAGCAGTGCGAAGCGTCCATCGCTGCCGCCCGCTCTCTGCAGCGCTGCGCTGGGCCCCATCGCCAAGGGTGTGCAGAGCGTGTGCTGCAGGAGCGCGGGCTCCCGCGCTGCCTCCAGCAGGCTCGTATCGAGCTGCATCGCAAACCCCAGTGCGTCGCTCGGGGTGTGGAACGCGAGCAGGAACGAGTCGCCCTCTGTCGCCTGCTCGTACCCGCTCCACTTGCGCAGGACCTTGCGCACGACTGCGTTGTGCGTTGCGAGGGCGCACTCCATGACGCCCGGCCCTAGGGTCTCCCAGAGCGGCGTGCTGCCCTTGATCGCCATCACGACGAGGGTGGTGTCCTCGCCCGGTGAGGGCGCCAGGATCCCTCCAAAGAGCGAACGCTTCCTGTGGCGCACGACGAACGTGGCGACGGCGGCCGAGAGCAGGATGTCAATGGGGAGGACGACACCGAGGATGATGGCCTGCTGCCTGTTGCTAATCCTCGGGTGCGTGGGAGAGCGAACGCTTCCTGTGGGGGGTGGGGGCGACGGCATGATGCCGATGCCGGAGCGCAGCGACTGCTGCACCACGTCGCACGGGCCGCTGCTAGCTAGGATGGCGGCGTCCTCGGCCTGCACGATCTCGGCGACCTGGGCGGGAGGCGTGCCGACGGACGCGTTGGCGAGCGCTTCGTACATCACGTCCAGGTAGCGCAGGTCCATGACGAAGTTGGGGTGCTCGAGGATGACGGCGACGGTCGCAAGGTACTCCTTGACAACGAGCGTGTGGCTGTAACCGGCTGCGCCCCAGGCGGCGAGGCTCTCCACGCTCGTGTCCAGGTGCGACAGGCGGTACGGCCCTCCATGAAGGGCGGATTCGGGCCTCGGTTGCTGTCGGTGGAGTACGGCATCAGCTCCAAGAGCAGCTCCAGTGTCCGCGTCATCGCCTCGGAGCCGCCGTACTGCTGCATCGTCTGTGGGTCCCACAGGAAGCCCGTCATGGGGCCTTGCGTCTGCGTCATGCTCGCCAAAATCGCGGCGACCGCGATCGTCCCATCCACAGGACACGCGACCAGCTGCAGGCACAGCGAGTGGTCGTCGGTGCCGTCCGCATTGAAGTCTGTCAAGTTCAGGATCTGCGCGGCCAGCACCAGGTCCTCCCAGGTGTTTGGCGCGTTGAGGTTGGCTGCAGCAAACAAGTCGCGCCGGTAGAGGAGCACCAAGGGCCTGCTGACGATGGGAACTCCGACGATCGCTCCGTCATACGTGATGCTGATCTCCCGTACGTATTGGGTGACGTCGGACCACCGGATGCGGGTGTCGCGCTCAACGAACTCGTAGAGTTTGGCGACCAGTTTCGTTTTAATGATGAGTTCGGGATCAGCGGATCCGGGGATGATCCACCTGTCGTAGGTGGGCGGTGCGGTCTCGGCAGTGAAGATGAGCTCCTCCAGGATGCTCAAGTGATCAATGGCCTCGACAATGACCTTGATCCCGGCCGTGTGTTGGAAATCAAGGGCAACCCTTTGGAAATCCGCCCGACCTTCCGTTGGCACAAGAATTCTGAGCGGCATAAGGGCCTCCTACGCGCCTTCGAACCCGTCAGTGCAGTTGGAAATGAAGGCGTTCACCACCCTCACCGCGCTGTACGCCGCGCTGTACGCCGCGTCATCGCTTGCAGTGCGCCCACTAATTTCAATAATATCTCGTATTAGGGCCGCGGCGCACGTGCGGGTGAAGTTGCGCGACTGCACCGCCGCGCCGGAGAGAAGCAGAACCGCGCACGCGAGCCAGCGTGTCAGCACCATCGGTTGTGCGGGGTGTAGCTGCAACAACCAGGTTGTCCATAAGTCTTGTTGTAGAATATATACAGTGGAGTGTACCTTGAGTGTACCTGGAGTGTACATGGAGTGTTACTGTGTGGAGTGTGCATGGAGTGTACCTCGTGGTGCATGTATGCGTGAACATTCCCCGTGATCAGCGATGAGGTTACTGTCAGGAACACATTGATGTGCTGTGGGGAAGACACAGGGACAGCCATAGTACTGCCGAGTAGTGTGGACTGTGAGTGGGCTTCACACCTCTATGAGTGGTGTCCGACACGTGTAAAGACAGTATGTTGATACTCCATGAACAGCCGTGACCCTGTTCCTGTCAGGTTTCGGGCCCCCCTCACGCTTACCTCTGCGCCAGAGAGATGGCGGGGATCGAGCCTGAGCCCAAGGGGGCGAAGTACCAGCTGACCACCGCGATGAGCCTGACGTCGCGCATGCAGCCTAAGCTGAAGCAGGGCGGCAACCTGGTGTTGTGGCAGACCAAGATGACGGCGGTGCTGAACGCGGCGCATCTTGCAGGTGCCCTGAAGCAGCCAGGGACGCACGCCACGCGCGCTACTGCGGCTGAGGCTGAGATGGACGCTGAGGTCAACGCAGCTGCTATGCTGGTCATCCTGGAGTCGCTAGACGAGAGCATCCAGATGATTATGATGGAGGAGAAGACGGCGTTCTCCATGTGGGCTGCCGTGATTGAGATGATGACGGCCAACGATGCTGCCAACCGGATGTCGCTCGTGGACGACATGATCGGCAGCGAGCTGACGCACGGAGAGTGGGCGACTGAGTACATCAACCGCGTGCATGTGATGTCCAAGCGCCTTGCCAATGCAAGAGTGAAGCTCGACCCAGTGCTGCTCGTGTCCGTGGTCCTGCGCGGCCTGCCGGAGCCGTACTCGCCGTTCAAGGTGGCGATGCGGGCTTCGCAGACGGCAGACTACTCGGTGCAGACGCTCAACCTGCTTCTGACGAGGGCAGAGGCCGACATTCAGCTGGCGGCCAAGAAGAGCGACAGGCCGATTAAGTTCGGCACTGCCATGGCGGTGGTGCACGGTAGGCCGGGCAAGCAGCCAAGCTGGGACAAGGGGTCGGGGCGCCAGCAGCAGGGAGGGGGCAGCCGGCCGTTCCAGGGTGTGTGCCACAGGTGCAAGCAGCCGGGCCACATTGCGGCGGAGTGCACGGCTGAGCGCCCTGCGACTGCGCCTGTGGGCGGGACTGCGTGCGTGGCGTTTGACAAGACGATCGGGACGTACTTCGCGCTGTGAGCGCGCATGGGCGGCGCGCATGGCGGCGCGCGCATGGGCGGCTCGCAAGGCGGCGCGCGCATGGACACGCAGGGAGCGTGTGCTGTCTGAGATGAGTCCAGTGGGTCAAAAGGCTCAGACGAGCAATGAGACTGGGCCCAGTGGGAGCTCAGTGATGAGGCGCGCATGGGTGCGTGTGTGCTGCAACAATCTGTGAAGAGCCCAGTGGGGCAAAAGGCTCAGATGCGCAGCGATTGGGAGTGGAACTCAGTGGAGTTCAGCGCACACTCACCAATGAGCCTGAGCCCAGTGGGAGCTCAGTGACATGAGCCCTGTGGGAGCTCAGGGGGAAATGACGATGATGACTAGGACGATGATGACAAGGACTTCAGTGGGAGCTCCTTTGTGCTCATGTGTGACTGGAGCTCAGTTGAGCTATGTCCAGTGGTTTTCTGGTGTGTGATACTGGAGCTCAGTTTAGCTGTGTCCAGCGCATTGAGAGACGGAGCGTTTGAGACCCAAGTGTCATTTGTTGTGCGGAGTTTTGAGATTGTGAATGATCTGCGGCCTGATCACCCATTGCTAACTCACATTCTAATTCTCTGAGTACTTACGGCTGAGTGGGAGTGTCAGGAACACACTGATGTGCTGTGGGGAAGACACAGGGACAGCCATAGTACTGCCGAGTAGTGTGGACTGTGAGTGGGCTTCACACCTCTAAGAATGGTGTCCGACACGTGTAAAGACAGTATGTTGATACTCCAGGAACAGCCGTGACCCTGTTCCTGACAGTTACATGTTGAGGTGAGAATCTTGCTGCGGACCTGAGATGCACGGTTGTTGTGCACCACGGTCAAACCTGAAACCGCAGCTGCTTGCATGTGGCACACGGACCATGTTCAACCCGTAAACCGAACTGCGCTGCTTGCATGTGGCACGCGGTGCTGGGTGCTGCTGCGATGATTGGCACGCGGACCATGGTTCACCCCGCAAACCGAACTGCGCTGCTTGCATGTGGCACGCGTGCAGGAGACGCGGTCTTTCTGTTCATCATGGGAGTTAAGGGAGTCAAGCAGTGAGTGGTGGTTGAAATACTTGAGCCCATGCGCCATGCGCGCCCATGCGCGCCCCCCCTGCACGCCCCCCTGCACGCCCCCCTGCACACGCCCCCGCGCCTCCCCTGCACGCGCCCCTACGCCCCTGCGCCCCGCGCGCCCTCACTGCACGCCCCCCTGCACACGCCCCCGCGCCTCCCCTGCACGCGCCCTGCGCCCCGCGCGCCCCGCGCGCCCCTGCGCCCCGCGCGCCCCTGCGCCCCGCGCGCCCCCGCGCCCCTACGCCCCGCGCGCCCCTGCGCCCCGCGAGCACTCACTAACTGCACTCACTCACTGCACGCGCCCCCTGCACGCCCCCCCATGCACGCGCCCTTACGCCCCGCGCCCCGCGCGCACTCAATAACTGCACTCAATCACTGCACGCGCCCCCTGCACGCGCCCCCTGCACGCTCCCCCCCGCGCTGAGCCCATTGCACGCGACCCCCGCGCGCCCATCTGCCCTGCGCCCGCGCAGGCACAAGGGATGGGATACGAAGCGGCCTCTATTCTACGAGATCTACGGCAATCTGAACAAGAAGATAAAGCGCTCGCACGTGATCACGAAACATTGCAAGTCCTCGACCCTGACCAAGGCAGCGGCCAAGACCAAGTCCTCGGCCAAGACCAAGTCAGCGGCCAAGACCAAGTCCTCGGTCAAGACCAAGGCAGCGGCCAAGATCAAGGCGACGGCCAAGACCAAGATGCCACCCTTCTTCACTCCCAAGGAGCTGTGGGCCACGTTCATGACAGAAGATAAGAAGCTTGACGGACTGGCAAAAGAAATGAGTATGGATGCATTTCGACAAGCCGTCATCGACTGGCTGAAAAAGAAGTTGGCCAAGGGCGAGGAGCAGGAGGCCGCGCCGTTCAACGGCGGCGGCGATGACGAGGAGCAGGAGGCCGCGCCGTTCGACGGCGGCGGCGATGACGAGGAGCAGGAGGCCGCGCCGTTCGACGGCGGCGGCGGTGACGAGGAGCAGGAGGCCGCGCCGTTCAACGGCGGCGGCGAGGAGCAGGAGGCCGCGCCGTTCAACGGCGGCGGCGAGGAGCACGAGGCCGCGCCGTTCGACGGCGGTGGCGACGACGAGGAGCATGAGGCCGCGCCGTTCAACGGCGGCGGCGATGACGAGGAGCAGGAGGCCGCGCCGTTCAACGGCGGCGGCGACAACGAGGAGCAGGAGACCGCGCCGTTCAGCGACGGCAGCGACGAGCAGGAGGCCGCGCCGTTCGTTGTCGGCGCCGACGGCGGTGACAGCAACAGCGACAGCGAGGGCGGCAGCGACAGCAAGGGCGGCAGCGACAGCGAGGGCGGCAGCGCAGAGGAGGCGGATGACAAGGAGGAGAGCGCGGACGAGGAGGAGGACGAGATGGATGCCATCGTGAAGGCCGCTGGCTGGGGCAATGTGCGCGCGCTGCGTCGGCTGCTCGGCCTCCGAGTCTCCGCCACTGTTGATGAATCCTCACGCGCGCCGGCTGTGCTGTGTGTGTGTGCTGCAGATGTACCTCACCGACGGCAACCGTCCTGCCCACGTCTACCGTCGAGCCGGCGGTGCAACGCAGATGAGGAGCCCACCCAAAGCGGTTAAGGCCTCCTGGTGGGTTCAGGCTGCTCCGCCCGCCCTGCTCCGCCCGCTTCTGCTGCAGCAAAAACCCTGACTCCCCCCCCCCCCCCCTCCCCCCGCCTTGGCAGCGGCGGCGGCGGCGGCCGCCGCCCTAAGCGGCCCCACTGGACTGACTCCCCCTCCTGCGGCGGCAGCCGCAGCGGCGACGACGGCGAAGACGGCGGCGAAGGCGGCGACGCCAAGCGGCCCCGCGGCGTTGACTCCCCCAGCAACAGCAGCAGCGGCGACGGCGGCTGCGGCACCGACTCCAGCAGCGGCGGCCGCGGCATGGAGCAGGCGCAGGCGCAGCCGCAGCTGCAGGCGTTGGAGGCGCTGATGCTTAGCGGGCGTTGATGTGATGCGCTGAAGGCGGCATCGTCGGAGCGGGCGCGCGTGGCGGGTCTGCCAGAAAAGTACGTGTACGTGCAGGCGCTCGTGCAGATCATGGCGGTCTCATCGGCCCACCTGCACGGCGCGGCGCCGTTTGGGGCCGACTGGCGGTTTGGGGTGGACGATGTCTATGATGTGCTCGCCGAGAGATTGTTGAGGGTGAGGCGCGTGCTATCGACGACGACAAGGCTGCAGAGAGCCGGATCCGGAAGATCAAGTACCGCCTGCACCCCAACAAGCCCTTGATGTTCCCGGCGGGTGCACGCCAAATCGCTGCGGACGCGTTCAACTTGCTGACCCTTGGGCAGGAAAACGAGGGCCACTGCGCCGCCGCCGCCGACGCCGCTGAGGCAGCCAGCCAGGCCGCCAGGACCGCGGACGTTGCCGCGCGCGCTGCCGCCACCGCTGGCAGAGGCGCGGCCGCTGCCCGCGCCGCCGCTGATGGCGGTGATGCTGCCGCTGCCGACGCCGCCGCCGCCGACGACGACGACGCTGCCACCGCCTCCGCCGCTGCCGCCACCGCTGCCACCGCCGCTGACGCCGCCGCTGACGCCGCCGCCAAAGGCAGCACTGCCTGCAACGCTGCCTATACGGTTGCCAAAGCCGCTGACGCTCACGTGGCCGCTGGCGGTGATCCCGGCGTTGCCTCTGACGCTCACGCTGCCGCTGACGAGGCCGCTGAGTTCGCCAATGACGCGTACCGCGATGAGGCTGAGGGGTACCGCCGCGATGCTGCCTCTGCCGCTGCCGCTGCCCCTGCCGCTGCCGCTGCCGCAGCCGCAGCCGCCCCATCTCCCGCCATCTCCATCGTCAGCAGTTCTTGCGGCAGTGATGATGGGAGTGATGGGAGTGATGGACCCAGCAGCGGCGGCGGCAGCCCAGCAGCTGCCGCGGCTGGAGGCTCGTCGGGGCACGGGGCCGCGGCCAGCAGCGGCGGCGGCGGCGGCCCAGCAACTCCCGCGGCAGAGGCAGCAGCAGCTGCCGAGGCAGCAGGCTCGTCGGAGAACAAGGCCGCGGCCAGCAGCGGCGGCGGCGGCGGCCCAGCGGCGGCAGCGGCAGAGGCAGCGGCAGCCCGCCGGCGGTGCATCTCTTGCATTGGCAGCGGCGGCGTCGCCCTCGCCGAGGCCAACGCAGCCGCCGCCGCCGCAACAGAGGGACTGCGCCGCCTCGCGGCGCTGGAGGCGGCCGCACGGACGGCGGAGTCTGATGCAGAGAGGCAGTTCGATGAGGAACGCGAGGCGCTGCGAGCGCGGCGGGGGCAGCTGGACAGTCAGATGGAGGCGGCGCTGGTTCGCAAGGACCAGGCGGTGGAGAAAGCGGCGGCCGAACATGAGCTCTACACGCAGCTGGGCGCATGCGCGCGCACGCCATCGTCGACGCAGGCGCTTGCCGTCGCCGCTGGCCTCATCCACGCAGAGAACGCGGAGGACGTCGGTGCCGCCGAGGCAGGCGTCGCCGCGGTGGCAGCAGCACAAACGGAGCTGACACGGAGGGGGGGGGAGCTGCAGCAGGCGCAGACGGCGGCGCGGGAGGCGGCGACGTCTACGCTGAGGACTGTGGCTGGCGACATTGCGCGGGGCAGGCAGGCGCTGAACGCGGCTACGACAACGGCGCAGCAGCACACGGCGTACCACGCTGAGGTGCAGCAGGCGCTTGAGATCGCGAGGGGGGCGTAGGGGGGACTTGGGTTATTATTAACTCACCGCTGCGTCGTCAGTTCGTTTTCCTTTTGCGCGGCGACCAGTTCGTGGATTGCTTCGATGAGCAGGGGGATGAGAGAACTGTAAGACATCGACATCTGGTTGGTCTCCGGATGGATGTGGACAGCCTCGGGCAATGACACCTGCACCTCTTGCGCAAGGACGCCCGCAAACCTGCCCTTCGATGAGCAGGGGGATGAGAGAACTGTAAGACACGCCGACGCCATGTGTCTGTACGTGTACCCCCGGATGGCCATGAGCTTGTCGATCGCCGAGTCGATGCGCTCAATATCTGCCTTGTCCCGGCGGTCGGACATCTGCTGTATCTGCCCCGCGACCCATATCGACACGTCCTCCTCGGTCGCCATGCTCGCGACGTGCACCAGGTACTGCGGCGGCGTGGCGCTCCCGATTCCCAGCGCCAGGAGACCCCGGATGGACGCGACGTTCCCGAAGTGCAGGTCGCCCGATATGCACCCCCCCGCGGACGAGATGCTGCCGGACGCGAGCACGAGCGCGCGGTCCGTGTTTGAGCGCGCCCCGGCGGCGGATGCCACCGCCTCGAGCGCGGCCGCGGCCGCGGCCGCGCTCGTCGACTCGGCGCTCGCGGCGGCGTTCGAGCCGAACGTCGCCTGGGCCCGCACGGGGTACAACACGTTTGAGGTGACGCCCTTGCGCGCCAGCGCAGCGGCGGAGCTGATCGCGGCCTCCCACACGCCGTTGGACGTGTACGCCGCGTCCGGGTCCATCGTTGAGGTCTGCGAGGAGGCGTGCTGCTGCGACAGAGACAGAACCATGCTGTACGCCGTCAGCGCGTCCCTCGATGCAATGCTCGCCGCGTTGGACGACCACACCGCCAGGCCCGCCGTCGTGGTGGCGGTGATGTACGCCGACGTCGCCTTGTCACTTGCAATCTGCGTCTCGGTCGACAGAACCATGACCACGTTGCTCGCGTCTCTGTCGCTCCGACGAGCAAGGTGTTGGAGGCCCACGTTGCGGTGTCCGCGGCGTGCGGCAGGTACTGGAACATGAGGTTGGACGCGGGGATTGCGGCATTTGACGCCGTGACCCCCGCGTTCGAGGCAAAGACCGCCGCCTCCAACGCCTACCCGGTGCTGACCGACGCGAGCGCCATCGCCTTGTAGGCCGTGTTGGACGCCATGTCAGCTTGCCTCAGCGAGACAATTGCGATGTTGGACGCGTACTGCGACTCCACGCGCGCGAGAAGCGCATCGTCGCGCGCGTTGAGCAGGGCGGCCACCTGGTTTGACGACCACAGCACCGACTCTATGGTGTCCGGGATGGAGGAGAAGGAATAGACTGCATTGGACGCAAACTGCGCTATCGTGACCGCCGCGTCGGCGGTCACTCGCGCTGCCACGCTCGCGTTGGAGGCCCACACGTACGGGTTGCTCCCCGGGATGTTGGCGGACGCAAGCAGCGTGTTTAGGTCGTTCGACGCGTCGACACCGGGAGGCAGCGCCACGGTGAGGCCGTAGCTTTTGATGAGCACCGCCGACGCGACCCCCTGGACGTGGATGTCGGCCGACCCAATGGTTACCGCTGCTCCCGCTGCGGCTGGGTCGCGCTGCTCCCGCCGCCGATGAGGACCGACGCGTTTGGCGCGGTCGTGTAGAGCGCCACGTCTCCCTGCTTTTCGTCTTGGAACCACGTGTTGTCGCCATTCTTCGATATGGAGAGCAATGCCATGTGATTTGCCATGAAAGTTGCCGTGGGCCGGAACCTTGGCAACGGGCGTTCACTATTACTCTTCAAAACAAAATCTACACTTACAAATCCACACAAAGCACCAACCGCAACCACACCACACACCACACACCACACACCACACACCACACACCACAACCGATCCGAACCGAACCAAATGGATGGCATGCGCGATTACACGTATGACTACGCGCAGGAGAAAATGAAGCAGGTAGACATGCTCGTGCGACTGGGGTCGCACCGCAACCTCAACATCCAGCGGCGCAACGCAAGCGACACTGGCCCGAAGGTCTCTTCGCTGCGAGACATCCGCTTGTTCATACGCGACCTGATCATGGGAGTCGCTCACATACACAGCGACGGGTTGGTGCACCGCGACATCTGCATGGTAAACGTGGCGTCCGCGCCCGCGCCCGCACCCAAGCCCGCGCTTGCGTCGCCCATTGCCGCCCCGATGGCGGTGCTGTGCAACATGCGACACGTTTCCAGCGCGGAGTACGTGCTGATCCCTCCCCGTGGCACCCTCGCGGCCGACATGGCGCCCGAAGTGCGGGACGGGACCTACGACAACATGAGCTCGCGCGCGGCGTACGCGGCCGACATGTGGTGCGTCGGTCGGACCATCTGCGAGCTCATCTTTTACCCGACATCCCTGACAGGCTCGTCCACGGGGGCACACGAGTTTTTTTCGCCAAGCCTGTTCGAGCACCTCGAGCTGGGATGCCGTGAGCCGGTGCTTGCAGCTCAAGGTGCGCACCAACGTGTTCTCGAAGACGTCGCCCGCGCGGACAATGACCACGGCGGAGATCGAACAGTGCATCCGCGTCATCACCGACGACGCCGCCACAAGGGGCACCACCAAACCGTATTTTGGCACCGTCACCACGGCCATGGTCCCGACGGACGCGATGAACACGGCTGCCACTTGCGACGCGATAGCAGACATGGTTCACGGGCTGCTGCTGGATGATCCCAGGTACGTTGAATGCATGCGGGCGCTTATTACATTTAATCGTGTCGATTTTAGACGCACCAAACCTACGCCCCCCCTCCCCTGCCTGCCTGGAGCAGCCTACGCCCGACCGCCGAGTCCCTGCTGTCGCACCCCGCGCTCCACGGCATGTCTACGCGTGAGCGCCTGGGCCTGGGCCTGGGCCTGGGCCTGGGCCTGGGCATTAGCATGGGCATGGGCATGGGCATGAGCATGAGCATGAGCGGTGGTGACGACGTCGCGTTGGTCTACAACTTTGGCGTAGGGTCGCAGATCGCTATGGAAAATATTCTGACGCAGGTGTAAGACGAATACAAATATACCACAAATGGAACCCATCAACACCGTAAGCAACGGCGGCAGCGGCAGCGGCAGCGGCAGCGGCAGCGGCAGCGGCAGCGACAGCAGCGGGTGTGCTGTACGTATGGCGGACGGCCGGTTATTCACAGATTACCGCCCTCGCTGTGATATTATGTTCCAGTTCTCGGCTCCGATGGCTGGCAGCTACGAGTACCGCCAGTGGATGATGAGGAATGGGCAGCGCATCATCGAGTACCAGCGCTCGGTTGCCTTCACAGGCGCTCGGTGCGCACCCCGCGCCACCGTGTCGACCATGCCATACGAGAAGGACCGGTTCGTGTGCGACAAGGTCGCGTGTGCCCTCGTCCCAACCCAGTTTGACTCGCCGATCACCCAGGTGCGGTCGTTTGCGACGGGTCGCGACTACAGCGGGTAAGCGGTTTCGGTTGGTCTTGCAGCACACAAGATCTACGCGTGTGTGCTCACGATCGTGTTCAGCTCTCAGTGCTGAAGTCTTGAGGCTGCGCGCTCCGGACCGCGGGTGCTGCTTCTGGGGCGGTTTGTGGGATTCCTTATTGGACGCGTACGCTTGGGACTCCTGCCCCCATTGGAGATCAAACACATCCCATTTTTATTCTCCTATAACTGATGCACTCGGCGGGTGAATCGTGTACACCAAGTATGCATCAGCGTCACTTGTCAAACCGGTTGACCCGCTTCTACTCACAAATGGACCAGATACGAACTGTGTTTTTCTACTTGCGTCCAATATACTGACCCGGCTACCATGGATTCTCGCTTTATTGTCTAGCTTGTTATACACAATCACTTTGGTGACTAAGACAACAGCCCCAAGATCAATCTGTAACCAAGCACGGTCTGTGCAACTTGAATGAGCGAGTGTGTTGAGCTTTCCGTCGACTGTATTCTTTCCACCATAGCCAGGGATTTCACTTGACATCTTCGCAGCCTTGCCACGGGCTATATTCGTTCCATCGGTTGAATATACCTCGATCTGTCTAATGTTGATGCATTCTACTCTACCAAGCTGCAGAAAAACATACCGACCTGAGACTGTTGTGATTGTTGCGAGTCCTTTCCAACTTCGAAGGTCCGCTTCAGTAATGCATGTGCCGTTGATGCAAAAACGGCCGCCAACGACGAGATTGGAACGGGCATAGGTGTCGCCAAGGACTTGAACTTGCTTGCGTAGGACGGTGTTGGCAGTGACGTCCAACTCTTGACCCACCCGGAGCTTGGCAGCGGCGTTGGTGTCACCACGTAGGACGGTGGCCCCGGTGACGTCCAGACCTTGACCGACCCTGCGCTTGGCAACGGCGTTGGCGTCACCACGTAGGACGGTGGCCCCGCTGACGTCCAGACCTTGACCGACCCTGAGCTTTCCAGCGGCGTCAGTGTTGCCGGTGACGTTCAGCTGCCCGTGGGCGGTGAGTTCGTCCCACACGCCGACCTTGCCATTACTGCCAGCCGACTTGTTGCTGACGATCATGAGCTCATTACAAGTTCCGGTGTCGTTCGAAATCTCGGACGTGTCTTTGTTGGCCGAATTCGACCATCCGGACGTGATGTTCATTGATTTGGGAGAGGTGCCGACCCTGAGCGTGTTGCCGACCATCACGTCGCCTGCGCTGTTGATGTAGGACGCCACCTTGCCGTCCTTGCCGGCCGCGATCGTCGCGTTTGCGTGCACGGCCCAGGAGTGGATGCCGCCGCGCCAGCCGTTGGGAAACGTGGCATTGTAGGTCTGGGGGTTCGCCTTGATATGGGCGACCTTCAACCCGGTGGCGTCAAGGGTGGCAAAACCGCGGGCCGCGGCAAGCAACGACTCGAGTGCGGAGATCTTCGTCGCGTTGGCAGACGATGCATCATGCACCATCGTCAGCCGGGCCGCCGTCGTCGCGCCGAGCGCGGATATCTTCGTCGCGTTGGCCGCCGATGAAGCCGCGTTGGCCGCCGACAACGCCGCATTGGCCGACGACGCATTGGCCGACGACGACGCAGCTGCGTCTCCATTGCGGTGATCCTCGTCGCATTGGCTCACGATGCCTCGACCGCACCACCACGCGCCGCGGCCAGCTGCGTCTCGATCGCAGTTATCTTCGCCGCGTTGGCTGACGCCGCCTCGAGCGTGCCACGGGTTGTGGCCAGCTGCAACTCGATCGCGGATATCTTGGCCGCGTTGACCAACGTCGCCGCGAGCGCGCCGCGGGTTGTGGCCAGCTCCGCCTCCAACGCGGTGATACTTGCCGTGTTGGCATTGGGCGCGACACGGGCTGCGACCAGCTGCGCCTCGATTGCGGCGATCTTTTCTGCGTTGGATGCCGACGCGGCCTTTTGCGCCTCCTCGAGCGCGGCGATCTTTGCTGCGTTGGCCGCCGACGCCTCGAGAGCGCCGCGCGCTGTGGCCAGCTTCGCCTCCATCGCGATGATACCCGCCGCGTTGGCATTGGGCGCATCACGGGCTGCGACCAGCTGCGCCTCGATCGCGGCAATCTTTGCTGCGTTGGCCGCCGACGCCTCGAGCGCGCTGCGGGCTGCGGCGAGCTGCGCCGCGACCTCAGCAACCTTGGTATCCGTGGCCAGCTTGTCTTCCGTGGTGCCTGCCGCGTCGGGCGCAGCACGCAGCGCCTGCAGCTTCGCCTCCAGTTCGTCGACCTTCTTTGCAATGGCGCCCGACACATCCGACGGGGACATGCCCTGCCCCGCGCCCGCGCCGGCACTGAGCTGCCCCTGTATTTCGTTAATTTGGTTTGACAATATCTGCATCCTCTTCTTCACCCCGCACGCTTCAGCACTCTGCTTGAAACGGAACTTCTTGTGCAGCTTCTCCAGTCGGTCGCGCTCGCGCGTCAAAGCGTGGAAGCTGCACTTGGCTTGCCGTGTGCACTTGTTGCACTTGTTCGACGACATCTTCCATGCAACGAAGCCAGCTATACAGAGGATGATTGCGTTGATCAGGATTGCGAGCACGATCATTTGGCATAAGGAATGGAAAAAAACACAGGCAAGTCCGGGATGTCCAAATCCTTCGATTTCAGCGCGTCGCTCATCTCCTTCATGCCCTGAATCAGGAGCGCGACCCTGAGCTCCGCGGGGAACTCAGATTGCGTGCCGTGCTACAGAAGAATTTCCCTCCTTCTCCTTCTCCTTCTGCTTTCTTGCAACCGCCTTCTCAGAGTACACATATGTGCGCGCAACGTACCTTATGATGATGAACGTCAAGATCATGACGAATATCCAGCTCAGGAACTCTTTTAAAAATTAATCGAAATTCGCGCTGCTGAGCGGTTTGAATGCCCCGTCTGGTGGGAAGATTAGTTTCAGTTTGGAAAAAACGAGGGAGTACAACGCTGGCAAGACGAGCTCCGACACGAACGACCTCATGCATTTCCCGGCGCTGAACGCACTTGTAACCGCCGCAATGGTGGTGAGAATACCGTTGTCAATGATGAACGTTTTGAGGTCGGTGCGGAATTTCACTTTCGTTCCCACGAACATGGTGTCAATTTTCTCCATATTTTTATCAGCAAAACGTCCATGTTGTTATTTTTTCCCTTTTCCAGTCTGCGCATCCGGCCCGTCTTGTCCATCTTGTCAAAAAGGTCCATCTTGACGCCTGCCTTCTACTTACACAAACAAACAAACAAAAAGGCTCACGATGACGTACGCTTTGACGATACCGGCGTCGAGCATCTCGTTGGCGTCCCCGTCGCTTGGCGCAACCACGCGCACGAGCACGCGCCCGTACTTGTCAAAGCGATCGCAGTGCAGCATGACGATGCACGGCGTCGCCGAAAACAGCGCCTGGCGCGCGGGGCGCGTGAGCAGGTCGTTCGTCGCCGCACCACCACCCCCGTTCTTGGTGACGATGCGGTTGATGAGAAAATCGCGCGCCTTAACCGCCGCCAAGCGCTGTGCTTCCGTGCCGCCCCGCATCTCGTTTGCGTCAATGTTCATGATTCGGACGCGGATGGTGCTGAGCGACGAGTCAGGCTCGCCCGGCTGTGGGTGTGGGCGTGGCTCACCCGGCTGCGGCTGCGGGTGCAACTCGACCATTGCGACGGGGACCACCGCTGTGATTGTGTCTGCGTCGTACACATCGATTACCTGCGCAACCAGGGTCCTTCCCTTCAAATCCAATCGCCTTACTTTGTTCGGGACACACTCTTGCAGCGCCTTGAGTGTCAGAGCGTTCATGGTCTTCCTTTATCTCCGCAAGAATTAAAATTCTCCCACGCGCCTAGCTGCGAGCAGCCGCCGAAACAATCTCGTTGTCGAACAGCAGGTGCCAGATGTTGAGCGGGCTCGTGCGCCCGAGGCGCTGGGCGCGACCGACCACCTGGTGCTCAATGTCAGAGTCGAACTTGTGCATCATGATCACGTCCGTTGTGTTCTCGCAGTTGTTGACGTTCACGATGATCATGTCCAGCGTGCCGGTGCGGTATTCGTGCGAAATGGCGCGCAAGGTAGGCTCGTTTCCCTTGAAGAATCGCCATCGGATCGACAGAGAGCTCAGCAGCGGCGCGAGCCAGCGCTCCAGCATTGCGTCGTTGTCGAACGAGGTGAACAGCAGCACCTTGTTGTGGTGGCCCGCCGTGCCCAACCGAGCCCGAAGAATGATCTCAAGGTTGTCGATCTTGCCGTTGGTGTCGAGCGTGAACACGCTCCGCCCGGCGCTGGAAGCGGACGCGGACGCGGACGTGGAGGGTGCCGACGCGGACGTGGAGGGTGCGGACGCGGACGCGGACGCGGACGCGGACGCGGACGCGGACGCGGACGCGGACGCGGACGCGGACGCGGACGCGGACGTGGAGGGTGCCTCGGCTGCGGTGTGAAGCGTGGGAGTGTGAATTGTGGCGTCTGCGACCTGTGCGGCTTCGGCGGCTGCGGCTGCGGCCGCCTCGTCCTCGTTCTCTGAGGTGACCACAAGGAGGTTGTTCGTCCCGAGGCTCGCCTTGCACATCGGGCAGCACGTGTTGCGCTCCAGCCAGCGGTTGATGCACATGAAGCAGTACGAGTTCGAGCAGCACGGGACGACCGTCTTCAACATGAGAGTCGTCTCGACTGAGCTCGCGCTCGAGGAGCGTGAGCTCTTGAGCAGCTCCTCGTAGCAGATGCAGCAGGTGTCCGTCAGCGAGATGCGCTCGCGAATGTTGGTGATGCGCGACTGGACCTCCCTGAGCTGCATGTTCATGCGCGCCTCCTCGTTGGCCCGCGCGGCGTCGCTGTCGTAGTACAGGTCGGGCAGGGCCGCGATCCGGTGCACGAGGTTGTGCTCCATTCGAGACAGCTTGCCAATGAGGAGGCCGACGATGTTGTTCTCGGTCCCGCGGTTTGCGGGGTTGATGTGCTGCATCGCGCCGCTCACGTCCCCGGCGTTGAGGCACTGGATCACGGTGCGGTCCACGACGCCCTGCGGCACCGAGATGGCGAGCGGCTGGCGGCAGCGGACCATGTGCACGACGGGCTCCGGCAGCTGCATCGACGCGTCCACGAACGCGTCGCTGTTCTTGACCACCAGTGCATTGCTCAGCGTGGCGTGACGTGGCCCAGCAGCGACGACGTCAGGTCTGAAAACACGCTGTTTATGAACCCGGTCGAGCGGATGCCCATCTGCATGCGCGAATAGTTGCTCGACGGGCACTCGACGGGCACTCGACGGGCACTCGACGGGCACGGGTACAACGCGGTGGCGAACCAGTGGAAGCACGCGTCGATTGGCTGGCACCGCATGATGCTCATGTTGTCCGCCTCGTCGTACACCACGCGTCGGATGCGGCAGTTGCGCAGGCTGCTCGCGAGCGCGTTGTGGAACGTCGTGGTGACGATGATGACGTCCATCTGCTTCAGGACGGCGGGGACAAGGAAGTGCTTCCGCCTATTGATGAGCAGGTACACGAGGTCGCCGCCAAAGCAGCGCATGTACTCGGTCCACTGCGAGGTCAGCGTGTGCTGGATCACAATGACGGTCATCTCGATCACGTCCGAGTACGGCAGCTCGCTTTGCATGGTGATGCGGTTGTCGGCGAAAGAGCGCGTCATAACATCCGCGACGGTGTCGCTGCCGCCCGTCACAACAGCAACACCGACTGCGCTATCGCCCGCGCCCGCCTCAACAACACCACCCGCGCTAGCGCCCGCGCCCGCTCCCGTGCCCGCGCCCGCGCCTGCGCCCCCGCCTGCAGTCGCAGCAGTCGCAGCAGCCGCAGCAGTCGCAGCAGTCGCAGCAGCCGCAGCAGTCGCAGCAGTCGCAGCAGCCGCAGCAGTCGCAGCAGCCGCAGCTGCCGCAGCAGCCGTAATGCGTGCCTTGCGTGTGTTGAGAGCCAAGGCCAGGATGACGTATGACTTTCCCGCCCCGACTTTGTCACCCATGATTCCAATGCTCGTCCTTAGAAGTGACGACGAGTATGGCGGGGTGGCGGGTGCGGCAGGTGTGATTGCGTTGGTGTGGGCGTGGGCGTGGGCGTGGGCGGCTCGGTTGGTTGCGTTTCGGTCGAGGAGTCGTATGGCCGAGTTGACTGTCGGGTGCGTGATGCGTTCATCATTGAGGTTTATCGGCATGGTCTCCATGTCCTGGGCACGTTTCAGCAGCGTAAGCCGATGGCGGTACAGCGTGACGTTGCACTCCGGCTGCACCGCCATGGGCGAGTCCTGGTGCAGCTCGATGATCATAATCCCCCTGTTATGCCGAATGTTGTTCATCATTGATGTTGGTTTAACTTGCACTCGGAATCTTTATACCGACGGCGTTCTTGTTTGATGTAAAATAAAGTTGTGGTAGTTTCAATCCCGACTATGGCTTCCATCGCCAGCCCAGACCCGATCACGACCGGCAGTCTGGACGACAGTGGCAAACAGACCAAGGAGTTCAACGCAATGGACGAGTACCGCTCCCTGCTGCGGCTGACCAACCGGCCGCCTTGAGACGCCAAGACCGCCCAAACCGCCGGTGCCGAGGAAGAGGAAGAGGAAGACCCGGAAGAGGTGTACAAGCTCCCGATGTCCAAGGAGCAGAGGGTCCTTGACACAGTCGACCGCGTTGTAAACGACTCCACCGAACGCAGGGCGTCAGAGATGCTCCTGTACAAGCTGCCAATATAGGAAATCGTCATGCGGACGCTCGGCGCGGCGCGGGCGCTGTGGGACGACATGATTGAGGTGCGAACAGTGGACGACGCCGTCCCGGCGCTGGCGGACAAGCAGCGCATGCCGTACATCGGCATCATGCTCGTCGCGATTGCCGTCGTGCTCGCGGTGATCCAAAGCGCGGTATAAGGCGGTGTGACGTGTTTTCTTTTGTATTCCTTCCTCCTCAATGGCGTATCTCTATCTCCCTTGCGCTTACGCGTACCTCCTGTTGAACAACGCCGTTGCGTGGCTCCGGTCGTCGTCGGCACACATTCTGACCCACACGAAGTACATCGACCTCGATACAGGCTGCGTCACAAGGTCGACCACCGTCCTGCGGCTGTGTCAGTGGCGTGGGTGGTTGTCGGTCGACATCGCGATCAACAAGGTGAATGCGAAGCCACGCCTACGGCCTGAACAACGCACACACCCCAACAGCCCCGACTTCCCGGACTTCGATTTTAGGGCAGCAATACTCACATCTTACGACAATAATCTGAGCCAGAGCACGAGCACGAGCAGGAGCACGAGCACGAGCAGCCACGATAGTGACGCGCAGCTGCACCAGGGCGCCGACGACACCCCCCGAACCCGACTGGTGATGCTCACTGCCAACCACGGGCTTCAGCGCGTTTCCAACCAAACGACTGGACACACCAACCCAGTTGTTCGCAAGGTCCTTTTGGCCTACATCACCCACGCACAGTCCCACCACGCGCACGACATCAGCACCTTTTTCCGGATCTACCTTGGCGCGTTTGGTGCCGCAACCGGGGCGTGCCTGGTGCACTCAAAGGTGATCGCGTTGTTGTTCGCTACCGACCACATCGCGCACTCGCTGTACAATCTCGACCACGCTGGCAAAGAAACGGCCATTTGCGTCGTGTTGAGCAACATGACTGAACACATGTTCCTCCACAGAGACACGATCACGTGGTAAAGCACCAGTGTTCATTTGAAACGGAAAACTAAAACTGTTCGGGAAAACACTCTCCGTTTCAAATGAATATTGGAGCATTATTATAAAACAATATGGGTGGATGCATGTCCATCGATACTGTGTCACCGAAGACCGATGTTACAACGAACACAAGCGATGTAAGCTTCCTCAAAAACGTCCATCAACTGACATTCTTGATGTTGGACGGCTTGGGCTCGGGGGTGCGAGTCAATGTCGTGACGGCCACGAAGTTTAAATACGATTATAGAGTAGGAGGATATGAGGTTCGCGTTACATTGCCTTACCCATACTATCATGCTCCATTCAGTAATAACGAGGTGTGTCGGGTCGTTTGGGGATTGCGGGGCTTGATGAGAGACCAGAAGTGCCTCAAGAAGGAGAGCGGTGTAAACGAAGACACTCATGTACAAAAAAGTAGTTACATATCGACAGTGATCGACTATTGTAAAGCGGCCAAGGTCCTGCTGTTCAAATGCTCCCACAGTGCCATCATACTATACGTAATATGGAATCAGCTTTACTCTACTCAAAAAAACGTTTTTTTGCTCACGGTTTCGAGTCCGATTTCGTTGGTCAGCCCGGACAACACCAACCACGCGAGTATATACTTCCGGAATGACGAACAATTGAATGGTCGTCTAGTTCGTACATTCCTTGTGGAAGACGTTGTCACGCAGATACTACGGAACAACGACCTTCCAGAAAGTGTGTATATGATGGATGGCGACTATCATTGTGTTAATTTCAATACATCCATCGTTGATTGGAAAAACACTGCAGGGTTTGTTTCCTCTGATTCTGCCGCAAAGACTAAAGGAGACTATGCGTTCTTTCTAAATAACTGTTTCAACACAGTCCGGCTGTCCAACACAGTCCGGCTGTCCAACACAGTCCAACACAGTCCAACACACCGCTTCTACGTTCTACTAGTGCGCTCGGAGGGGTGGCAACCCCCCGGGCGCGCTGCGATCTAGGTGTCGACGACGCGAGTCCGATGACCCTGTAGCGTAGAGCCAACCCAAGGAGGGCATACCGGCCCGGCATCACAGACGGCCAAGGGCGCCTCGCGGACTTGATCTGGCTGGCCGCGGATGCGAGCAAAGGGGAAACAAGGCACCCCATGCATGCAGCCTTTTCCTGCCCAGTCCCCGCGTGTAGCGGGGCACGCCTGGCGACGCGTCCAAGTCGTCAATCAGAACACCAGAGTGGCTACGTTCAACGTGCGGACATGTCCTGCAGAGGACGAGGGACTGGTCAAACTGGCGAGTCTGGTGCAAGATTGCGCCAAGCTTAGCGTCGGTGTTGCAGCGCTTCAGGAGCTACGCAGGACCGGCTCCGGGGAGGCGCAAGTGGCTACGGGCGACACGTCGTGGACGCTGCTATGGTCGGGTGGGGAGCACCGACAGCGTCGGGTGGGCTTGCTGTTGTCCCCTGCATGGGCATCGGCACTCGTCTCCTGGGAGGCGGTGTCCGACCGCCTCATCCAGGCCCGCTTTGCAGCGGACCGTGGGCAGATGATCACCATCGTCAGCGCCTACAGTCCAACGGAGGCAGCGAGCGACGAGGAGGCTGGCGACTTCTACCTTCGAGTAGCGGCGCTCGCGGACAAGGCCAACGACAAGCGCGATCTGCTCATCGTGGCAGGTGATTTCAATGCAGCAGTGGGGAGGGATTCGGTGTCCGACCACGAATGCGTTGGCAAGCACCTGCCCCTCACGGAGCCAGCGGTGGCCAGCAGGAACGGTCGCCTGCTCCTTGACACTGCCACTGCTTGCAGCCTGCGCGCTGCCAACACTCTCTACCCCCACAGGCCTGAGCACCAGTACACCCACATCAGCCCCATGGCTGTTGCACAGAGCAGACGGCATGCATGCTCTGTGCGCCGCCTGTACAGCGTCAAGGACTAGATCCTGGTCGCGCGCCGCCGCATGCATGCGGTGACAGACTGTAGGGTGCGTAGGAGCCCAACCTGGGACAGCGATCACTGCATGGTGGTACTGTCCATGCGCCTCCGCATGCGAGCCTCCCGCCATGCAGGCGGCTCTCAGCGGCGCGCATGGGACTCTTCACAACTGCGGCGCCCGGCTGTCCGTCGTGAGTTCAACCTCCAGCTGTCCGATCGCTTTGGGCTGCTGGAGGCCGTGCCGCCCGAGGGCGCTGATGCCCAGGCGGAGTACGACGCGATGGCTGCTGCCATTCGCGAGGTGGCCACCAACCACCTCGCTCCACGCGGCAGCCGCCGGCGGCGCGGCTGGCAGTTCACTCTGTCGCAGCGCACCCTCCGGCTCATGGACGCCCGGCAGCGCGCGCACACGGCATGGCTCAGGAGCAAGTCTGCTGCTGCCAAACGAGAGCGCAACCGCGCCAACCGCGCGGCCGACGCAGCTGTGCAGAGAGACAGGGAGAGGTGGATCGGCCAGCAGGTGGCGGAGGCGCAAGACATGCTACGCAAGAAGAATCTGCGCCAGTTTGCGCGCGCGTGCGACAGGCTGGCGGGCCGCAGCCGCAGCCATCAGATCCCACCTGCCATGCGGGACGTCTCGGGCGCGCTGCACAGCGGTCCAGACGGGGTGCTGAAGGCCATGACAGAGTCATTCGACAAGCTATATGGCGGGGAGACCAAGCTCAGCGACGAGACCCTGAACCAGCTGGAGAACGATGTAGCGGCGTTTGAGCTCACACGCGCCACAGAGGTGGACGAAGCGCACGGGCGCCCCCCTGACCTGGCTGAGACGGAGGCGTGTGTGCGAGCGTTGCGCTCGGCCGCCGCTCCGGGCGGTGACCAGCTGGACGCCATGCTGTTGCGGTGCCCACCCGCCATTGCATGGCTCCACCGGGTCATCATCGCCGTATGGCGGTCGGGGAGAGCCCCGAGGGAATGGAAAACTGCTATTATCACACCGTTATATAAGGGGAAGGGCCCGCGTGACTCCCTTGGTAACTACCGCGGTATAAGCCTTCTCTATTGCCGGGAAAGTGTACGCTGCCATACTTCTGCACCGCGTCTCCTCGCAGGTTGATGGTCAGTTGCATGAGGCTCAGTGTGGTTTCAGAAAAAGCAGAGGCACTGTTGATGCAATTTTTACTCTGCGCTCGCTGAGCGCGGCACATGCCGAGTACAAACAATGCATGGCTGTGGCATTTGTCGACTATTCTAAAGCTTACGATTGCATAAACCGTGCGGCACTGTGGAGAGTCCTTAGATTATATAGTGTTCATCCGCACATTATTGATCTGTTGGAGGATCTTCACACCAACACCGCAGCTGCCGTGCGGCTGGCTGGGAAAATCGGGCACGAATTCCCCGTGTCGTCTGGTGTGCGACAGGGGTGCGTCATTGCTCCTGTGTTGTTCAATGTTTTTATTGACCACATAGTGAAAAAGGCGCTAGACATGATGCCAGAGGGGGCTGGCGTGTCAGTCGTGACCCGAGCCGGCGGCTCTGTGTTGTCGTCGTCGGTTGAGCGCATAGTAATGCTGATGTATGCCGACGATTTATGTTTGTTCTCGCATGACCCAGCTCAGTTGGCGCTTATGCTGAAAATCCTTGACAAAGTGTCCTCTAGCTTTGGCATGCAAATCAACGCCGCCAAGACAGAAGTGATGATTTTGCCAGCAGATTTTGACGCGGATCTGCCCACGTTTGCGCTGACTGGTGGTGAAGTGAAGACCGTCTCTGCATTTAAGTATCTAGGGAGTTGGATAACCCAGAGTGGTGGTGTGGAAAAGGAGATCGGTGTGCGTGTCGGTCGCGCGCTGGGCGTGTTTGCGTCTTTTGATAAGATTTGGGCCAGCAAGAAGATGCAAGTGCAGTCTAAGATGCGGGTTTACAACACTTTCGTGCTGCCCCACTTTCTGTACGGCTGCGAAACATGGGCCCCTACTAAAACACAACTGACTCGATTGGAGGTTGCCCACTCTAACTGCCTTCGTCGCATTCTGGGTGTGCGCCTGGTCGACCGGCACAGATTAACTTATATTCGGCAGGCGTGCGACACTGAGCCAATTGAGAGCCTTGTGGCAAAGCGATCAATGCAGTGGCTAGGCCATGTGATGCGCATGCCGGCTTCTCGTCTTCCTCGTACGACTTTTGACTGCACAATGGATGTGGCTCGGCAGCAAGGCCGGCCTCCAGCCTCCTCCCGACACTATTTTCTTAAGCTACTGATTCAGCAGCTAGGCGAAACTAGTGGCACTCGTTCTGATTGGAAGACTTTTTCGGACACGGCGTTTGAGCGTGCTCAGGATAGGGTCGGGTGGAGAGCCGTGGTGTACGGTCCGGCTGCCCCTCAGGCGCCGGCCCCTCCACCACGGCGGTCAAGTAGATTGGCAAGCGCCACTTGACCCCCTATCCCCTAGAAGCAGTTAGGACCTATTTTGGAGGCGTCGCACAATAGCTCTCCTTTTTGCTCTGGGACTACACGTTGGCAGGCAGCCGGCTGGTGGCTACCGCCCCTCACAAGTAATTGTTAGGGCCAGAACTGGACTTGGGTCTAGGCGGTGGTACTAGGACTAGAGGTAGTCTTTGCTGGAAAGCCGATGTAACTGTAACTGTAACTGTTTCAAAAAAATTGACCCTGATGTCATGCGTGTATACGGTAATGTAATCGAGGACATCGAAACCGAGAATGCGAAGGCTGCCGAGTATGCAAAGGCTGCCGAGCCTGTCGAGCCTGCTGCTAGTCCCGTGGTTCCCCAGCCCGATATTTATGCCCAAAACGGAGAGGAGGCGTCCGTCTCCTCCAAGCCGGGCGCCGGGCAGAACGCGTGAGCGCACGCGACCGCGGCGTCAGTCACGCCACAAAACGCGAACGCGAGCGCGAACGCGAGCGCAAGCGCGAACGCGAACGCGAGCGCGAACGCGAACGCGAGCGCGAACGCGAGCGCGAGCGCGAACGCGAACGCGAACGCGAACGCGAACGCGAGCGCGAACGCGAACGCGAACGCGAAAGCTGCCGCGAACGCGAAAGCTGCCGCGAATGCAGACCGTATCAAATATTTGAATCATGATGCAGGAGGCTCCAAGGCTAAGGCCAAAACCCCAAACCCAAAACGGCTACCCAAAACGGCTACCCAAAACGCTCAAACAGATTTGAGCAATGATGCTTCTACGTCGGTCCGTCGTGGGTTGCTCCGCCACTACACTGTCGTCCGCACGAGCTTGGGTTAGCCGGGCGGGCAGTACGCCAGCAAGTCGGGGCCTCCCGCCGCGGCGAAGAAGGCCGCGTCAAAGCGCTTCGATGACAAAAAAAACGTGTGCGTCTGACCGTGCGCGTCATACGCGCCGACAGAGAGTTCACGTACCAAGCCACCCGCATCCGGCTCCCCGAGCCCGTCGTGCGTAAGATATCCGGCAAAACAGTGACGTCGGAGTTCCGAGTGAACGTAAAGGCGATCATTTAATTGTTGACCGCATGGTACGTGGTGTGGTAAGTCCTTGTCTTTCTGTACTCCTCTCCTCTCCCGACGGTGACCCCCAGCCCAAAGCAGCCATACAGCCGTGGTCATTTTAAAATGGGACACTTAACGTATGCAACTTCAGTATCATGCGCCGCCTCGATCATGGTCGACGTCTATTAGTTGAGTAGGTATAAAGACAAGCCGAATGTACATATATATCAAAGAGTCAGACCGCCCGATGGGGTCGGTGCGGAGAGACGACAATGGTGACGATGACGTGAACATCACTGTCGTCAAGATGACACTCAACTCGCTGTGCATGGACGCTTCGCGTCAGCAGCTATGTTCAAGCATCCGGGGATTGGTCTTCACGATGAATTGTGTCGTTGCGGAGGCGTACCTATTCGCCAACTTCCACGTCACCAGGTGCCTCAGTGAGCCGGCGTTCGATGTAGCGTGCTTGCCAAAGCTGGACCGGAACTTCTACTACAGGTGCCTCCTCGCTGTCTCAAACTCAAACATTCGGAAAGGTATCCTGGGTAGGAGCTTGACAGACAGCATGGACGCGTTTGACGCCCTCAGACCGGTGGGATGGTCAAAGACGGACGTTCGGCCATGGGGACAAGATCATCGCCGATATCTCAATCCAAATGGCGACCATGGCGTGCAACAGCGTCTGGGCCAACGTCGATCGTGTCGTCGTGAAGTACCTGCGTCTGAAGCACTCTTCGTTGAAGAAGCACTTCGCAGCGAATGTCAGAGCGGTGGTCCACTACCCAAAGTCGGACGTCGACAAGCTCATTCCGTCGCGACGTGTACATGCCGTCAAGATCAAAGAGGTGGTCAGTCATTTGAGGTCACTACTGCCACTGCCGACGGGGCATCAGTTCAACACTCGCACATCTGACAATGAGACTGTTCCGTGCTTTCCGAGCTGGTGGCGGCGACATCATCCACATCGTCATCCTCATCCAACAAGCGTCTCCGTCTGTTCAGCCTCCTCCCTCGCAAGAGCGGCTTCACCATGTCGTTTGTCCCTATCTCGTCCATGACGCTGATGAAGCTGCTCAGCATGGGCGACAAGCCGCTCGAGCGCATCCGAGGCGATGGACGCGAGGAAGACCACTCCAAGCTGTGGCGGAAGTACTTCAACATCGGTGGCGTCGAGACGAGGGCGTTGCGCTTCGATGACAGGATTCTCAGCGATGGCAAAGGTGACTCCATCCAGATGAGGCGTAAGCGTGGAGGAGGAGAAGGCACGAGTGCCATGGACGTCGCTGGCTACCCAAAGGATGTGAGCATCGACGAATGCCTGCATGCGACGACGTATCGGGATGCGCAGTGCGCTGGCGTCGACCCGGGCATGACCGACATCGTCACCATGGCGTTCTCCACCGGGGTGTCAAGTCATACAGCTCCTCCCACTTCAGCGATGCGGCTGGCTACAAGACCAGCAAGCGTCGCACTGATAAGTGGAATGCCGAAACCGCTGACCTGGTGCGCTCTATTCCCCCGCCAACGACCAGCAGTGTGGAAGGCATGCACCACCACGTGCGAGGGTATCTTGCGGCTCTCCCCACACTACTTCAGCACCGCGCCAGCAAGGGCTACCGCTCAATGCGTTTCCTCCGCTTCGTGGGCAAGCAGAAGGCGATTGAAAAGGTTTGCGACGTCATCGCCCCAAAGGGCATGACCACGGTCGTGGGCTTCGGCAACTGGTCGAACCAGGGGAGCGGAATCAGACGTACTTGCTCTGGACCGCTGAAGGAGATCCGCAAGCGGCTGTCTCGACGTACGAACGTGCTGTTCAAAAACGTCGACGAACGCAACACCTCGTGTACATGGCTGCTTCCACAAGCTCGTTAACATGAAGGCAGACAGCGTGCGGTGGCGCAAGGCTGTTCCGGGGGGCGATGGGTCGCTGGCAGATGCGTCTGCAGAGTCGACGGCACGAGTGAAGACGGTGGTTAAACACGTCAAGGTCCTTCAAGTACTGCACTGCTCTAACAGTGTCAAAAGCGCACCGAATGTGCGCTGTGGTACAACCTGGAACGGAGACGTGAATGCTGCCAATAACCTTCTTCTGTTGCTGAAGACGTGGATGGAGGGGAGGGAGCGGCCGGCTGCGTTCTGCGTGCCCTCCAACAACACAGTATCCCAAGAGGCAAAAATGCGCACACGACCGATCGATCCCACAAGCGGGTCTTTCGGTAGCGCTTGATCGTTATCCTTGGGGCCAGCTTTCAGTAGCTGAAATACAGGTAGAAAGGATGTAAATGAAATCCCCCTAGCTGATCCACCCAATGGGTTGAAAGATCGCCGGTGGGTGGGTGTCCCATAATTTATGTCCCCGACTGTACAGATGTTGGCCGTCATTGAGCTCATGCTCCGGACTTGGCCGCGATCAGTGGACCTCGTGGGAGAAGAACCTCTTGCTCTGCCTTGTATCGGGTTACATGGATCATCGGAATCATCCTGGTTCCAACGGGTATTTTCAACCCGTGTACACAACACTTTTTTTCGTTTACAAAGCTTTTCGCTACTTCCTCACTCAGGATACTGCTTGTGAATGCTGCATCTTTTTTAAATCGTTTTGTTCCCTCTCCCCAAAAAGTTGCCATTGGAATGACAGTAGGTGGCATTTTGTCAAAAACAGAATCCATGTCTTCGATGAATATTTCTAAAATCTTTATCCAGTTGGCGTTCGTCAAAACGGGGATGAGGCGTTTAAAGTCTCTCAGCATCTTGAGTGAATGTACGCGCGCAGCCTGTGGAAAAAAATGATGCCATCGTTGCCCTCCACGTTTTTTTCGTTGCACATCTTCAAAAAAGGCTTAGTGAAGTAGGGTCTCATGTCCGAGTATATCCTGTCTACCAAAGCCCATTTGCTCTTCGAATTGGGTAGCTTTATTGCCTTCTTGTATGCAATGAGCAGATCCGAATCAACATTCTATACCCAAATAAGATGATTTGGAAAGCAGGAAGTGCTGTCCAGCTTTCCACTCTTCGTTTAGGAGATGTACCAATCCCGTGGTGTAAGTCCTTCCGGTGTGCCGCAAGAGCTTCTGTACGCACGGGAACACCTGTGTCGTGTAGGTGTACAGTGTACACAAGTCGTACCTGTCTAGCTGCGTGATGGTTTTACATGCCTTCTTCACCCACGCAGGATCTTCCGTGACCACATTCACTCTTTGATTTTTCCAGATGATCCTCTTGGTTCCAGCAGAGAATTGCTGTACGAATGAATAAGCAGGGTTCCGTGTGTTCTCAACCGCCTCCCACGTAGGGATTTCAATCATCATGGTGTTCACCAATGTGGTCATTTTAAACGTATACACCAATCTTCATTTGAAACGGAACATAAAGTTTAAAGTTTAAAGCACCAGAGACATGTGGAGCCCCGGGTTGGTAAGAGCACCGTGTCACATTTCAGTCGCACATGTCGTGTGCATCGTCTTCGCCCAGGAGGTCCATCGAAGTTGCTCCCCCAAGCATCTTCACGGTTTGGGCCTCCTCTGTCAGGCTCTCGAGTTGATAGTAGGAGCTGGGAGCCGCTCGGCTCTTGTCGAGCGCGAGTCCGACTCGCACACGTATGTCAGCATACGTGGTGTGGTCAAAGGGGAAAGCTGGGCCTGTTGATGGTAAGCTTTTTGTCCTTTTGGGGGGAGTAGCTGGCTACGCTGGGCCGGCCAGGCAGCTTCGCGTGCATCAAAGGGGGGCGGAGCCCCCCTTAGCGGGTCACGAGCACCGCGTACTTCCCGGGCACGTCGCAGCGGCCGACCAGGCGCAGGCCATCCTCAGACACGGCCACAAACGCGGCGCCGGCATCCGCTCCGTCCTCGGACGCGCTGATCATCGCGACGCGCCACGGGGCGGCGCTGGTGTCGCCGATGAGCGACGCCCTGCAGGCCTTCCCAAAACTCGCGAGTCACATCGATGGAAAGGCGATCCATTGGCTGGTGCGTGCAAATCAAATAAATAAGTAGTTAGTGCGTTCGTTTTAAGTGCGTTTAAATGGCACAACAAAATGTCTGTCTTTGATTTTGCTGTACCTGGTATCTGCTGGTTGCTACCTACATCATGCGCGGATCCAGTCTTTTATGTGCTCGCTGCCGCCGGGTGCGGCGGCTTGACCAACGGACTGAAGTTGGCAACCGTGTCGAGCGTCTCGATGCGGCGGATGAGCGACGACGGGGTGTCGTGCACGTCTTGGTACAGGTTGTTGCCAAAGTAGGAGACGTCTTCGTAGTTGTAGTCGTAGATGGCGCAGCACAGGAGAAACCCTAAACCCTATTTTTTTTTTTTGCACGGCGCATGCGCAACGAAGCAGACCCAGACTCCCACCCACTGGCACGCCACTGTGCCCTCTGCTGCTGCTGCTGCTGGTGCTGCCGGCGGTGCTGGTGCCGCGCGCGGAGGAGCTGGTGCGGCGGCCGCTGCAGCGCCTGCTGTGCACGCGACGAGCTCGAGGGCGACAAGCTCGAGGGCGCAGGCAGCAGCAGCAGCAGCAGAGGATGATGATTATGGTGGTTGTGGTGTGGCAGCAGCGGCCATCCTCATGCAGCTCATGCAGAGCCGCGGGGAGGTCGGCTTTTAGGTGTCGCCATCAAAGCTTCACTGGCTACAGTCGCCTGCTAGGGTCCCCAGTGGCGCATGCGCGGGGTCCACGATGGCGAGGACCCAACGCCCCCTGCGCCACTGAGACGACGTGCACTTGCTAGCTAGGGCTTTGGCTCCGACTGGACTGATCTTGACACAGGGTTGTGTCCTTGGGCGCATGACTGCTTGCCGCGCAGCGCAGCGGGGTGCGCGTCACGCAAACAATACGTGTACAAACGTGTACAGACATCACTGCCCACCAACTGCCATTGATGCCATGCGACAGGAGCAGTGTATCTGTCGACGTGACTCCAGAAGGCCCTACCTCCTGTGACCCGCCATCAGGAGGCACTGCCAGATGTGTGTCGCAGCGATGCAGGCTGGCGGTCCCTATGCTTCCACCCTGGTCCCCTTATCTGTCATCCTTCTGTTTGGGATTTGCAAGCGGGCAGGCGCGGGGGGTGGGTGGGGGGGGGCTTTTCTGTTTCTCTGGGATGAAGGTGGGTGGGGCACACACAGATTCGGCACGTCTCCGTGCAGCCGACCGACGTTGCCGTCAGAAAGAGGAGGAATTGAAATGTTGTCAGTCAGCAAAGAGGCTGCGCCTGCCTTCTTGCTCAAGTTTCAAGTGGTATGAAGTTACATATCCGGCTCGCTCGCACAGCGCGCAATGCCCAGTTGTGAGTGAGCCCGCCAGAGCCAATGACAACAGAGCAACGTTGCTCTTGGTGCCATCTATCGAAAGCCACAGAAGCAGGTCAAACTGCACGTGCCCCTGCCCCTGTTGCTGCACTCGGGGTGCATGTGGCTCCTTTTACGCCCTTCCTCGTGTGACAGCAGCCACCCACGCGCACGCGCCTCAACGCCACTGCTACGTTCCTGGCCAGCTGGCCCACTGTTGGTTGGTTTTGGTTGGCCTTACGCCTGGCAGGGGTGCGAGCTCTGTTGTGATCCTGCTGCCAACTCACGCCTGACGCAGCTCGCGCACGCCACAGGGACTGTGCACAAGCACTTCTCGCAGCCACGGCACGGGCGGCACACCCATCAGAGCATCACAGCGCGCCCCTCGACCTCTCACAAGATCAGTTGTTTCTGAGGAAGCCTCCCGTGCGCATCATGCTGTCAGCAACCGACACGCGCAGCTCGCTTGTGTTGAACGGCTTGTGCAGGTACTCGTAGCCCGCGTGGGAGAGCGGCTCGACCGGGTGGCGCGTAGCGGTGAGCGCGTTGGTCTGTGAGGGTGGTTGGTGGTGGTTAATTGGTGGTTGGGATGGTTGGTGTTTGCTCACAGTGATTGCTAGTGGTGGTGTGATCATCACAATGTGATGTGAGGGGGTGAGCGCGTGTTGGACTACGGGTGGTACGCAGCGGTGAGCGCGTTGGTCTGTGGGGGGTTGATGGTGATGCGGGTGGTAGCCGGATGAGGTTTGTATCACCAAGCGCAGTGGCAGCTGAGTGAGCATGATGCATGCATATGCAGCCAGCCAGCCACAGCCACAGCACCCATTCTTCTTCCCTCACCCTTGGGTCCACCACGTGGCAGAAGCGCTGGATGAGCTTCTTGTCATCGGCGAGCACAACGGCAGCTGATAAAGCATGACGCGAGCTGATGCAGACAGACAGACACGCCCAGACACAGCACCCATTCATCTTCCCACATGAAGACACAGACACAGACAGACAGACACAGACAGACACAGTAACCATTCATCTTACCTTACCTTTGGGTCCACCACGTGGCAGAAGCGCTGAATGAGCTTCGTGCCATTAGCGAGCACAGTCGCAGTTGATAGGGCATGACGCAAGCTGATGCAGATAGACAGACAGACAGACACAGAAAGACACAGCACCCATTAATTTTCCCTCACCCTTGGGTCCACCATGTGGCAGAAGCGCTGGATGAGCTTCAGGCGGTGGCCCTGGTACTCGACAAAGTTGTTGATGTGGCGTGGGGGGATTGACGCACACCTGCGGGGTGTGCGTGTGTGGGGTGTGCGTTTGTGTGCATGTGTGTGTGGAGGATGATGACCAGAAACAGCCTATCTAGGTCTGCCGTCTTCCACACCAATCCCACATCCATCCCCACACCCACTGCAGCAGTGGTGCCACGTCCATCGTGCAGCGCCGGAACGCTTCCATTCCACGTCACCCAGTACAGTGTGGGGCCACACTTATCCTCACACCCACCCAAGCAGTGTGCCACGTCCATCGTGCAGCGCCGGAGCGCCTCCGCGCCACACACTCTCGTGAGCCACCATACTTGAGCCCCCCCACACACTCTTGAGCCCACACACCCACTTGAGCAGCGGCGCCACACTCCCTCTCCCACACCAATCCCACACCCCTCCCTACACCCACTGCAGCAGTGATGCCACGTCCAGCGTGCAGCGCCGGAGCGCCTCCACGCCGCACGCACTCTTGAGCCACCATACTTGAGCCCCCCACACACTCTTGAGCCCACACACCAACTTGAGCAGCAGCGCCACACTCCCTCTCCCACACCAATCCCACACCCACTGCAGCAGTGATGCCACGTCCAGCGTGCAGCGCCGGAGCGCCTCCACGCCGCACACACTCTTGAGCCACCATACTTGAGCCCCCCACACACTCTTGAGCCCACACACCCACTTGAGCAGCAGCGCCACGCTCCCTCTCCCACACCAATCCCACACCCCTCCCCACACCCACTGCAGCAGTGATGCCACGTCCAGCGTGCAGCGCCGGAGCGCCTCCACGCCCCACACACTCTTGAGCCACAATACTTGACCCCCACAAACTCTCGAGCCCCCACACTCACTTGAGAAGCGGCGCCACACCCTCTCTTCCACACCAATGCCACACCCTCTGTAGCAATGGCATCGTGCAGCGCCGGAGTGCGTCCATGCCCCACACACTCTTGAGCCACCAAACTTGAGCCCCCCAACAATGTTGAGCCCCCCACACCCACTTGAGCAGTGGTGCCACGTCCATCGTGCAGCGCCGGAACGCCTCGACGAGCTACGTCACCGGCGGCAGTGTGATGCCACACTCTCTCTCTCACACCAATCCCACACGACCATCCCCAGCCCCCACACCCACTTGAGCAGTGGTGCCACGTCCATCGTGCAGCGCCGGAACGCCTCCACAAGCGACGCCACCGGCGGCAGCAGCTGTGGTGACAGGCAGTTGGCGTCGGTCGCCCACGACATCTTCTCGGTCAGGTCTCGCCACTTGAGCAGCATCTCCACCTAAATGGGAAAGAGGGTGTGAGGGTGTGCGGTGTGAGGGTGTGGGGGGGGGGGGGCGTGTTTGTTTGTTTGTATGTGTGCGTCCGTGCGCCCCCCCCCTCTCTCTCTCCCTCCCTCTCTCTTTCTTTCTTGTCTGTGTGTGTGTGTATGTGAGAAAGTGAGCATGTGTTATAACCTGCACAACTTTGCAATCACAGCCGGTGTTGGTCTGCCAGAACGTGTGGGAACGCAGCCAGCACAGGTTCAGAGAGCGGCCCTAGGGGCTAGTAGCTGTAGGACCCCCAGAGCCTTGAGCATGCATGCGTGCAGGGCTCCAGGACCCAACTCACCAGGAGGTGGTGATCTGCCAACAAATGTGGGAACGTCGCCAGCACAGGATCAGAGAGGCCCAGGTCTAACTAGGGGTCCCAAGCATGCACGGGTGCAGGGCCCCAACTCACCAGCAGGTGTGGTCTGCCAGCATGTGTAGGAGCGCCGCCAGCACAGGATCAGAGAGCGCGCCAAACCAGTGGTATGAATCTAGGGTCCCAAGGAGCAAGCTTGCATGGCCACCCAAACGTAAAAGACAATGCTCACCAGCAGGAGGTGGTCTGCCAACACATGTGGGAATGTCGTCAGCACAGGATCAGAGAGGCCCTAGGGTCTAACTAGGGGTCCCAAGCATGCACGGGTGCAGGGCCCAACTCACCAGGAGGTGGTGGTCTGTCAGCATGTGTGGGAATGCCGACAGCACCAGATCCGAGAGGGGCCCTAGGGGCTAGAAGCTGTAGGACCCCCAGAGCCCTGAGCGTGCATGAGTGCAGGGCTCCAAAACCCAACTCACCAGGAGGTGGTGGTCTGCCAACACATGGGAATGTCGCCAGCACAGGATCGGAGAGCGCACCAAACCAGTGGTATGTATCTAAAGTCCCAAGCGGCAAGCTTGCATGCATGGGCGTCCAAACTAATGATGCTCACCAGGAGGTGGTGGTCTGCCAGCACGTGTGAAAGTGCCGCCAGCACAGGATCAGAGAGCGCTCAAAACAGTCCCTAGGATCCCAACAACGGCGTCCAAGCAAGGGTTCAAGTCCAACTGTGCACAAGAAAACAAAGAGGCTCACCAGCAGGTGGTGGTCTGCCAGCACGTGTGGGAATGCAGCCAGCACCGGATCAGAGAGCGCTCCAAACGGCGACGCCTGGCGGCCGAGCTGCAGCGCGAGCGTGAGCCGGTACGCAGCGAGAAGGCCGGCGAGGTCATCCAGCGCAAGCATTGTGGTGGGCATGTACCTGCATGGATGCAAAGGAGCGGTTGGTTGGTTTGAATGGGCAGTTTAAATGGCGGTTGAAATGTTTGGTTATGATGGTTGAGCTGTAGCGCGAGCGTTGAGCCGGTACGCAGCGGACAGAGGCCGGCGAGGTCGTCCAGTGCAAGCATCGTGGTGGGCATGTACCTGCAAGGAGCAGTTGGGTTTGAATTGGCAGAGTTTAAATGGCGGTTGTAAGGGTTGCTTCAGTTAGTTGGTTCAGTAGGTTGAGCTGCAGCGCTAGCTTGAGTCGGTCAGCAGCGAGCAGGCCGGCGAGGTCGTCCAGTGCGAGCATCGTGGTGGGCATGTACCTGCAAAGAGGGGTTGGTCAGTTTGAATCAAGTTTGAATGGGCAGTTTAAATGGCGGTCGAGGACGTCGGCCCAGTTGGTTGAGCAGCGGTTGAGCAGCGGTACGCAGCGAGCAGGCCAGCGAGGTCATCCAGTGCGAGCAACATGGTGGGCATGTAATTGCAAAGAGCGGTTGGGGTTGCCATGGATGAATTCAATGGCGGTTGGTTCAGTTTTGTTGGTTGAGCTGCAGCGCTCGCTGAGTCGGTCAGCAGCAAGCAGGCCGGCGAGGTCGTCAAGCGCAATCATTGTGGTGGGCATGTACCTGCAAAGAGCAGTTGGTCGGTTTAAATGGGCAGTTTGAATGGGCAGTTTAAACAGCGCTTCAGGAAGTGGGTCCAGGTTGTTTGAGCAGCGGTACACAGCGGTACACAGCGAGCGGGCCGGCAAAGTCGTCCAGTGCAAGCATCGTGGTGGGCATGTAACTGCATGGATGCAAAGGAGCGGTTGGTTGGTTTGAATGGGTACTTTAAATAGCGGTTGAAAGGTTTGGTTCTGGTTGAGCTGTAGCGCAAGCTTGAGCCGGCACGCCACGAGCATGGGCCGGCGAGGTCGTCCAGTGCAGTCATCGTGGTGGGCGTTTACCTGCATGGATGCAAATGTCGGTTTGTGGGTTTAAATGGACAGTTTCAATGGCTGTTGAAGAAGTCGTTCAGTTGGTTGAGCAGCTGCAGCGCAAGCATGAGTCGGTACGTTGCGAAAGCCGGCAAGGTCGTCGAGCGCAAGCATCGTGGTGGGCATGTACCAGCAGCTGGGTTTAAATTGGCAGAGTGTAAATGACGCTTGTAAGGGCTGCTTCAGTTGGTTGGTTCAATTAGTTGGTTGAGGTGCAGCGTGAGCATGAGCCGGTACGCAGCGAGCAAAGGCCGGCAAGGTCGTCCACTGCAGCCATCGTGGTGGGCATGTATCTGCATGGATGCAAATGAGTGGTTGGTGGGTTTCAATGGGCAGTTTAAATGGCGGTTGTAGGAGATTGGGTTCAGTTAGTTGAGCTGCAGCGCATCGAAGTCGGCATGTCCTTGAGAGAATTCAAACGGGGTTTGGGTGGGGCTTGAATGACGGGTCCAACCAAGGAGGCAGTTTGTGTGTGTGAGTGTTTCTCTGCACCGATGTCTCTCTATCTGTGCACACCGATAGCTCTTTTTCTCTTTCTCTATCCCGCTCTCTCTCTATCTGTGCAAACAGTGCCCTCCACTCACACATACGGCAGCAGTGTGTGAGTGTGTACGTGTGTGATTTTCTCTGCACCGAACTCTCTCTCACTCTGTCCACCTGCATATCTGTGCCCACAGCGCCTCTCCCCGTCCACTCAAGCAAACGGCAGCAGCAGCAGTGTGCGAGTGTGTGTGTGTGTGCGATATTCTCCGCACCAATCTCTCTTTCTCTGTTAATCTGTCTATCTGCCCCCCCCCCCCCTCACGCAAACGGCAGCAGCGGCGCGGGCAGGCCGGGCATATCGACCGGGCCCGCCTTGAAGGTGAAGACCGGGCGCTCGCGCGGCTGCGGATGTGCGTGCGTGTGTGCGCGTATGTGTGATTATTGTTTGTTTGTGTTTGTGTGTGTGTATGCGTGATCATCCGCTGTGGATGAGCGGACATGCCTTGAAGGTGAAGACTGGGCGCTCGCGCGGCTGCGGACGTGTGTGCGTGTGTGTTTGTGCGTGTGGCAATTGTTGGTGTGTGTGTGTGTGTGTTCGCGTGATGATTTGTGTGTGTGTGTGTGTGTTAGCGTGATCGTCGGCTGTGGATGAGCGGACGTGCCTTGGTGAGGGCGGACGTGCCTAGGTGAAGGTGAACAGGGCGCTCGCTGCGGCTGCAGACATGTTGAGGGGTTGACTGTTGCAGGGTTCACTCAACCCGCTTTGCGTGGAGGCAGGCGCGCCCTTGAACGATGCTGAGAGGGGAGCAGGCATTTGGGTAAGCCACTGCGCTGTGCAGTGGGAGCATGTTGCGCTGTGCAGTTGGAGCATGTTGCGCTGTGCTACCACCCATCGAGGCAGGCGCGCCCTTGAACGATGCTGAGAGGGGAGCAGGCATTTGGGTAAGCCACTGCGCCCCCACCCATCCCATCCCATCCCACTGGCGCTTTTTACAGGTTGCACACGTGCGTGCCTGGAGGACCCCGGGGCGTGCGTTAAGGCCTAGACTACACGTCTAGGGGGGGCTCCACTAAGAGAGCCCGCAAGGCCACGCAGCGCGCCAGTCTACCACCCCACCCATCCCATCCCATCCCACCGACACACCCCACTTGCACGCGCCCCATGCACCTTGAACAGGCTCCCCCGGGGCTCCACTAAGAGAGCCCGCAAGGCCACGCAGCGCGCCAGTCTACCACCCCACCCATCCCATCCCATCCCACCGACACACCCCACTCCACCCACACCACCCACCCTTCCCACCATCCCACCCCACCCTGCATGCGACCCACGCACCTTGAACAGGCTCCCCCACTTGTTCTTGATCCGGTGCTCCTTGTACAGCTTGTCCAGGTTCTGCAATGAGGGTTTTAGGTTAAAGGGTTAAGTGCATGCGGAAAGAGGGGGGAGTGAGTCAATCAGTGGGATTGAGAGAGGGAGAGAGATGGGGAGAGAGGGAGAGAGAGAGAGGGGAGAGGGAGAGACAGAGACACAGAGAGAGAGAGAGAGGGATAGAGAGAGAGAGAGAGAGAGAGTGAGAGAGGGAGTGACTGTGTGAGTGGGGAAGTGAGAGAGAGAGTGAGAGAGAGAGTATGTGAGAAGAGTGAGTGAGACACAGAGGTTCTGCAGATAGGGCACAGAGTAGGGGAGCACGACCGGGGAGTACACTGCTTGTGCAAGCATGCACTCCCCTTTACTCCACCAAATCCAGCCAACCAAGGGCCAAAGACGCCATCAAGGGCGTCTGACGGACTGTAGAATCGACCACCCCCCCACACCAGATCCTAGGGCACACCTGTGGGTCGTACAGCGAGCCGTAGTACAGCGGTACTGACATGTTGCATGGGGTTTTGGGGTTTAGCCCTAAATGCTAGGACCCACCTGTGGATCGTACAGCGAGCCGTAGTACAGCGGTACTGACACGTTGGTTTCCTCGGTGAGGCTTGAGCACTTGCGGAAGTTTACCATCGCCCAACATGTGGCAATCTCGTCCACCATCTTGGACGCCTATGTTGGCATGAATGGGGAAGGTGGGCAAGCAGGTGTGTCTATTTGTGTGTGTGTGCATCACACACACTCTGATTGCCGGTGTGTGTGCTTTAGTTAGCACAGGCATGAGCCGTAATCCAGGTTGCCCATGCGGTGGGAACTGTAACGAATGTCTCTTTCTCTCACACTCTGGGCATGCATGTGTGCCTCATACACACCTTTGGCTCGCTCGGCGGCATCCCGCGCATGTCCTCTGGGGTGAAGACAAACAAACACTCACACACACACACACACACACACTCACACACACACACACGCACACACACACACACACACACACACACACACGTCGTGCAGAGGGCGTGTGCGCAGCCATTCATACATTTCACTCGCTCGGCGGCATCCTGCGCGTGTCCTCTGGGGTGAAGACAAACAAACACACGCACACACACACACACACACTCACACACACACACGCACACACACACACACACACGTCGTGCAGAGGGCGTGTGCGCAGCCATTCATACATTTCACTCGCTCGGCGGCTGGGGTTCGATTAACGGAGGCGCGTTCTCGTCGCCGAGCCCTGGACCCAGCAATGCGGCGCTGCTGGTGACGAGGATCTCCGTGCCGCTGACGAGCGGGGTAAAATACGACTGGCCCGGCTCCTGCTAGACTGCCCCTCGGTGGAACACTTTAGGAGCGGCTTGCCCGGCGCTGCCATGGCTTGGCGAGTAGCCGCGGCGCTGCCGTGCCGCTAACGAGCGGGGTAAAATACGACTGGCCCGGCTCCTGCTAGACTGCCCCTCGGTGGAACACTTCAGGAGCGGCTTGCCCGGCGCTGGCGCCCGTCAATGCATGCTGGACATTGGTCCTGGCTGCCTGCTGGAGACGGCCCTTATCCTCCCCCCATGCAGGACGCCATGCGGCACCGATCTCGACGAGTTGATCGACGAGCGGAGGAGCTGGCGCCCGTCAATGCATGCTGGACATTGGTCAAGGCTGCCCGTCGAGGCGGGCTACCATCACGGCTTCAGCGGTGGCGACCGCCGAGTCCATGCACCCCTGGAGGGTGGGACCTGGCCATGCATGAGGCATGGGGCGCCGGCTGAGCCCCATGCAAACGAGAGCTGGACAGCCATGCACTGCCAGGCGGGGACCGTTCCAGTCAGCGCCAGTCGGCTCTGCCGGCTTGACTGGCCACAAGGCCACTACTGTGACTTTGAGGAAGGTCCTCTCCTATATGCTCCTTGCCAACATGTCTTTCAGAGACCGCTGTTTGGGGTAGTCTAGCCGGCGGGAGCGGTAGTGTATCGGCCGGGAGCCGGCGGTACTCTAGTACTGGTGTCACACAGACTGTAAGATCCATCATCATCATCAGTACTCAAGTGTGCTGGAGTATCGGCGGGTGTCTCTAGTAGAAGAGTAGCCTGCTTAGCTGGAAACCCCGTGTTACTTTTACTGTTACTGCTCGGCGGCATCCTGCGCGTGTCCTCTGGGGTGAAGAAACACACACACACACACACACACACACACACACACACACACACACACACACAGACATACGTTGCGCATAGGGCGTATGTGCAGCTATTCATACCTTTCGCTCGCTCGGCGGCATCCCGCGCGTGTGATCTGCCGTCAGCCGGTACGACGTGCTAGACTCAACGTACAGAAAAATGTGCACACACACATACATTTACATGCACACGCACAGCATTTGTGCCTCTCTCGCACACACCCAAGCATCATGGACCTCTCTTGCACACACACAAGCACCATGGGCCTCACACACATCTTGCTTCGCTCGGCGGCATTTCGCACGTGTCCTCGGGCGTCAGCCGGTGCGATGTGCTGAACTCGAAAAACAATGACGTACGACGACACACACACACACAAACACAGTCTCTCTTTCTTTCTCTCACACACAGAGACACGCACTGCATGCACGTGCCTTTCGCTTGCTCGGCGGCATCCCGCGTGTGTCCTCTGGGGTGAAGAGAATCGACAAGCACACTCACACACACACACACGCACACACACACACACAGACACACACACACGTCGTGCAGAGGGCGTGTGCGCAGCCATTCATACATTTCACTCGCTCGGCGGCATCCTGCGCGTGTCCTCTGGGGTGAAGACAAACAAACACACACACACACACAGACATACGTTGCGCATAGGGCGTATGTGCAGCTATTCACAGCTTTTGCTCACTCGGAGGCATCCCCCGCGTGTCCTCCGGGGTGAGCCGGTACGACGTGCTGAAATCAACGCAAAGCGAAATGTGCACACACACACACACACACTTGCATGCACACGCACAGCATTTGTGCCTCTCTCTCTCGCACAAACCCAAGCACCATTAGCCTCACACAAACCTTGCGTTCGCTCGGTGGCATCCCCCGCGTGTCCTCGGGCGTCAGCCGGTAAGAGGTGCTGAACTCAACGTACAGCGAAATGTGCTCGTCGTTGACCATGCGCGTGCCGGAGCGTGGGTCCGGCTGCACGCAGTTGCAGCGCACGATGACGCGCGATGCCTGTGATGCCAGGGGCGTATGTGTGTGTGTGCGTGTCACCCGCTATTCGAAAGACATCCCAGTGCACGGGTCAGACTTCGTAACAATTGCCGGAGTGTATTGCTGTTAGCAGTACAGGCATTGCCGGTGCATGCGGACGGCCTCATGTAATGCTTGGTTGGTTGGTTGGTTGTGTGTGTGTGTGTGTTGTTGCTCGAGTTTGATTGATTGCGCGTGCCGGAGCGCGGGTCTGGCTGCACGCAGTTGCAGCGCACGATCACGCGCGACGCCTGCGATGCCAGGGGCACGTGTGTGTGTGTGTGTGTGTGTGTGTGTGTGTGTGTTGTTCTCCCCTTCCCCCCCATGTCACAAGAATTGCACCTGTGGGTCAAACATCCACACGCTGTCCTTTTTCGCCGTCCCCTTTGGCCGCACTCCGAGCACATTGCCGAGGAAGCGGTGGTTTGCGCGGTCGAACAGTGCCATGCGGGCGACAAAGAGGCAGGGCGCGCGCGTACCGTGCAGGCCTGTGGAGGGGTGGTGGTGGGGTGGTGGATGGAGCAGTCAAACCCTGGTCAAACCCAGTCAAACCCTGGTCAAAACCACCTGTTTGCCCCACGCCCTTTGCCTTGACCAGACGCAGGCACCACACACACGCACACACACGCAGTCAAACCCAGTCAAACCCAGTCAAGCCCTGGTCAAACCCAGTCAAACCCTGGTGAAACCCACCTGTCGGTCCCACTCCCTCCGCCTTGACAGGACGCAGGCTGAACTGCCACACTCTTGACGACTCTGGCAACAGCGAACCGTCGGCAGTGAACGCCATGTCGACAAAGCCCTGTGTGTGTGTGTGTGTGCGTCCCTGGGCGGCCCACTCCCTGGGCGGCCCACTCCCACCCCCTGGGCGGCCCACTCCCACCCCCGGGGCGGCGCCCACCCCCTGGGCGGCCCACTCCCTGGGCGAGTCGCGGCGGTCGGCCCATGTGAGTCGCCGTCGCCCATCCCCCTCATCGCCCCGCCCCCCCCGTCGACTGCCGCCTATGTACTGCGGCCCACCATGGACTATCCACCATCGTCATCGCCCGAAGGGGGCTGTCTCAGCGAGCCGAGCAACCTCGTCGCCAAGTCCAATCTATTATATCCGCAGAGTCCGTCTCCATGCCCTCTCCAGTGCGGAACAGCTCCTCGGCAGACTATAGACCGCATCCCAGACCGCCCCGCCACCGCCTGACGCCGATCCTCGGCCGCGACCCATTGCGGCGCCACGACACCATGCACCACAGAGAACCTCACATTGCCATGATCCCCCCCCCTTCAGCACCCTTCACTCCCCCTGACACGCTCCAAACTACACAGTCCAACTCTCCCCCACCGTCACCCACCCACAGTCGACCACCCACCCACGCTCCACCCCCACATGGAGCTCGCCGCCCCATGTGCGCGCCATGCAGGCCCATGCACCCCCGCCCCATGCACCTCCCGCCCATGCGCCCTCACGCGCGCCGACCCCATGCTGCCACCCACCCACGCTCCACCCCCACATGGAGCTCGCTCCCCCGCCCCTGCCTCCATTCCCTGCCTACCTACATCATCGCCCATGGAGATGATCCGCCACACCACCCCCCACGCCCCAGCCTCTCCCCCCTCGCCTCCTGCCTCCGCCCCCTGCCTACCTACATCAACGCCCCATGGAGTTCAGAGGCCAATGGAGATGATCCACCGCCCCATCCCTGCGCCCCTGCCTATGTTCATCATCGCCCCATCGAGTTCGCAGGTTCATGGAGATGATCCGCCGCCGCCCCCTATCCCAGGCCCGCCTGCGATCGTCCGTCACCCCATCGAGGAGCTGATCTGACGTCCTCTAGGCCTGCCTACACCCAACTATCGGCCCATGGGGAGATGATACGCCACGATTGAAGTTGAAGTTGGTTGGCCAGAGTGGCAACCCAAGTTGTAGTTGGTTGGCCAGAGTGGCAACCCAAGTTGAAGTTGGTTGGCCAGAGTGGCAGCCCCCCAGACCACGCCAAACCAAGGATACTTACCACTCGATTCAGGCGCTGGTTGGTCACCCGCTATTCGAAAGACATCCCAGTGCACGGGTCAGACTTCATAACAATTGCCGGGGTGTATTGCTGTTAGTAGTACAGGCATTGCCGGTGCATGCGGACGGCCTCATGTAACGCTTGGTTGGTTGGTTGGTTGTGTGTGCGTGTGTGTACGTGTGTTTGTGTGTTTGAGCCGCATGCATCGGCAATGCCTGTACCACACACACACACACACGCATGCACACACCTGGCTGCCGGGCTCCATTGTTGGCTTCACGAGGTCCTCCAGCCTGAATGAACACACAGGACAGGCAGGGTTTAGAGTTTTAGGAGGTCCAGGGTTTGGTTTTAGGGTGTAAAGGGCATTTTGCTTGAGTGCAGTGTGTCATGCGTGAGTGCAGTGCAGTGTGTGCAGTGTGCAGTGCGAAAAGGTCCTCCAGCCTGAATGAACCAACAGGACAGACATGGTTGGTTGCTTGAGTGCAGTGTGTGTAGAGTGCATGGAGTGCAGTGTGTGTGTAGTGCATGGAGTGCATGCATGCATTCATGTGCGTGCAGTGCATGCATTCATGCGTGCAGTGCATTCACATGTGTGAGTGTCGTGCATGTATTCATCAGTGCAGTGCAAAAAGGTCCTCCAGCCTGAATGGACAAACAGGACAGGCAGGGTGGTTCGCATGCGTGATTTCAGTGCACGTCGACACTCGGGCTGTTTTCACGCGCAGCAAGTGCATAGAAACCCCAATCTTTGCACAGCTTGTGTGCAAAGATGCTCATATCCTGTTTTTTGTCATACATGACATGTAGGCGCACGCACCTGTTGTGTGCACCCCTGCACCATCCACCTCTGGAGCACCCCCCCCTGTTGTGCACATGTTGCACCCCTGTTTCCTCTTGGTCTGCAGCAGGCTCCCTCTTGCGCTCCCATGTTGTGAAACTGTTGCCTTTGTGCACCCCTGCACCATCCACCTCTGGAGCACCCCCCCCTGTTGTGCACATGTTGCACCCCTGTTTCCTCTTGCTTGGCTTCCTGTTGCGCTCCCCTGTTGCCCCCCCCCCCCCTGTTGTGCAACTGTTGCACACACCGTGTTGCACCTTCCCCCCCTGTTGCACACCTGTTGCACCCCTGCTTCATCTTGGTCTGCAGCAGGCTCCCTGTTGCGCTCCCATGTTGTGAAACTGTTGCCTTCCCTCGTTGCCCCCCCCCCCCTGTTCCGCTGCTGCACCCCCCTGATGCTACCCATGTTGCACCCCAGCTTCATCTTGGCTTCCTGTTGCGCTCCCCTGTTGCGCCCCTCCCCCCTGTTGTGCAACTGTTGCACACACCGTGTTGCACCTTCCCCCCCTGTTGCACACCTGTTGCACCCCTGCTTCATCTTGGTCTGCAGCAGGCTTTCTCGCGCGTTCAGAGCGAGGCGCCCCCCCGGGGCGCTCGTCTCCAGCTGCATACATCAGTGCGTGTTGTGTGTGTGTGTGAGAGAGAGGGACCGAGGGAGAGAGAAAGAGAGAGGGAGAGAGGGCAGAGAGAGGGCGGAGAAAGGGAGGGAGGGAGATATGGAGGGGGTGGGGGAGTGATGGAGTGAGGGAGTGTGTGTGTGTGAGAGAGAGGGACCGAGGGAGAGAGAAAGAGAGAGGGAGAGAGGGCAGAGGAGAGGGAGCTACATGAGGGAGAGACAGGAAGAGATCAGGCCTTGGCAGTCAAGTGCAAGGCGGACAGCGGGGGCTGTCGTCTCGAGCTCTGAATTTTGAGGGGGGCGGGTGCACTGGGGTTGAGGATTATAGCAGGCTGAACAGGCTCATGCCACCATCCTCTCCACTCATGCATAACCAGCGTGCCCACCACTGCACGCAGCCAGACACAGCACACAGCCAGACACTACATGCAGCCAGAAACTTGAAACAGGCAGACACACATTCCTGCACCATTTAGCCCAGCTTGTCGGCCGTGAGGCGCTTTTTGAACATCGCTTGTGCGCCCCGTAGGTCGATGACAGAAACGCTGCACATGCCCTGCCCACCACTGCATGCGTGCATGCACGCAGCCAGACACACACACACACACACACACACACACACAGACACACACACACACACTTGGGCCATGTAGCCCAGCTTGTCGGCCGTGGGGCATGTTTTGAACGTAGCCTGTGTGTCCCTAACATCGATAAGAACAGGGCTGCACGCACGCACCCCGCCCGCCACTGCACACAGCCAGACACACACACACACACGCACACGCACACACACACACACACCTGCGCCATGTAGCCCAGCTTGTCTATCGTGAGGCACTTTTTGAACGTCTCCTGCGCGTCCCGTAGGTCAATGACGCGCGGCCGCGGAGCACCGTCGAACGGTTGAAGGTCCAGCTGCTCCATCACGTCGTTCGCCTGGCATGGCAGACAATGATGATGATGAGTTTACTATCCAATTTTGGCGACCAATCTCCATGTGTGTGTGTACGTGTGTGTGTGCATGTGTGTGCGTGCTCGTCTGTGTGTGTGTGCATGTGTGTGTGTGTGCGTACGGTACCAAAGCTCCAGTAGGACACATGAGCCGCGCGCCTGTGAGGCTTTCCATGTGCAGCGTGCACACGCATAGGCATGCACGCAAACACACATCCACACACGCGCATCCACGCAAATACATGCACACACCAAATTCCGGCACATACAAAGACACGCATACATACACACAGGCACATACAAAGACACGCACATACATGTATGTATACGCACGCACATGCACACACACGCATTCAATCCAGGTCGCTACACGTGAGCAACGCCAATGTCGCTTCAGAGCTTCACACATGCGCACACGCACAAGCACACACACGCGCGCATGCACACAAACACACACACACACACACACATGCACACACACACCTGGTGCAGCAGCAGCTTCACATGCTGCTGGCCAGCAGGCAGCATGGCAAGTGTGACACACACACACATGCATGCACACACACGCATGCAAACACACACACACACCTGGTGCGGCAGCAGCTTCACATGCTGCTGGCCAGCAGGCAGCGTGGCAAGTTTGACACACACACACACACACACACACACGCTCACACACACACACATGCCCACCAGGTGTGCAGCAGCTTCACGTGTCGCTGGCCAGCAGGCAGCTCAGAAAGTGTGACACACACACACACACACACACACACCTGGTGCGGCAGCAGCTTCACATGTCGCTGGCCAGCAGGCAGCTCGGCAAGTGTGAAGAACGCAGGGGCGGTCGGAAGGTGCGGGGCGCCGGGTGCGGCGAGAGCACCACCAAAGGAGGGCTGGCCAGCCTGCATTGCATCACATTTGTATGTTTTTTTTACATAAGTTGGGAGTGTAGTTTGGAAAGTCACGCTGCTGGTTGCACAAATGCGCACACACACACACACACACACACACACACAAAACCTGGTCGTACTGCTGCCCCGCGTCCGACCCTGGTCCGTATCCTTGCTGCTGCCCCTGCCCCTGCTGCTGCTGCTGCTGTGACTGCTGCGGGTAACCACCCCCGCCATATGGCTGCTGCTGCTGCGGCGGCGGGTAACCGCCTCCACTGTATGACTGCCGCTGCTGCTGCTGTGGCTGCTGCTGCTGTTGCTGGTAAGCACCGCCACCATGCTGCTGCTGCTGCTGCTGCTGCGTCTGGATCTCCGCTCCAAGTCCGTACCCCGTCCCCTGCGTCTGATGGAGGTACGAGGGGGAGGAGGGGTTTAGTTTGTGAAAAAGGATCGGGGAGGAGGGGTTAATTTTGTGAATAAATCGGGGGAGGAGGGGGAGGTAGGAGTGGAGGTAGGAGGTGGAGGTGGAGGAAGGAGGGGGAGGTAGGAGGTGGAGGGGAGGATTGCACTTTCTGTATACAATCACGTGAATTGTGTTGCATTGCATCAAGACATTACACTGTGGGTGTAGCTTGTACCGCCGGGGTAACAACATATGGGGCTGTGGTAGGGCCCCGCGTACACCAATTGGGGAATGAACGGGCGTCTGGAGGGAAGGCGGGGCGTACAGAGCAGGGATAGCGGCAGTGGTTACGCTAAGGATCTTGGGGAAGTGATGGCTCAACCCGGGCCTTGTGGCTCATTTCGCCAATCTAACCCCGACGTAGGCGATTTTTTGGCGGAAAAGGTGTGAAAATGACAATTTCATACTTTCCGGGTCGAAATTCGCGCAATATCAACCCGACTCGCCAGCCCAAATTGGGCAATCTCAACCCGAAAGTGCACTTTTTCGGGTTGCATGTTGGCTAACGGAAACACTGGGTCGCGGGCGCAGGCAGAGGTGGGAGACCCACCCACCAGTGGTGTCATTAGCGCCCCCGCAGCCCCCACTGCGGGGGCGAACCGGGGAAATTTGGGGGGGGGACTGAGGGTGCCAACCGCGGGAATTTCGCTCCGGAAAGTGTGAATTCCGACGATTTCACACTTTCCCGGGGAAAAAACGCCTCCTGCTGGAGCAATTTGGCATGTCCCCTTGTGTGTTGCGGGGGCAACAGGACATCCTTGGTTTCCTGAACGCAGCGGTTTCCTTTTCGGCTCGACACAGCCATATGGCTGTATTCCGGCTGTACGTTGACCTTGAACACAGCTCAACCCACCCAGTGGATTCTTATTCTGACAAGCCCGCCAGACAGAGCTCGTCAGCAGCTTGCAAATGACCTATCGCAAGTTGCTGTTTCAACCCAACACACACCTCAAAAACACGAAAACACGATTTTTCCCTGTCGTTGTCCGTATGCGGGCAGCCCCAGCACCCCAGTGCCCAAGGAATGAACGGTTGTCGATCGAGAACCCTCCTCCGTTAGTCGGCGCCGCGCAAGGGGCGCGACGGGCGACATCAGGCGCAAGTTCTCGGCTACAGTCGACACGAAAGCGCACCGCATGGCGCCTCCCAACGCCCCACATGCACACTCGACAAACTGGCGATCCATTACAGGGGCCTCGCATGCATTACCAGTGGCGGAGCATCCCATGCGACCGGTTTTCCAGGTTTCGACCAGCATGTCGTTTTGGTGTTTTCGTGTTTTTCAAGTTTGGCCTATGTTGGGTTACAACAGCAACTTGCGATAAATCCGGGACAAACGGCCAATGGGAGGTCAACGGTGAACGCGGTCAAAGCAAAATCCAACTGTGGAATAATTATTAAAAATCCTGAAAAGGAAATCACTGCCTTCATGACACCACTGCCACCCACCTGAGGCTGCTGCTGATACTGTTGCTGCTGCTGCGGCGCCGGTGGCCGCGCAGACTCGGCCTTCACTTGTGCGGATCAGGCGGCACCTCAGTCGCGCCGAGTTTGCCTCAGGCACACCCCTGACCGCCTGAGACATCGCCTCAGGCGCCACCTTGGGCGCCCACCACCGCCTGGCGCACCCCGACTGCCTCAGGAGTTACGTCCGTCCGCCTTGCCTTGCGCGTCTCATAATTGCGGCGGTGGAGGGGCTAACGCGTACACGGGAGACCTGTAAAGCATGGTAACACCTTACCGTAGAGACGCTTGGCATTGCCGATTACAAATAAGTCCGAGAAAGCGCCGGAACGGTCGATTTCTGAAAAAATGTCGAAATACAAAAAAATGCCAAAAGTTACGTCAAAACGGAGAAAGAATCCGGGAAAAGGCACAGCATCCCAAATTAATTCTGACTTTTTCTTTAAAAAAATGTCGGCGAGGCAAGCGTCTCTACAGTACCTGCTGCAGTGACGGCAGCGGCGGTGGCAGCGAGGAGCGCGTCTCCGCCTGAAGACCGAAGGCGGTCGGGGGGCTCGGCACGCGCGACACCTCAGAGTCGAGACCAAAGCCGCCTGCTTAAGGGTGTGCGCGATGGTGGCGCGGTGTGGTGGTGGTCAACTGTACAGTCTGGCAGACGCCTATGTTGGCGTATTATACATGTTGGGGGGGGGGGGGCTCAGCACGCGCGTCACCTCAGAGTCGAGACCAAAGCTGCCTGCAAGCATGCGCACGTGTGCGTGCATGTCTGCTGCCGCAGTTTGTGCAAACGGGAGAGCGGCTTGGAAGCATGCGCATGCATGCGTGCCTGCAAGCATGCACATGCGTGCGTGCGTTTCTGCAAGCATGCACATGCGTGCGTGCGTGTCTGCTTTCGCTGGATGTGTGAGTATGTCTGAACGGGAGAGTGGCGTGGAAGGCCAGGGGGCTCGGCGCGCGCGACACCTCAAAGCCACCTGTTTTGGGGTGTGGTGGTCGATTTTACAGTCTCGCTGGACGCCTTTGATGGCGTATTACACTTGCGCACTCATTCCCTGAGACAGGCAGATGGTACCCGCACTAGTCCGCTGAGTGGATACACTTGGGTGTGAGCGGTGGTGGTGGGGTGCGGTGGTGGTCAAATGTACAGTCTGACAGACGCCTATGTTGGCATATTAGATACGGGGGGGGGGGGGGGCGGTGCGCGCGTCACCTCAGAGTCGAGACCAAAGCCGTCTGCAAGGCATGCGCATGCGCGCGTGCGTGCGTGTCTGCTGCTGCTGTATGTGTGAACGGGAGAGTGCCGTGGAAGGCCGGGGGGCTCGGCGCGCGCGTCACGTCAGAGTCTAGACCGAAGCCGCCTGCTTTTTGGGTGGGCGCGATGGTGGCGGGGTGTGGTGGTGGCCAAATGTACAGTCTGGCAGACGCCTACGTTGGCATATTAGATAGTGGGGGTGGGGGGTGGGGGCTCAGCTCGCGCGTCACCTCAGAGTCAAGGCCAAAGCCGCCTGCAAGCATGCGCATGCGCGCGTGCATGTCTGCTGCCGCTGTATGCGTGCGTATGTGTTCACGGGAGAGTGGCGTGGAACGGCGGGTGAGCACAGGGCCCGCAAGAGTCAAGGCCAAAGCCGCCTGCAAGCATGCGCATGCGCGCGTGCATGTCTGCTGCCGCTGTGCACGGCAGCGGTGATAGCGGCGCCGGTGTCCCCCCCACACACACACACACCTTCACCTCCACCGCCGCGACCTGCCACCTATTTCCACAAAACACACACATACACACACATACACACACACACACACGCATGGACACAAGTAACCAGCACACACACACACACATGCACACACACATAAATGCACACAGACACACACACACACACACACACCTGTGCGCGGCATCGGCGGCTCCCGCAGCTCCGCACCCAGGCTGAACCTTCCTCCTCCCCTACCACCACGCGGCAGCACCTCATCCTCCACACACACACACACACACAAACACACACACACACACCTGTGTGCGGCGGCGGCGGCCCACCCAGCTCCGCACCCAGGCCAAAGATCCCTGCTCCTCCGCCGCCACCACGCGGCAGCACCTCATCACCTCCACACACAAACACACACACACACACGTGTGCGCGGCACCTGCGGCCCGCAGCTCCGCACCCAGGCTAAACCTTCCTCCCCCCTGCCACCACGCGGCAGCACCTCATCCTCCACACATACACACACACACACGCACACACACACATGCACACACACACACACATGTGTGCGGAGGCGGCGGCCCCCACAGCTCCGCACACACACACACACACACACACACACACACAACACACAAACGCACACACACAACACGACACACACACACACACACAACACACAAACGCACACACACAACACAACACACACACACACACACAAATGCTTGCATGCACACACACACACACACACACACGCCTGTGCGTGGCGGCGGCAGCCCCCACAGCTCCGCACCCAGGCTGAACCTTCCTCCTCCCCTGCCACCACACGGCATCACCTCGTCCTCCACACACACACACACACACACACACACCTGTGCGCGGCTGCGGCGGCCCCCACAGCTCCGCACCCAGGCTGAACGTTCCTCCTCCCCTGCCACTACGCGGCAGCACCTCTTCTTCCACACAATACGCACACACACACACACACACACATACATGCACGAACACAAACACGCACACACACACACACTCACCTGCGCGCGGTGGCGGCGGCCCACCCAGTTCTGCATTCAGGCCAAAGCTCCCTGCTCCTCCCCTGCCACCACGCAGCAGCACCTCATCCTACACACACAAACACAAACACACGCACACACACACACACACACACACACACACACACACACACACACACACACCTGTGTGCGGCGGCGGCAGCCCACCCAGCTCCGCACCCAGGCCAAAGATCCCTGCTCCTCCGCCGCCACCACGCGGCAGCACCTCATCCTCCACACACAAACACACACACACACA
>VFSX01000484.1:97500-127876 GCA_016618255.1 Chlamydomonas sp. UWO 241
CAGACGGTGCCTGCACCGATGGAGACGTTCTTCGCGCCAACGCTCATCAACTGGACGACGGTTGGCATTGATATGCCAGGGCCAGATGCCAGGGCCAAGGATAACGAGATGATTCGAGTTTGGAAGACTGTGAACTTCCCTCCCGCTAACTTCGTAGGCACCGAGGATCTGGTTGCCAGGTGAGCGTGTGTGTGCGTGCGTGTACTATCCACTCGATTCAGGCGCTGGTTAGTCACCCGCTATTAGAAAGTCATCCCAGTGCACGCGTCAGACTTCGTAACAATTGCCGGGGTGTATCGCTGTTATTAGTACGGGCATTGCCGGTGCCGCGCCTCGAGCTCGGCCAGGCGCGTGAGCGGGTCCGACAGGATTGCTGACCGCAGGCACGTGCGGCCGCCGCGCGTCAGGGTGAGCGTCTGCAGGTTGACCAGGGATGCGAGCGGCGCCAGGGAGGTCACGCACCTCATGCACTTAAAGTCGAGCGTCTGCAGCTGGACTAGGGACGCGAGCGGTGCCAGGTCAGACACGGACGGGCTCATGTACCACTTGGTTGGTTGTTTAGTTGGTTGGTTGTGTTTGCGTGTCAGTGGCGGCGGTCAAGTAGATTGGCAAGCGCCACTTGACCCCCTATCCCCTGGAAGCAGTTAGGACCTATTTTGGAGGCGTCGTACAATAGCTCTCCTCTTTGTTCTGGGACTACACGTTGGCAGGCAGCCGGCTGGTGGCTACCGCGCCTCACAAGTAATTATTAGGGCCAGAACTGGACTTGGGTCTAGGCGGTGGTACTAGGACTAGAGGTAGTCTTTGCTGGAAAGCCAATGTAACTGTAACTGCGTGTCAGTGATGCAGAATGCGCTTGGTGGCATGGCAGTCTTGTGTGATGCAGATGTCAAGCCAAACGACACGCCCGTGCGGCGCCTGTGTCCGCGCATCGCCTCTCTGCACCACTGCTGTGCATGTGTGCGATGCATGTATTCGATGCATGTGTGCGATGCATGTGTGCGATGCCGTATCCGCGCATCGCCTCTCTGCACCACTGGTGTGCATGTGGGTGTGTGGGTGTGTGGGTGTGGGTGTGTACATCAGGAGGGGGTGTTGGAGGGCAGTTGGAGGGGGGACGGGGCAAATGGAACGGGAGGATGCTGCAACTGCAAACACCACCCCACCCGCCACCCGCCACCCCGTGTGTGGGTGTGGGTGTGTACATCAGGAGGGGGTGTTGGAGGGCAGTTGGAGGGGGGACGGGGCAAATGGAACGGGAGGATGCTTGCCCACCCTCCACCCCCTTCCCAGCGACGAAACGTGGGTGTCCGCGGGCAGCACCAACATGAACGAGGAGTGGGAGGTGCCCGGGGGGAACAAGCGGCTGCCTGGCTTCGGCGGCATGGGCCAGGTCGCCCTCTACTCGCGCGTCGGCATGTGCGTACAAAACGCGCTGTACAGGCCGAGTGAGCGAGTGGAGGCCGTGTTTCGCGAGAAGTTCCAGCAGATGGGGACGGCAGACCCGTCGAAGCCGTACGTTGCGGTCCACCTTAGAGTGTTCCAGATGGTGTGTGTGTGTGCGTGTGTGTGTGTGTGTGTGTGTGAGTGTGCCTCTGGAGGGGTGGTGGTGGTGGTGTGTCTGCCTGTCGAAGCCGTACGTTGCGGTCCACCTTCGAGTGTTCCAGATGGTGCGCGGTGTGTGTGTGCGCGCGTGTGTGTGTGCGTGTTTGTGTGTGTGTGTGTCGGGTGGGGGGCTGTTTGGGGGGGCTGGGGGCTGGTGTTGTAGCTGCTTTTACAAGTCGGGGAGATGAGAGCCGGGTCGGGGGTTATTCCTTATGAAGTAGCACACAAAAGTGGCGCCGTCAATCGCACTTGCAGCTTTCTCTCTCCTTCTCTCTCTTTTCTCTCTCCGACTGTCACTCTCTCTCGCTCTCCCCCTCGGCCCTTCAACCAAACGTCTCATTAAGAGTTGCAACCCTCGACCCTGCGTGTGGCTCGCAGGTCGGGGAGATGCGGCAGCAACGTCGGGGGTTATTTTCCTCGAAGGACGCACTCAACAAGCGGCGCCGTCGATTGCCCCCCTCTCCCTCTCTCACTCCCTCACACTCACTGTTCTCTCTTTATCTTTCTTTCTTTCTCTCTCTCCTCTCTCCCTGAACCCTGCGTGCTGCCCGCAGGTCAGGAGATGAGGGAGCCGTGTCGGGTGTTATTTTTATGAAAGTTGCGCACACAACAGTGGCGCCGTCTCCCGCACGTACGTCTCTCTCTCTCTCCTTCTCGCTCTCTCTCTCCCTCTCTCTTCCTCTCCCCCCCTCAACCCTGCTTGCTGCCCGCAGGTCGGCGAGATGAAGGAGCCGGGGCAGCCGGGAGGGGAGAGCACAGAGACGTACTCGATCGACCAGGAGGACCGGTTCCTCACGGCTCTCTCTCCCTCTCTCTCTCCCTTGTACTCAACTTTTCTCTCTTTTCTCTTTTTATCTCTTTATCTCTCTCTCCTCTCTCCCTGAAGCCTGCGTGCTGCCCGCAGGTCGGGGAGATGAGGGAACCGGGTCGGCCGGGAGGGGAGAGCACAGAGACCTACTCGATCAACCAGGAGGACCGGCTCCTTCCGGCTCTCTCTCTCTCCCTTCCACTCACCTTTTCTCTCGTATAATCTCCTTCTCTCTCTCTGTCTCTCCTCTCTCCCTGAACCCTGCTTGCTGCCCGCATTTCGGGAATATGAGGCAGCGACGTCGGTTTTTTTTCCCCCTCAAAGAACGCACTCAAAAGTGGCGCCAAATCGATTGCAGTTACGTCTCTCTCCCTCCCTTTCTCTCTCTCTCTCTCATCTCTCTCTCCCTCTTACTCATTTTTTCTCTCTCTCCTCTTTCCCTGACCCCTGCTTGCTGCCCGCAGGTCGGGGAGATGAGGGAGCCGGGTCGGAAGGGGAGAGCACAGAGACGTACTCAATCGACCAGGAGGACCGGTTCCTCACGGCTCCCTCTCCCTCTCTCTCTCTCCCTTCCACTCACCTTTTCTCTCTTGTTCTCTCCTTCTCTCTCTCTGTCTCTCCTCTCTCCCTGAACCCTGCTTGCTGCCCGCATGTCGGGAATATGAGGCAGCGACGTCGGGGGTCATTTTCCTCAAAGAACGCACTCAAAAGTGGCGCCAAATCAATTGCAGTTATGTCTCTCTCCATCCCTTTCTCTCTCTCTCTCTCTCATCTCTCTCTCCCTCTTACTCATTTTTTCCTCTCTCTCCTCTTTCCCTGAACCCTGCTTGTTGCCCGCAGGTCGGGGAAATGAGGGAGCCGGGTCGGCCGGGAGGGGAGAGCACAGAGACCTACTCGATCGACCAGGAGGACCGCTTCCTCACGGCCGAGTTGTGCGCGCGGGACATGGCAAACCGGCAGGAGTGCGGCGCGGAGCACGTGGGCTCGCAGGTGACACGGGTCCGAAGGCACTGGGAGGGTTAGCACCTGGGATGTGGGATGCAAGCAAGCACTTGTTTGCGTTGAACTGAGAGAGGCTGACTGAAGGCTGACCCCAGACCTGTGTTTGGGCGCAACGCAACATTACAAAGATCTTCATCGCTCGGGATGTGAGATGCGAGCGAGCAATTGTTTGCGTTGAACTGAGCAAGGTCAACCCCAGACCCGTGTCTGGAAGCAACGCAACGTCATAAAGATCTTCATCGCTCGGGAGTTTCAGTCTTCTTCCGGGGAGGAGTCAGATCTGGGGGCCGAGTGCCCTGTCTAGGTCCAGCCCCGACTCACTAGCCCCCCACCACCAGTAGCCAGCCACCCGTCTGAAGCGCTCGGGCGTTATACGCCGAGCAAGGTCGAATACGCTAGCCGGTAGGCTCGTCACACACGACTGTAAAATCCATTATCATCATCATCATCTTCCAAGGGGGGGGGGGGGGCTGACTTCAGACAGTACTTGTCAGAACAACAGAGGTGGTCCATGTCCGACACCTAAACACACTTCCATGAGGGGTTGCAAGCATTAAGACCGGCTTGTTCCAGCTCTGGTAGAACATGCCATATCCGCTGAAGGTCCTCGGAGCGCTCTCCGGCGCCTCGCAGCGTGAGCTTTTCACATCGCCCAGGCGCGCGCATGCCCAGGGTGTCAGCACATGCGGCTCGACACCCCAACCGCTGCACCCCTGCTTCAGGTGCCCATCATTCTCGTTACCGATTCGATCTACCTACGGCGGAGAGTGCTGCTGGGGCTGTATGCAGGCGTGGTGCGTGCGTGTGGGGCAGTGAACACACCCGCTTGCACACACACTCGCTTGCACACACACCCGCTTGCACACGCACACCTGCTGGCACACACACTCGCTTGCACACACACCCGCTTGCACACGCACACGCTTGCACACGCACACGCTTGCACACACACCCGCTTGCACACGCACACGCTTGCACACACACCCGCTTCCACACGCACACGCTTGCACACACACACGCTTGCACACACACACCCCTGTCACAACAGACGAATACGCGCAATGCGGTGTGTGTGCGCGTGTCTCGATGTTTGTCCTTCCCCAACGCACACGCCCCGCACGACTCACGCATGCGCAGAGCGCGACTGACGTGGTTCCGCACCACTTCGACGTTGGGTTTTCGAGCACTCCCCTGCCAAAGCTGTTGTCACAGCATGCGCAGAGGCAGCAGGAGGAGGAGGAGCGGATAGAGAGGCACGTGGAGACAGTCGCAGACATGGTGGGTGTGGTAGTGGCAGCTGAGTGGTAGCTGGGAGGTAACTGGGTGGTAGTTGGGTGGTAGCTGGGTGGTAGTTGGGAGGTAGCTGGGTGGCACCTGGGTGGTGGCTGGGTGGCAGCTGGGTGGCAGCTGAGTGGTAGCTGGGTGGAGCGGCACGTGGTTTCTGCTGCAGACCTTATGGGTGCAGGCTGGGAGGCGTGATGTGTCGGGGGCGCTCACGTGTGATGTTGCGGCTCCTTGCGGCCCGCAACCGCATATTGCATGCCAGCCACTTGTAGGGAGAGATTTATTAGAGCCCCCACCGCACAGACAGCCTGATTACGCCTATTGTGTGCATGCTGAGCACACCGCATCAAATGTCTCGGGAGTCGAGAGAATGCCTTTCAAAGTTTGGTTCTTGACAACGCACACACACACACACACACACAAACCCTCACTCCCGTGAACATTCGTAGGTGACACTCGCGCGCAGCAGCGCGCTCCTCGTAGACGCGAACTCCGGCTTCTCGCGAATGGCTGCTTATTTGGGAGGGCCTGCCATGGGCCACATCCCGCCGCTCAATGCCACGTGCATGGGTTCGGCGGGGGGGGGCACCTCAACGGAGCCCGGGTGTTACAAGCCAGAAATTGTGGCGAATGGCTGCTTATTTGGGAGGGCCTGCCATGGGCCACATCCCGCCGCTCAATTTATGTGGGCCACCCACCCACCCCGCACACAATGCACACACACGCACACACACACACACACATACATGCATACATGCACACAAACACACACACACACACACCACCCGACCACCCGGCTGCCTCCCACTGACCCCGTGTGTGCGTGTGCACACACACACGCATACACACACAGAGATGCGCACTGCGCACCACAACACCGCACCATCCAGCACATCACCCCGGCTGCCCCCCACGAACCACGTGTGCACGCGTGAACATGCATGCACACACACACACACACACACACACACACACACACACACACACATACCCAACCAACCAACCAAGCGTTACATGAGGCCGTCCGCATGCACCGGCAATGCCTGTACTACTAACAGCAATACACCCCGGCAATTGTTACGAAGTCTGACCCGTGCACTGGGATGTCTTTCGAATAGCGGGTGACCAACCAGCGCCTGAATCGAGTGGATAGTATCCTTGGTTTGGGGGGGTCTGGGGGGGGCTGCCACTCTGGCCAACCAACTTCAACTAGGGTTGCCACTGTGGCCAACCAACTACAACTTGGGTTGCCACTCTGGCCAACCAACTTCAACTTCAATCGCAGCGTATCATCTCCCCATGGGCCGATGAATTCCATGGGCGATAGTCGGGGTTGTCCGTCGCGCAATGTATACGTCGCCGCGGCCTACTAGACTGAGTTTTCGTTGGGCAGGCCATGAGGACGTCGGATCGGCTCCTTGGACCGATGAACTCGATGGGCGACGGACGAAGGCAGGTGGGCCTGGGATAGGGGCTCGGTAGACGGGAAAGGGGGGGTTGGAAGGGGCGTGGGAGGGGTCAGATGAGGCATCGGGGGGGTCAGGGGAGGCATCAGGGGTATCGGAGGAGACGTGGGGAGGATCAGGGGAGGCGTGGGAGGGATCAGGGGGGGCGTGGGGGGATCAAAAGAGGCGTGGAGGGGTCAGATGAGGCATCGGGGGGGTCAGGGGAGGCATCAGGGGTATCGGAGGAGACGTGGGGAGGATCAGGGGAGGCGTGGGAGGGATCAGGGGGGGCGTGGGGGGATCAAAAGAGGCGTGGGAGGGATCGGAGGAGGCGTGGGAGGCGAGGGGGGAGAGCATGGGGTCAGCGTGCGCGGGGGGGCTGGGGAGGTGCATGGGGCGGGGGTGCATGGGCCTGCATGGCGCGCACATGGGACGGCGAGCTCCATGTGGGGGTGAAAGCGTGGGTGGGTGGTCGACTGTGGGTGGGTGACGGTGGGGAAGAGTTGGACTGTGTAGTTTGGAGCGTGTCAGGGGGAGTGAAGGGTGCTGAAGGGGGGGATCATGGCAATGTGAGGTTCTCTGTGGTGCATGGTGTCGTGGCGCCGAAGTGGGTCGCGGCCAAGAATCTGCTCGGCGTCAGACTGTGGCGGGGCGGTCCATGATGCGGTCGACAGTCTGCCGAGGAGCTGTTCGGCGCTGGCGAGGGCATGGGACTGGCTCTGCGAAAGGATAAGGATTGGGACTGTGGACGAGGTTGCACGGCTCGCTGAGGCTGCCCCCTTCGGGCGATGACGATGGTATATGGTCCAGGGTGGGCGGCAGTACATAGGCGGCAGTCGACGAAAGGAGGCGGGGCGATGAGGGGGGATGGGCGACGGCGACTCACATGGGCCGACCGCCGCGACTCGCGCCCAGGGAGTGGGCCGCCCAGGGAGGATACACACACACATACACACACCGCACGACCACCCGGCTGCCTCCCACTGACCCCACGTGCACACACACACACCACGAAAGAAAGAATTCCTTTACAGGCGCAAGCACACACAGACACACGCACACGCATGCACACACACACAATGCACTCGCGCGCAACGACCCGTTGTTCGCCCCTCGCAGCGAACCGTTCTCCCGTGCCGCTCAGAGAACAGGGAGTGCTTCAAGGAGCGCCTTAGTGCATTGTACGGACACGCATCGGCGGGGCGGGGGTACGAAGTGCATCCGTGAAGAATTCCCAGTTCGGAGCAGCCCTTGCCATTTCGACAAGATTCTGGATGGATGCAAGGTCCTTGGGTCATGAATGAGTGTTATGAATGCGTTTAGTGATTTGTTGCGAAGCCTGGCTGGTGCTTGTATAAGGCGTCCAACGCCTCAAGTGGTGTCCATAAGTTATGGTCTCAGTTTTAGTCCACTTGGTTCTCGAGAGCTCCAGTTAGGTTAACTCTATCAATTTCGTCGCATTTCTTCGATCAAATGACGGGGCCGCTCACTGTCAGCACAGATGTTTGTCCAGTTCTTTCGATTCACACAATGGCTGGAACCACCACCATGCTTTGTTGGAGTAGTGGACGGCGGGCTCACTCTGAACAAGACGTCCTAGATCCCTGAGAGGATGGTTTCTTTTGAGGGGAGGTGGCGCCACATGCGTGCGCTGGCGGGTTGTGATGTGGTAGCTGAGCAGAGTGCTGCGGCGGGTGTGCACAACGGCCCCGCTTCCGGTGGGTTGAGGGTGGGCTTTTTGGTCCCTTCATGGTTTTATACCTTGGGCCCGCCATCCATTTCCTGGAGGGGTTGAGTGTGGAGCCTGCACTGTGGTGCTGCTTGCTTGGTGCCCGCCACCGCGTGTGGGTGGCGCTTCCGTGGGGCATCCCCCCTTTTTTCTGTTGGCAGGTCTTCATGACTGCTTCCTCTAAGTCCTGCTGGAGCTTTGGAACCGAACGCGTGCCCGCCAGAGAGTGGATTGTAAAAACTCATCATCAAAATGCTGTAACGAAAAAGCTGTATGAATTACACAGAGTGATCTCACTCAAAGAAGGGAATACAGAGCGGTTTACAAGGAATTCCATAGGGTCCAGAGCGTTGTTGTGATGATGATGGCTCTCCTGCGTCCCGTCCCGACCGGTTGGCGGTGTGCACCACTTCATGCTTGCTTCTGTTGCGCGCGATGCTGCTGCGAAATTCGGCGCTGCGGCAGGCGACCTGTCAGTCCCTGCTTTGCTACACTCGCTCGTCTCGGCTGTGTTCCAAATCGTGGCATGAAGCTGATGACGACGCATTGAGGGTTGACGACGCATTGAGTCTGCACTGCAACCTGACTGCAACCCCCGACCCCCTACACCTGCCGTTTTGTGTGGGTGCGATCACTTGGTGATTGCAATCTTTTTTGCAATAGAGTAAACGCCGGGGAATGGGCTCAAAATGGCCGGCTCTACTCGTGGCGGCGTGGTGCTTCCTCCTGCCGGCCACTTGCTCAGCGGAAGACGCCAGCAGCGGCCTGCTCGGGTCTCCCCCGCTCGCGGAAGACTGCCCATCCTGGGTCACCGATTACGTTGCTTTCCACAGGGAGAACAGGGGGAAGGAGGGAGCCAAGTGAGGAATGAGTCCAGTCTCATGGCTCTGCATGCATGCTGGGTCCATGCGCACATGCATCAGATGCGCCTGCCCTGGAATGCCCCACTCACTCTCACACTCACACACACACACACACACACATAGTCGGGGTTCACACGCGCACGCACGCACACACACATACACATAGTCGGGGTTGACACCGTGCGGGACAAGTGCCGTGGTGCGCTGTGCGTGGGTCCTGCCACACACACACACACACACACACACACACACACACTCAGGTACCTCGTGTGGAGCTGCACCGGCGTCGGCCAGTGCGCCGGCCTCTCTGACCGCATGCGCGGCACGATGTACTGCCTCAAGGTCGCCGCTGCGTTCAACCGAGTCCTGCTGATCCACCAGACGGTGCCTGCACCGACAGAGACGTTCTTCACGCCGACGCACATAAACTGGACGACGGTTGGGATCGATATGCCGCTGCCAGAGGACGGTTATTCCGTGGAGAAGACGATGAAGAAGGCAAGCTTCCCGTACACTGACTTCGAAGGCGTCGAGGAGTTGCTTGCCGGGTGCGTGTGTGTCAGTGATGCGGATTTTTGTTGGCATGACGGCGGTCTTGTGACACGGAACACGACTCGCAGGGCCGCTTTGGAGCGGTCGGGGTCGATCTTGTGAAGCGATAGTGTGAAAATCACCGATTTCCCACTTTTCTCACATAAACGCGTCGCGCTCCGCGCTCTGGCGTGACGCGGAGGTCCCGCCAAATAACCCTCCCGTGTGACGCACGTAACCGCGTCATGGCTTTCTGCACCACTGTTGTGTGTGTGGGTGGGTGTCGGTGATGCATCAAGGCGCGACGCTGATACGTGCGTCACACGGTGTTTAGGGCTTAGGGAGGGAGGGTAACGGGGCAAGATCGACCCGCTGCGGAGCCCGGACCAAGGCAACGGTCGCAGCGCCGCAGCGCCAGCCCACTGCTGGTGATTGTCCACCAGGGAGGGACGGGGGAGCTTGTAGGGAGGGAGGGTAACGGGGCAAGATCGACCCGCTGCGGAGCCCGGACCAAGGCAACGGTCGCAGCGCCGCAGCGTGACCGCGAGCAGTACACACATAGGTATCAATACCCCCCCCCCCCACACACACACACACACACAACCTTCCCAGCAACGAGACGTGGGTGACCGCGGGCAGCACCAACACGGCAGAGGACGCCGAACTCCCCGGGGGCGACGCGCGACTGCCTGGCTATGGCGGTGGCGGGAAGGTCCCCACCTACTCGCGCGTGGGCATGTGCATGCAGAACGCGCTGTACAGGCCGAGCGAGAGAGTGGAGGCCGTCTTTCACGAGAAGTTCGACAAAATGCGCGTTGACCCGTCGGCACCGTACGTCGCGCTGCACATGCGAACTTACCAGATGGTGCGCGATTCCACGAGGGGCTCTGGGGGGGCTTAGAAGTTTTGACGCCCAAATCGCGTACGACTGTTTAAATCAGTTTGGGCTGAGTTTGTCCACGAGGGCCCACACTGTGTCCCACACATGTGGCGGCCTCATACCCTTGTGCCTATCCAGGAGGCACAGGCTTCCTAGATAGCTACGAGAAGGCTTTAGGAGGTACTTTAGGAGGTAGTCTCTGACATTTTACCAAACACCCACAGGTTGGAGAGATGGACGGCTCGGGGTACTCGATCGAAACGGAAGACCGATTCCTGACCACGGTGTTGTGCGCGCGGGACATGGCAAAGTTGCAGACGTGCGGCGCGGGGCACGCTGGCACGCAGGTAAGTAACTGGGTACAACAAAACAGGGAATCGACAGCGAGCGCGCGCGTATATTAATGCAGGCGGGGTCCTAAACGCACGAGTGAGCAACGAGCTGGCACGCGCGCAAACTAAATACTGCCCCCTTTTATCTTGTCTCTTTGCACATACATATCAACACCGTTGTGCACTTGAGCGTTGCACGCTGGGCGTAATGCATATAGCGTTCAAGGGTTGTGCTTGTTGATACAGCGTTTGCTCAACTTTCAAGTCGCGAGAGCGCCGGCCGCGGTCCTACGCGTGGTGGTGCTCTCCGCCTTGCTGATGAAAGCACTCTGTCTCACCCACCCCAACCGCCCCGTGCACGCGTGCAGATCCCCATCGTTCTAGTGACGGACTCGGTGTACCTGCGGCTGAGAGTGCTGCAGCAGCTGTACGCGGGCGTGGTGCGTGCGTGTATGTGTGTGTGTACAACCGCTTGCGTGCCCCCCTCCCCCCTTCTCAAGAACTCCGCCTCGATCTTACGTTGTGCCCACCTTTGTCTGAGGTGGACAACAACATCTGTACATCTATCGCACCCCATACGACACGACAACCCATGCGCAAAGCCCGATCGACATGGCCCCCACCAATTCGACACTGCGCTGTCTGTGTGCGTGTGTACCGTAGTGACACGCTGATTTGAGGGTACGATTGGGGGTAGGCCACCTCCAAATCCGTTTCGAGGGTGTCGCTGACGCTCGGGGCTACCCCCAAACCCGCGTTGCAAGTAAAAGGCGTATATGCTGTAACCCACTCGATACTGCATGGATTCTGACGACTCGAATTGCATTGGAAAGGTAATAACAAGGGCTATCCGAAACACTGCTTATGTGCAGCATGGGGTGGCAGGAAGAGGGCAGAGGGTCAGTGTGTGTGTGTGAAACTGCCCCCAAATGCGTGTCACCGAGGGCACTGCGTGCCGGCGGCAACCCCCAAACCCGTGTCTTTGGTGGGCCTTAAACGGCCATTTTCCCAACCCCCAAATGGCCGTACCCCAAATGAGCGTGTCACTACGGTATGTGCGTACTCAAAGCCATTCCACGGGCCTCAAGGAAATAAGATTGTTTTTGCTTGTGGTTGTTTGCAAATGCAAGTATGCAAGTTAGTGCGTGTGGTGGCCTATATATCTCATGGACCATGCTGTAGCTATGCTGTAGCTGATGTGCTGCTTGTTAGGGGTGGGCTTGCTTGGTGTGTGAACTTCATGCATGCAGTGCCACGGCTCAAACACGTGCACAGTGCACATGCATGCATGGCGTGTTGATCCACGCATGCATCCACCTGCCACGTTCCTTCGTGCCATGATGCCGTGGCATCATGCAATCACACAACATTCGTGCACACAGCGCTGTGCGAGCATTGGGGGGGGGGGGAGAGGCGCAAACCAATCCACACCTCCTTCCGGATCCCCTCTCTGGTTCCAGAGAGGCTCACCTCCCAGCAACATGCGCATTTTACTAGTAACGTGTAGGCTAAACTCTCAGGCAAGGAGAGAAGTGAATGGGAGCGCGGCATGGCACAGGTCATCAGTCAGCGGTATCGCGAGCACGGTCTTACCCGACCCCGTGCCCGAGACGAGGACGGTGACGTCTGCCTCCCTGAAGGCCGCAATCAGCTGCCTGAGTTTGGCTTTGTCGGAATATAGCGGGAATGTGGACCACTTCTTGGTCGCCCACTCGTTGCGCCTCGCAGAGTACGGCGCTCCGTTGATCCAGTTGGGGCGCAAGCCCCTGTAGTCCAGCGGATCGTCATCGCTGTCTGTATACTTGGTGGCGTTTGCGTTGACTTTGGCGTTGACTTTGGCATTGGCGGTGGCATTGGCGTTGACCTTGGCATTGACCTTGGCATTGACCTTGGCATTGACCTTGGCATTGGCGTTGGCATTGGCGACTCGGCAGGCGACGAACCATCCGCGCGCACGCGGGTAACGCCGCGGCGGCGAATTGAAGACGGTGCAGAGAAGACCGCCACGATCGCCTATACCGCCATTACCGCCAAGATCGCTAAGACCACGACCACGACCGCGACCACGACCGCGACCGCCTCATCAGCAGGTCTCCTGTACACCGTATGCATGCGCCTGCGACTGAACAACACGGAGACTGTGCTGATCGCGAAGCGGTGCCTCACTCAGTCTTGGATGGTCTTCGGATATTCGAGTTGGCTCCTGCTGCTGCTACTCCTGCTGCTGCTCCCGCTCAAACGCCATACTCACGACAGCATCGTTGATGAGCTGCGGCACGCGTGCCAGCTGGGACAGCTCTCGGAAGCTGCGAGACAAGACGGGGCTGCTCAGGCTGAATCCGGTCGCCGCGCCGTGTTGCTCCAACAGCAGGCGGACACACTCGTCGCGCACGTCGTCGGGATGGTCGTTGTCGAGCAGCGGGCTCAGCATCTCAGTCACCAAGTCCAGTGCCCCCGCCTGGCGAGCGTCGGCCGTGGCCACGCGACGGCGCCGTGGCGCAGCAAAAGCAGCAGGCACTTGGCGCCCTTGTGGACATTGGACGCAGCAGACATGAGCGCCGTCATGCCGCTCTTGTTCTGCTGCACCATCATGGCTGCTGCGTAGGCGCGCGGGTGGTTGAGCAGCAGGCTCATGGCGCCCTCGTGGCCCCCATGCACAGCATGCATGAGCGTCGTCACACCGCGCTCGGTCTGCTGCACCATCATGGCTGCTGCGTCGGCGCGCGGGTGGTTGAGCAGCAGGCTCACGGCGCCCTCGTGGCCCCCATGCGCAGCATGCATGAGCGCCGTCGTGCCGCTCTTGTCATGCTGCACCGTCATGGCTGCTGCGTCGGCGCACGGGTGGTTGAGCAGCAGGGTCATGGCGCCCTCGTGGCCCCCATGTGCAGCAAGCATGAGCGCCGTCGCGCCGCTCTTGTTCTGCTGCACCAGCATGGCTGCTGCGTCGGCGCGCGGGTGGTTGAGCAGCAGGCTCATGGCGCCCTCGTGGCCCCCGAACGCAGCCAGCAAGAGCGCCGTCGCGCCCCGCTCGTTCCGCTGCGCCATCATGGCTACTGCGTCAGCGCGCGGGTGGTTGAGCAGCAGGCTCATGGCGCCCTCGTGGCCCCCATGCGCAGCATGCATGAGCGCCGTCGTGCCGCTCTCGGTCTGCTGCACCACACAACATTCGCGCGCACAGCGCTGTGCGAGCATTGGGGGGGGGGGGAGGCGCAAACCAATCCACACCTCCTTCCGGATCCCCTCTCTGGTTCCAGAGAGGCTCACCTCCCAGCAACATGCGCATTTTACTAGTAACGTGTAGGCTAAACTCTCAGGCAAGGAGAGAAGTGAATGGGAGCGCGGCATGGCTAGCTGACGCATCCGTGTTGCGCTCCGAGACTGTTGCTTTTGCGCCCTGCACACCAACGCCCCGCTTCCGACGGCATGCGCATCGCACCAATGACGTGCAGGCTAGCCTTGCAGCAGCGGAGAGACATCACGCCATGCTGCTGACGTGGCTGACGTGGCGCGGTCCATACCGGAGTGAAGCCCCGCCCCGGAGCGGCAAGCTTTCGCTCGAACGTCGACGCTATTACCTACGCCAAGCCTAGCCGTGCCTGTCATTTCCTGTCTTAGGCCGGGGGGCGGCAAGACGATGCGGATCTCGTGTTTACGGACGCCTTTCTGTATTCCGCTGCAGGCAATCCCGAGTCACTTCGATCCTCGGGAACATGTGTGTGTGACTAAACCCTTTACCCCGAGACTGAACCCTTAACCCCGAGAGTCACTTCGATCCTGGGGAACATGTGTGTGTGACTAAACCCTTAACCCCGAGACACCAACATCCTGACCGACGCCCCACAACGACCTTCATGTCCAGACCGCAACGGACGTGGTCCCCCACCACTTCGACACTGCTTACAAGTTCGTGGAGTTCAGCATGGACGAGGTCGAGAGGGAGAGGGAGAACGAGGAGCGGATAGAGAGGCACGTCGAGACTGTTGCCGACATGGTGGGTGTGGGGGTGGCTGGCTGAGCTCTAGTGGACCCATCTCAACGTTGGGTTTATTTGTTGTTTCCCCCAGATTGCACTGACATTGCGCGCTTACAAATTATCATTATTATTGTCAGGGGGGGCGGGGGACAGAGATGTGTTTTTCAGACCTCATGTTGACTTATTTTCAAAAGTTTATTTGTCCCCCCCCCCCCCCCCCCCCCCAAGTACACCCAGACCTTATCTGCTGGAGCTGAAACGTGGTGGGCAGCTTCGCGACATCATTCCCATTCCACCGCACTATTTGGGAGGCTGCAGATCCCAGTCCTACTCCTGAAACTGGCCCCAGAAGACGGCCACATGCCCCGGTGCAGCCCCTCACACCAAGGTCCCTTCCACACCCTCCCAACCATTGAACCACATGAAAGCCCATGGATTTGGCATCCCTGTCGTGAGACAAATCCATTGCGTCCTTCCCCATCCCAATCGGAGGTTTGCAGAGCATTCTGGCTCTGAGGGGGTGTGAACCAGTGGTCCACACCAATCGCCCTGTGGACCCTTTCACACCCCCGCACCACTGCACTATCTATTGGGTGTGGGGGGGGTCTGAGGGTGGACTTGGACTCGTCTTGACGAGAGGAATCCAGCGCATCGACTCTCGTGTTGAACTGATGTCAGAATAAAAAATTACATTAAATTTCTGAGATTCCTTTTGTTGTAGAGTGGAATTCTCCCTCATCTAGGGAGGGGAAGGGCATGGCGCCGGTCCGGTGTGAAAATTTGAAGTAATTCGACATGCTTTCTATTCCTAATTTCCCTGCCCCCCCTTGTTATTATTATTTTTCATCACCGTGCAAGGCTTGCGCCTTCGCGAGTAAGTTTTGTTTTCGATGCCCCCGCGAAGAGAAAAAACATGTCCCGGACCGGGTCTCGAGCCAAAGACCTCAGCTTTTACCCAAGTGCATGCAAACGCGAACGAGATTAATATATTTTAGAGGGCCCCGGGGACAGAAACAAATCCACCCCCGCAGACGATTAAACAATGTTATTTTGTGACACCCCCGCGGAGGCTCAGGCCTCCTACGGTATTATTATGATTGCTTCCCCCAGAATGCGCTGAGATTGTGCGCGTCCAGATTTAAAAATGCGTCATGCCTGCTTTAGGAGGTTGCCTGGGCGGCTAACAGCCAATTTTCCCCCCAATACACGGCACTGTACGCACCCAGGCAGGTCACACTCGCACGCAGCATCGGCCTCATCACGAACAGCACATCCGGCTTCTCGCGCATGGCTACCATCCAGCCAGCCACTTCCAGCTATCTTCCAGCCACCTTCTCGCCACATTCCAGCCATATTCCGTCCCTTGAGAGCCCGTCACATCCCTGCACTCCACACCCATTCCCCGTGCCCCACTGCCACGCAGGTTGCACTCGCACGCAGCAGCGGCCTCATCACGGACAGCACATCCGGCTTCTCGCGTATGGCTGCTTATTTGGGCGGCCCAGCCATGCGCCACATTCCGCCGCTGAGTGAGACGTGCAAGGACGCGACTGGGGGAGGCAGCTCGACGGACGCAGGATGCTATAAGCCAGTCGATGTGAGGAAGAGGGAGGGGAAGGGGGGCTGGCCGGGAGGCTTCACACACACCGCGTGTTATTGCGGTCATTCACACACGCGCAGACACACACACACACACACACGCGCACACACGCACACACACACACAAAAACGCACACACCGCACGACGCCATCCCACACCGCACCCCTAGGCTGCGGCCTCCCACTGACCCCGTGCACACTGATCTCACTACGCTCCTTGCAGCAAGCCGTCCTCCCATGCCGCGCGGAGAACAGGCAATGTACCAGGGAGCGGCTAAGTGCGTTGTACTTGGGGCTCGAGGCGTCGGAGGGGCGGGGGTACACCGTGGCGTGGCGGCGTCGCTCAATCTAGCTAGCTTCAGCTGTTGCACGGATAGATCGGGATAGGAGAGAGAAGGGGGAGAGAGAGAGGGGAGAGGGGGAGAGAGAGAGAGGAGGAGAGGGAGGGGAAGAGGGGCAGAGGGGGTGAGAGAGGGGGGGGAGAGAGCGGGTGAGAGAGGCAGAGCGCATCCCTGTGTTTGGAGAATCCGTAGTTTTCATCTTCTTCTGTGAGCAGCCTCTTTAAGCTTTGTCGATGCTTACACCGACTTAAAACACTTTGCGCATATCTCTGGCGTATCTCGCGACCAAACCTGCTGCAGGGGGGAACGGTTTAAACCGAGTCCACAAAACAGGAATTTAAGATGCGTGTTACATTTAAGTGGATTCATTCTGGATGTACATCGGTCTTCTCCAGACTTCAGTGTGGAAAGCCCACACAAGTGTGAAGCCCACACACGCGCGTCCACACTAACCCTTATAACTAACCTCAGTGAGCCTCCTCCAGCGCCTGGACCTACCGCAAGGATGGAGCTCCGCAAGAGACGGAGGAACTCTGACGAGTGGGTCGAGGGGGGGCGTTTAAGCGACGGATAGCCCCAAGCCACTCGCTGCAACCCAATTGTCAAGAATGCATTGCATGTCTCCGATGCACGTGCCGTCCCACGACACACGACATGCGCTGCGCTCGCAGGGCCGGCATCTCGGTGCCAGACTTCGTCAAGCTGGTGTCGTCCGCCAAGAGGGTTGTGGTGTTCAGCGGCAGCGGGCTATCTGCTACCTCGGGTGGGTGAGGGCGTAGGTTGATGACACCATGATCCATGCATGCATGATGGCCGCGCCCATGCGCGCCGCATGGGCTTTGAACATGCAGCCCACATGCCTGCTGGCGGCGCTGGTGTGGGTAGTAAAGTGGGTCATGGTGTAGACAGACGCCACTACTACCACTGGTACGCGCGTACCACGCACGGCAACAACCCGACGTACGTGACATGCATGCGGCGCATGCACGCCATGCCTACAATGGTTCGCCAAGGCAACCTATACGCCTTTACGACTTCAGGGTTCCGTGTGTCTGTCCAGACAAGCAAGGACTTGGGGATAGGGGTCGTAGAGATTGGGTGCCTTAAGCGGGTCGCTGATCCCACTGAACCTCGCACGCATGCCAATGTCTTGAAGCGGGCCACTGATCCCGGCAGGCATGTCATTGTTCTGTGTCTTAGCAGGTCACTGATCCCACTGATTCCTACAGGCATGCCAATGTTCTGTGTCTTAGCGGGTTACTGATCCCACCGATTCCGGCAGGCATGTCTATGTTCTCCACTCGCAACGGGCTGTACGAGCGCGCGCGCAAGAAGTTCAACATCACCGACGGCATCAAGCTCTTCACGTACTCGTTCTACAAGCAGCGAAGGGAGGACGTGCAGGTGCGCGGCGGCCCGGCTGCCGCGCAGAGTCCCATGCAGCTCTCTCAATGCCCCAACCCGCACCACCACCATGCCCCGTGAGCAACACACGCACACACACACACAGCACACACACACACACAGCACACGCATACAGCGCCCGCACACGCCACTCACACACGCCACGCGCGCCAACAGGCCTTCTTTTCTGAGATCTACCATGCCCCGCACACGCACACACAGCACACACACACACAGCACACTCGTACAGCGCCCGCACACGCCACTCACACACACCATGCGCGCCAACAGGCCTTCTTTGCTGAGATTTTCTGAGATCTACCATGCCCCGCACACGCACACACAGCACACACACACACAGCACACTCGCGTACAGCGCCCGCACACGCCACTCACACACACCACGCAAGCTAACAGTCCTTCTTTGCTGAGATATACCATGCCCCGCACACACACACACGCAAACACACACACACAGCACACACACACAGCACACTCGTACAGCGCCCGCACACGCCACTCACACGCACATCATGCGTGCCAACAGGCCTTCTTTGCTGAGATCTATTCGGAGGCTCAGAACTCGCGGGCGGCGCAGGGGCACTACGCGCTCGCGCAGATCCACAAGATGGACCGCATGAAGGTGTGTGCGTGTGATACCATCCACTTGATTCAGGCGCTGGTCGGTCACCCGCTATTCAAAAGACATCCCAGTGCACGGGTCAGACCTCGTAACAATTGCCGGGGTGTATTGCTGTTAGTAGTACAGGCATTGCCGGTGCATGCGGACGGCCTCATGTAACGCTTGGTTGGTTGTGTGTGTGTGTATATGCCAATGATGGATGTTTGGGTCAGGGCCACTTTGTAATGCGTAAAATACCGTGCTCGGCACGTAGAGCCCAAGCACCCAACTGGAATGGCTTGCTGCTGGTAGAAGGTTCCCCCCCACTTGCATGGCATACCCTGGCCTTGCGCACCGAAGTTCCAATCCGAGCAGAGCGTGGGCGCACCCAGGACCCCTACCGCAACGGCAGCAAATGAGTAGATGGGGGTTCAGTGCTGGGGGGGGGGGGGGGGGGTCTCACTGGCTTGTGTGTTGCTAGGCCTTGTGTTTCAGGGTTGAGCAGCCGCCTCCCAAAGTGTAGTCATGCGTTCGACGACGTACCGTACAGGACCTGAGCCTTCGCGGGGGGGTGGTCAAAAAATTGATTGTTTAATTGCTGCGCGGGGGGCGTTTTCGTCGATTTTAGTCGATTTGATGCCCCAAATCGCGTTCTGGTGGGAATTTTATTCGTTTTCAGCTTTGCGTGGGCGTAAAAAAACAATGCTCATACACGAAGGCTCAGGCCCTGTACGGTATGCAGAGGAGTGTAAGATGCGCCGCATGATGATACTTGTGGTTGGTGGTCGAGTGTAGTGTCCGTTGGATGCCTATACCGTAGTACCGCTTTGCCTTGCCGATTAAATAATTTGGAATACGTCGCGGCAAGGTCGATTTCTAACAAATATTGCCGAAAAAGTAAAAAAAAATGCCAAAAGTGACACGTCAAAACGGGAAAAAAGTTTAATAATCCCGCGGCAAGGCACCAAATTTCTAAACAATTACCCCCTTTATAAAAGTGGCGGCAAGGCAAAGCGGTACTAGGGTAGTGGCGTATGAGACGTATGTCCAGGAGGTCAGGATGGGCCGTCTGAAGGGGTGTGTTTGATTGTGGATTGTGTGACGGGGTTCGGCCGCCACGTGTGGCAGCGTGAGCTCAACATGTTTCCATCCATGCATCCATCCCCATCCATCCAAGTCACATGATCTGTACTCCACCCCACCATCACAAACGCACGCACACGCACCTCACACGCACGTACACACACGCACAGAGAGAGAGAGAGAGAGAGAGAGAGAGGGAACCCCCCCACACACACACGTGTCCACTCCGTGGACAAGTGTGGGTGCTGTGTGCCTGCCCCAGTGATTGCGTGTGCAATCTCTTAATACGCCATAAAGGTGCCTGCCGGATTGTGAAATCAACCACACGCCCGCAGCGACACTACACTCTTAACATCGACGGCCTCTCCGAGGTGGTTGGCATGGACACGTGGCACCACGAGAAGCATGCGGAGGGGGTCACCGTCGAGATGCACGGTGGGTGCGTGCGTGCATGCATGCATGCGTGCGTGCGTGCGCGGTGCCTCTCAAGGTGGTTGGCATGGACACGTGGCACCACGAGAAGCATGCCGCGGGGGTCACCGTCGAGATGCACGGTGGGTGGCATGCACACGTGGCACAGCACAGTGAACATGCCCTAAATCCGCATCAAAATATCCCCTCCTCTCAGGCATCCGCCAACACGTGTGCCCCACGTGCTACTCCGTCGAAGCTGCAGCAGAAACACAACCTTCAAATCCTCATCAAAACACTCAAACACAAGCTCCACAAGCTCCAAACCCCCCTCGAGATACTCCTCTCTCTCTTTCCAGGCAACATCCACCAGCTTGTGTGCCCCGCGTGCTGCAGCAGAAACACAAGCTCCAAATCATCATCAAAACACTCAAACACAAGCTCCACAAGATCCAAATCCCCATCGAAACACTCCTCCCTCTCTTCCCAGGCAACATCCGCCAGCTCGTGTGCCCCGCGTGCCACTACGTCGAGCCGCTGCAGCGCGGCAACATCGTCGCGATGCGCGCGCGGCAGACGCTACGGTGCCCCGAGTGCGCTGGCGATGATCTGCGGTTCAAGGTGCGGCCCGTTTGTGTGCTTGGCGTGCTGTGCTGGTCTGCGCTGTGTTCGTCTGTGCTGCGCTGTGAACCTTCTTGTGCTCCCACAGTGTTGCCTGCGGTTCAAGATGTGGCCTGTGTGGGTGCATGTCGTGCTGTGCTGCGGTGTGCTGCGCTGTGCTGCGGTGCGCTGTGCTGTGCTGCGACGTGCTACAACGTGCTGAGCTGTGAAGTATTTGTGCTCCCACAGTGTTGCTTGCGATTCAAGATGCGGCCTGTGTGTGTGCATGCTGTGCTGCGCTGCGCTGTGCTGTGCTGCGCTGTGCTACAACGTACTGCACTGTGTGCTCTCACAGTGTTGCCTGCGGTTCAAGATGCGGCCTGTGTGGGTGCATGTCGTGCTGCGCTGTGCTGTGATGTGCTGTGCTGTGCCGCGCCGTGCCGCGCTGCGCTGTGTCGCGCTCTGTCGCGCTGCGCTGTGCTGCGGCGCCCCACACTGACACAGCCTCAGGTTCAAAGCTGGTGGTCGCTTGTGCGAGTGTGCTGACTCAGCGCTTGTGCTGCGCTACCCACTCACCCACCCGCCCACCCATTGGGTCACGCACAGGTCATGCTCTATGGCGACGACGAGGGCAGCTGCATCACGCCTGAACACGTGTTTGACGTGGTGGGTGCTGGCTGCGGGTGCGGGTGTGGGTGCGAGTGTGGGTGCAGTGGCGGGTGTGGGTGCGGGCATGCATGTGGGTGCGGGTGCGGGTTGACCGCGCGGGAACCCGACACACGCGCTATGTGGCCTGCACTCCCCTGTCTGTCCTTCTGGTCGTTTTTACGTTGCACCCCTGGATGGTCCCTGGTCACGTGCGTGTCTGTGTGTCTGATCCACGCAGCTCGAAGCGGACTTGTCGTGGTGGGCGCGGGGGTGCGGGTGCGGGCTGTCCTCCTGTCCTCCTGGTCGTTTGTGCGTTGCACCCCTGGATGGTCCCTGGTCACGTGCGGATATTTATACTTTGTCTGGTCCACACAGCTTGAAGAGGACATCAAAGATGCAGACCTTTTGGTGTGGCCTGTCCTCCTGGTCGTTTGTGCGTTGCACCCCTGGATGGTCCCTGGTCACGTGCATCCTCACCACCTCCCCTGCCCACTTTAAACCACCTCCCCTGCGTGTCTGTTACACGCAGCTCGAAGAGGACCTCGAAGATGCAGACCTGGTGCTGTGGCTCGGCATCTCGTTCGAGCAGAGCGCGAGCGTCGAGTACTTCCGGCGCGTGCGCTCGATGCTGTGCGCGAGCGAGCGCCTGGGGGCGGTCAAGCAGGTGTGTGTGTGTGTGTGTGTGTGTGTCTGCGTCTTTGTGTCTCGCATCATACCGCCTCGCATCATACCGCCTTGCATCATACCGCCTCGCCGCATCATACCGCCTCGCATCATACCGCCACCGCCCCAAAATCAACGACAATGGCCACATGCTCCTCGATCTGTGTGCCGCCCACAACCTTGCCATCACCCACTCTTTCTTCCCCAACCCCCCCCCCCGTGCATGCGTACACCTGGTACAGCAACAACCACAAGACATGCAGCATACTGGACTACATCCTAGTCCGCCGCTCCCACCTGTCCTCTATACAAAGTGTGCGCGCACAGTGCCCCATCACCCGCCCAATCCCCTCGCTTACAAAATCTGACCACTCCCTCGTCATCGCCGTCATCCGCTTCCGCTTCTCTTAAGCGTGGAGCCACGCACACTCCCAACACACACGCACCCCAGTGCCCCATCACCCGCCCAATCCCCTCGCTTACAAAATCTGACCACTCCCTCGTCATCGCCGTCATCCGCTTCCGCTTCTCTTAAGCGTGGAGCCACGCACACTCCCAACACACTTTCCCCCTGCTCCCCGCTCCCCTCCACCCACCTTGACCAGCTGACAAACCGCTTCACCGCCGCCCTCCATGAGGCGGCCAAGAAAATCCTCGGCCCCCGCCCACGTGAGATCCCCGTCTCCTTCGACCCCTCCGACGCGTCACTCAAGCGAGCCCAAGCACTGCAGGCGGCCCGCGCCAGGGACGCCCCGCAGGCAGAGATCAAGCCCTGTGAGACAGAACTGGAAACGCTGCCAACACTCTCTACCCCCACAGGCCTGAGCACCAGTACACCCACATCAGTCCCATGGCTGTTGCACAGAGCAGACGGCATGCATGCTCTGTGCGCCGCCTGCACAGCGTCAAGGACTACATCCTGGTCGCGCGCCGCCGCATGCATGCGGTGACAGACTGTAGGGTGCGTAGGAGCCCAACCTGGGACAGCGATCACCGCATGGTGGTACTGTCCATGCGCCTCCGCATGCGAGCCTCCCGCCATGCAGGCGGCTCTCAGCGGCGCGCATGGGACTCTTCACAACTGCGGCGCCCGGCTGTCCGTCGTGAGTTCAACCTCCAGCTGTCCGATCGCTTTGGGCTGCTGGAGGCCGTGCCGCCCGAGGGCGCTGATGCCCAGGCGGAGTACGACGCGATGGCTGCTGCCATTCGCGAGGTGGCCACCAACCACCTCGCTCCACGCGGCAGCCGCCGGCGGCGCGGCTGGCAGTTCACTCTGTCGCAGCGCACCCTCCGGCTCATGGACGCCCGGCAGCGCGCGCACTCGGCATGGCTCAGGAGCAAGTCTGCTGCTGCGAAACGAGAGCGCAACCGTGCCAACCGCGCGGCCGACGCAGCTGTGCAGAGAGACAGGGAGAGGTGGATCGGCCAGCAGGCGGCGGAGGCGCAAGACATGCTACGCAAGAATAATCTGCGCCAGTTTGCGCGCGCGTGCGACAGGCTGGCGGGCCGCAGCCGCAGCCATCAGATCCCACCTGCCATGCGGGACGTCTCGGGCGCGCTGCACAGCGGTCCAGACGGGGTGCTGAAGGCCATGACAGAGTCATTCGACAAGCTATATGGCGGGGAGACCAAGCTCAGCGACGAGACCCTGAACCAGCTGGAGAATGATGTAGCGGCGTTTGAGCTCGCACGCGCCACAGAGGTGGACGAGGCGCACGGGCACCCCCCTGACCTGGCTGAGACGGAGGCGTGTGTGCGAGCGTTGCGCTCGGCCGTCGCTCCGGGCGGTGACCAGCTGGACGCCATGCTGTTGCGGTGCCCACCTGCCTTTGCATGGCTCCACCGGGTCATCATCGCTGTATGGCGGTCGGGGAGAGCCCCGAGGGAATGGAAAACTGCTATTATCACACCGTTATACAGCCGGCATTGGGCGAGGCGAGGCCCCACCAGCGGGCGGGCACCATAATGGAGATGGCGGCTAAGAACGGGGAATGCGGCTACCGGGGATGAGGCTACGGGTTATGCATGCCAGGGGACGGCGGACAAGGCTAATGCGTCACGGCGCATGGGTAAAGAACGGGGAATGAGGCTACCGGAGCTGGCGGGCGCGGCGCGCGCACGGCGCGCGCGGCGCATGGGGGGTGCATGGCGGCGCTCTGCGCGTGCATGCATGGAGGAGATTGCTGGCGGGCATGGAGGAGCTTGCTTGAGGGCAAACAGGAGATTGCTCGCGGGCGTGCGCACGGCGCGCGCGGCGCATGGGGGCGGATGGCGAGAAATTGAGAAACATGTGAAGCGAGGCACATGCGGCTAGGCTTTGTGAGGAGGTTGTGGCGCAGGGGTTCCGATTGCTCGCGCGCAGATTATAGATGGCGCAGCAATCAATACACTAGCCGTGCGGCATGGGGCGAGGCGAGGCCCCACCAGCGGGCGGGCACCATAATGGAAATGGCGGTTAAGAACGGGGAACGAGGCTACAGGGAGAGGATACGGGTTACAGATGCCAAAGGGGACGGCGGAACAAAGATCAGCCATAGGTGTCACGGGAAATGGCTAAAGAACGGGAATGAGGCGGGTGGTACGGGTGCTGGCGCGCATGGAGCGCGGCGCGGCGCATGGAGATCGCATGGCGGCGCCCATGCATGGACGAGATTGCTGGCGGGCATACAGGAGATTGCTGGCGGGCATGGAGGAGATTGCTGGCGGGCATACAGGAGATTGCTTGCGGGCGTGGAGGAGATTGCTGGCGGGCATGGAGGAGATTGCTGGAGCCAATGGCGGCGGCGGGACTAGTAGTAGAACACAGGCGCACACCAACAATGCGTTGCTGTCACACAGGAGATTGCTTGCGGGCGTGGAGGGGGCCGCTGGTCGGCATGGAGTCCAGTGCGTGCGCGTGTGTGGGGGTTTACCCTCACCCCTACCAGGTAGCCAGCCAGTTTTCCACTGAAACTGAATTTAAGGTGTCGGGCGCTAGCGCCGACACCGGTCTTATACATCATTACTGGTGTCACACAGACTGTAATATCCATCATCATCATCATACAAGGGGAAGGGTCCGCGTGACTCCCCTGGTAACTACCGCGGTATAAGCCTTCTCTCTATTGCCGGGAAAGTGTACGCTGTCATACTTCTGCACCGCGTCTCCACGCAGGTTGACGGTCAGTTGCATGAGGCTCAGTGTGGTTTCAGAAAAAGCAGAGGACCGCGGTGTAAGCCTTCTCTCTATTGCCGGGAAAGTGTACGCTGTCATACTTCTGCACCGCGTCTCCACGCAGGTTGACGGTCAGTTGCATGAGGCTCAGTGTGGTTTCAGAAAAAGCAGAGGCAGAGTCCTTAGATTATATAGTGTTCATCCGCACATTATTGATCTGTTGAAGGATCTTCACACCAACACCGCAGCTGCCGTGCGGCTGGCTGGGAAAATCGGGCACGAATTCCCCGTGTCGTCTGGTGTGCGACAGGGGTTCTTCATAGCTCCTGTGTTGTTCAATGTTTTTATTGACCAAATAGTGAAAAAGGCGCTAGACATGATGCCAGAGGGGGCTGGCGTGTCAGTCGTGACCGAGCCAGCGGCTCTGTGTTGTCGTCGTCGGTTGAGCGCATAGTACTGCTGATGTATGCCGACGATTTATGTTTGTTCTCGCATGACCCAGCTCAGTTGGCGCTTGTGCTGAAAATCCTTGACAAAGTGTCCTCTAGCTTTGGCATATGCAAATCTACGCCGCCAAGACAGAAGTGATGATTTTGCCAGCAGATTTTGACGCGGATCTGCCCACGTTTGCGCTGAATGGTGGTGACGTGAAGACCGTCTCTGCATTCAAGTATCTAGGGAGTTGGATAACCCAGAGTGGTGGTGTGGAAAAGGAGATCGGTGTGCGTGTTGGTCGCGCGCTGGGCGTGTTTGCGTCTTTTGATCAGATTTGGGCCAGTAGGAAGATGCAAGTGCAGTCTAAGATGCGGGTTTACAACACTTTCGTGCTGCCCCACTTTCTGTACGGCTGCGAAACATGGGCCCCTACTAAAACACAACTGAATCGATTGGAGGTTGCCCACTCTAACTGCCTTCGTCGCATTCTGGGTGTACGCCTGGTTGACCGGCACAGATTATCTTATATTCGGCAGGCGTGCGACACTGAGCCAATTGAGAGCCTTGCGGAAAAGCGATCAATGCAGTGGCTAGGCCGTGTGATGCGCATGCCATGTCTTCCTCGTACGACTTTTGACTGCACAATGGATGTGGCTCGGCAGCAAGGCCGGCCTCCAGCCTCCGCCCGACACTATTTTCTTTAGCTACTGATTCAGCAGCTAGGCGAAACTAGTGGCACTCGTTCTGATTGGAAGACTTTTTCGGACACGGCGTTTGAGCGTGCTCAGGATAGGGTCGGGTGGAGAGCCGTGGTGCACGGTCCGGCTGCCCCTCAGGCGCCGGCCCCTCCACCACGGCGGTCAAGTAGATTGGCAAGCGCCACTTGACCCCCTATCCCCTAGAAGCAGTTGGGACCTATTTTGGAGGCGTTGCACAATAGCTCTCCTTTTTGCTCTGGGACTGCACGTTGGCAGGCAGCCGCTGGTGGCTACCGCCCCTCACAAGTAATTGTTAGGGCCAGAACTGGACTTGGGTCTAGGCGGTGGTACTAGGACAAGAGGTAGTCTTTGCTGGAAAGCCGATGTAACTGTAACTGAGACAGAACTGTCGGCCTCTTTGCGTGACGACACCGACGCCCACTGGAGCGCGACCGCCGTACGCGTCCAATGCGCCCTCGACGCACACAAACCTCACATTGCCCACCAGATGCTGCAGAAGCTCATTGGTGACCGCCCCCTCGCCGCCGCCCCAGCCCTCCGCACAGATGCCGGCCTCCGCTTCGGAGCCCAGCCCGTTGCCGACGCGTTTGGGCTCCACTTTGAACAACTCCACACCCTCCCCTCCACGGTGACGAGGCCACCCTCAACACCCACCTGGCCCACACGCCCACCGCCCCCCCTGCTTCGGAGCCCAGCCCGTTGCCGACGCGTTTGGGCTCCACTTTGAACAACTCCACACCCTCCCCCCCACGCCCTCACCCCCCACCCCCCGAGCCCACGCTGGACGAGGTGGAGGCTGCGATCAGAGTCCTCAGAAACACCTCCCCCGGATCCGACGACGTCACCGCCCCACTCATACGCCGCCGCCGACCCACGCCCTCACCCCCCACCCCCCGAGCCCACGCTGGACGAGGTGGAGGCTGCGATCAGAGTCCTCAGAAACACCTCCCCCGGATCCGACGACGTCACCGCCCCACTCATCAAGTGCGCCGGGCCCGTCGTTGCCTCTGCCCTCCACCCTCTACAAGGGCGCATCCTCGGGGCCCACCACAGGCCTGACCGAGGCACCCCTGCCCCCATCTTCACCCTACGCCGCATACAACAAGAGTCGCACCGTGCCCAAGCCCCCCTTCACGTGGCCTACGTCGACCTCTCCAAGGCTTTCGACCGGGTCAACCACAAGGCACTATGGGCAACCCTGCTCCACCGCGGCGTGCACCCAGACCTCCTCGCCCGCATCAAGAGCCTCTACACTGATGCCACCGCCAGAGTCCGAGTGGGCGACGCGTACTCCGCTCCATTCAACCTCGACACCGGCGTCAAGCAAGGCTGCCCCCTCTCCCCCCTCCTCTTCAACATCTACATCGATACTGTCATCCGATCCCTGATTGCCCAACTCCCTGATGCCGGCATCCAAATCGGCTACATGGTCGACGGCACTCTCCAAACCCCTGATTCCCGTAGTACAGACTCGCGACCACAATCCTCCCCCTCCTTCTCTACGCGGACGACATAGCTCTGATGGCTCTCGACATCGACGTCCTCAGAGACATGCTCGCCCTCCTCGATCAGATCTGCTCTGACCTCGCCCTCGAGATCAACTACAACAAGACTGTGCACCAAACCCTCGGCCACCCGTCTGCCCACACCGACGCCCCAGCACCAATCTCAATCCCTTCCACTTCCTCTGACATCGCCCGCCTAGTCCACCCCACGGACAAATTCAAATACCTTGGCAGCATCCTGTCAACCCCCACCCCGTCCCTTGGCACCCTCGATGGAGAGATCTCCCGCCGGATCTCCTCTGCCTGGTACGCCTTCAACCGTTTCACACCCAGACTCTGGAAAAGTAACGACATCCAGCCCTCCACCAAGATCCAATTCTACAACGCCTTTGTCACATTTGCCTTCTTGTACAGCTGCCAAGGCTGGACACTGAACGTCGCCCACACACACTGCCTGGAAGTGACTCACAACCGCTTCCTCCGCAGCATAAAGCGAATCCCCCACAACCTCCCCCCATCCTCCCCTCACACCTTACAGCTGCCAAGGCTGGACACTCAACGTCGCCCACACACACTGCCTGGAAGTGACTCACAACCGCTTCCTCCGCAGCATAAAGCGAATCCCCCACAACCTCTCCCCATCCTCCCCTCACACCTCCACCACCCACCTATCACCCCCTCCCAACACCTCAATCTTCCCACCTACTGCCGCTCTCTTTATGTTCCGACGCCCGGACGCCCAGATGCCTGACAGGGTGGGTGCCATCACCTCGTACCGTCTCAACGCCCACAAGATGTTCACGTCTGCCCAGTTCATGAGTGTCGTCAAGACGCTTTACGAGAAGGCCGTCAAGGCACACGCCGAGGACCCTGCGATCACCCCTCCTGAGCTCGCCGCCATCCTGGAGGCCAGGAGGCTCCCTCCCAAGTGGACCACCCTAGCTAGGTTCCCACACCTGTGCGTCAGCATCTGCCGCGGGGTAGCTGAGGCCGGATCAGCCCCACAACCGTAACCACACGCAGCAAAAACGCAATCGACAGTTTCTGATGACAGTGTTTCGGATCCCGCAAACGACCCCAAGCCCACGGATATCCTCTCGTACTAGCGCATATGGTTGGTCACCCGCTTCTGAACAAACTTAAGATCCAAGGGTCCTCGACTCATGAAACGATAGCCGCGGGGTGCTTTAGCACTAGCAAAAGCCGTTATCTAGGTTGCCCGAGCGGTGGGAACTGTAACGTATTTCTCTCTCTCTCGTCTTTGTGTGTGTGTGTGTGTGTGTGTGTGTGTGTGTGTGTGTGTGTGTGTGTGTGTGTCCACGTAGGGGAGGTTGGGGGCGGGAAGGAGGGGTAGGCCGGTTGAGCGTCGAGTGCTTCCGGCGCGTGCGCTCGATGCTGTGCGCGAGCGAGCGCCTAGGGGCGGTCAAACAGGTGTGTGTCCCTCGCTCCCTCCCTCAGTTTTTCCCTCGCTGACTGACTGACTGACTGAGTGACTGACTTGATTGAAACAACACTTCCTCAGGCGATCGTCAACCCCTCTGACGAGGCCTACTTCAACCTCGTGTCCTCGTGCTGCAACGCCGACGAGCTGCAGCTGATGGACGTGCGCACGACGACGGACGAGCTGCTGCCGCTGCTGGTGCGTGCCTGAGAGGCTCCTACCAGTAGATTGCTGGTAGACTGCTCATGCAACCTGTAAGGCCCCTTGCATACAAGTAGAGTTCTCTTCTTTCAGCTCGCGTGTGCGCAACGACGGACGAGCTGCTTCCGCTGCTGGTGCGCGCTACCGGTCGACTGCTGGTCGACTGCTGGTGGGCTGCTCATGCAACATGTGAGGTGCCTTGCATACATGTAGAATTATCTTCGTTGAGCTCGCGTGTGACCGACGGCGAACGAGCTGCTGCTGCTGCTGCTGCTGCTGCGCTGATGTGCGCTTCAGCTGGCCTTTCATCCACCCGGTGTTTGTATTTCTGTATACAGACAGACAGGCATGTCTGCCCCTTGTTTATTATCCTGCTGTACAGTATCATGCTCGAGCGGGCGGCGAGCTCTTGACGCTCCTGGTGCGCTGTTGTGCGCTTCATCTGGCCTTTCATTCACCCGGTGTTTGTCTGTCTGTCTGTCTGTCCACAGACATGTCTGTCCCTTTTGTATTGTCCTGCTTGAGCGAGCGACGAGCTGCTGCTGCTGCTGGTGCGCTGTAACAGCCTGCTGTTTTGAGCGCTTCAGAACCAGCATGATGTTCTCTGCTTTGAGACCCCTGGAACGCTGTCGGTGTGCTCTTGTCGTGCGATCTGCTGCCACTGCTGGTAGGCTGCTCATGTGATCTGTGGGGCCCCTTGCATACAAGTGGAGTTATCTTCTGTAAGCTCTGTGTGTAAGCAACGACGAACGAGCTGCTGCTGTGCGCGACTGGTAAACTGCTGGTAGACTGCTCATGCAACATGTGAGGTGCCTTGCCTTGTGCCTTGCACACAAGCAGAAGTCTCTTCCTTGAGCTCTGCGTGCGCGCGACGACGGGCGAGCTGCTGCCGCTGCTGGTGCGCGCTACTGGTAGACTGCTGGTAGACTGCTCATGCATTGCCTTGTGCCTTGCACACAAGCAGAAGTCTCTTCCTTGAGCTCTGCGTGCGCGCGACGACGGGCGAGCTGCTGCCGCTGCTGGTGCGCGCTACTGGTAGACTGCTGGTAGACTGCTCATGCAACATGTGAGGCGCCTTCCATACAAGTAGAGTTGTTT
>VFSX01000921.1:0-20000 GCA_016618255.1 Chlamydomonas sp. UWO 241
TGTGTGTACACGCGCCGGCTGATGATGTTGCGCGCGAAGGGGTACAATACATGGCGCTCGGGTCGAACTGGCGTGTTTGGGGTGTGGGGGGGGGGCGTGTGTGTGTGAGTGTGTGTGTGTGTGTTAACACGCGCCGGCTGATGATGTTGCGCGCGAAGGGGTAGAATACATGGCGCTCGGGTCGAACTGGCGTGTTTGGGGGGGGACGTGTGTGTGTGTGTGTGTGTGTGTGTGTGTGTGTGTGTGTGTACATGCGCCTGCTGATGATGTTGCGCGCGTTGGGGTCCACGACCACAGCGCTCGGGTCGAACTGTGCGTGTTTTGGGGTGGGGTGGGGTGGGGTGGGGTGGGGTGGGGGGCGTGTGTGTGTGTGTGTGTGTACACGCGCCGGCTCATGATGTTAGGCGCGAAAGGGAAAAATACATAGCGCTCGGGTCGAATTGGCGTGTTTGGGGTGGGGTGGGGTGGGGGGTGGGGCGTGTGCGTGTGTGTGTGTGTGTGTGTGTACACGCGCCGGCTGATTATGTTGCGCGCGAAGGGGTAGAATACATGGCGCTCGGGTCAAACTGGCGTGTTTGGGGGGGGGGGGGCGTGTGTGTGTGTGTGTGTGTGTGTGTGTGTGTGTACATGCGCCGGCTGGTGATGTTGCGCGCGTAGGGGTCCACGACCACGGCGTTCGGGTTGAACTGGCGTGTTTGGGGTTGGGTGGTGTGTGTGTGTGTGTGTGTGTTGAGTGTGTGTATGTGTGTGTGTGTGCACACGTGCCAGCTGATGATGTCAAGCGAGTAGGGGTCCACGACCACGGCGCTCGGGTCGAACTGGCGTGTTTGGGGTGGGGTGGGGTGGGGTGGGGGGTGACGGGCGTGTGTGTGTGTGTGTGTGTGTGTGTGCATGCGTGTACACCCGCCGGCTGATGATGTCGCGCACGTAGGGGTCGACGACAAGGCACTCGGGTCGAACTGGCGTGTGTCCGTGGGGGTGGGGGGCGTGAGTGTTTGTGTGTGTGTGTGAGTTTTTTTTGTGTGAGTTTGTGTGTGCATGCGTGTGTGTGTACGTGCCGGCTGATGTCGCGCGCGTACGGGGTCCTCGCCCACGGCGCTCGGGTCGAACTCACGTGGGTGTGGGGTGGGGGGGGCGTGTGTGTGTGTGTGTGCGTGCGTTTGTGCGTGAGTTTGTGTGTGCATGCGTGCGTGTGTGTACACGAGCCGGCTGATGATGTCGCACACGAAGGGGTAAAATACATGGCGCTCGGGTCGAACTGGCGTGTGTGTGGGGTGGGTGGGGCGTGCGTGTGTGTGCGTGCGTTTGTGCGTGAGTTTGTGTGTGCATGCGTACGTGTGTGTACACGCGCCGGCTGATGATGTCGCACACGAAGGCGTAAAATACATGGCGCTCTGGTCGAACTGGCGTGTGTGTGGGGTGGGGAGGCGTGTTTGTGTGCGTGGTCGATTTTACAGTCCGTGCGTGTGTGTGTGTGTATGCGTTTGTGTGTGTGTGCGTGTTCAATACATAGCGCTCGGGTCGAACTGGCGTGTTTGGGGGGGGAGGGCGCGTGTGTGTGTGTGTGTGTGTACATGCGCCGGCAGATGATGTTGCGCGCGTAGGTGTCCACGACCACGGCGCTCGGGTGGAACTGGTGTGTTTGGGGTGGGGTGGGGGGTGGGGCGTGTGTGTGTGTGTGTGTGGACATGCGCCGGCTGATGATGTTGCGCGAGTAGGGGTCCACGACCACGGCGCTCGGGTCGAACTGGCGTGTTTGGGGTGGGGTGGGGTGGGGTGGGGGGTGGGGGGCGTGTGTGTGTGTATGTGTGTTGAGTGTGTGTATGTGTGTGTGTGTGCACACGTGCCAGCTGATGATGTCGCGCACGTAGGGGTCGAAAACCACAGCGCTCGGGTCGAACTGGCGTGTTTGTGGGGTGGGGTGGGGGGCATTTGTGTGTGTGCGTGTGTGTGTGTGTACACGCGCCGGCTGATGATGTTGCGCGCGAAGGGGATGGCGGGGGGTACACGTACACGTGTACACGCTTACACACACACACACACACACGCACACGCGCGCACACAAACACACATCTACCTTAACCTTCTGGCCGGCGGGCGGGATGGGGGCAGGCTCGGAGATGGCAAGGGGTTTGGCGCCTGAGTCATCTGCCTCCATCTAGAATACATACACACACGCACACACACACACACACGCCCCCTCCCCCCTCCACACACACACCCTCCTCCCATACGCACACGCGCACACACACACACACACACACGCACACACACGCGCCCCCTCCCCCTCCACACACACACCCTCCCCCCACATGCTCACGTGCACACACACACACACACACACATCTACTTATACCTTGTGGCCGGCGGGCGGGACGGGGGCCGGCTCGGGGATGGCAAGGGGTTCAGCGCCTGGGTCATCTGCCACCACTGCTGGCACCGTTTCGGGACCGGTGACACGGTAGCCTGCGTGCATGTGTGGGGGGGTGGCATGTGTGTGTGTGGGGGCATGTGTGTGTGGGGGGGGTGGCATGTGTGTTGAGTGTGTATTTGTGTGTGTGCATGCGTGTGTGCATGTGTGTGTGTGTGCATTTGTGAAGAGAGAGAGAGAGCGTGACAGAGACAGAGAGACAAAGAGAGAGAGAGAGAGAGAGAGAGAGAGAGAAAGAGACAGAGAGACGGCAGATTTTTTCTATCCACCTACCTAGGTGGATAGAAAACATCTGCCATCTCTCTCTATTACTTAAGCCCCTAGGGGTTGAAATAAAAGAAAACCTCAATTTCTCTCCTTCCCTGTATTGTGTGTGTATATGTGTGTGCGCACGCAGCATGCACACGCACCATACAGCATGCCGGGCGCGATGCCTGGCACCGTGATGTGCCACACGCTGCCGGTGCGGTTGGCCGTCGAGTCGAGCGGAACCTCGTGTGTGACGCGACCCGCCTGCACGCATGCGTGTGTGTGTGTTTGTGTGTGCGATTGTGTGTTTGTGTGTGTGTGTGTGTGTGTGCGGTGGTGTGTGTGTGTGTGTGTGTGTGTGCGGTGGTGTGTGCGCATGTGCGGTGTGTGTGTGTGTGTATGGTGGTGTGTGTGTGGTGTTGTGTGCGTGTGTGGTGCGGTGGTGTGTGTGCGGTGTGTGTGTGGTGGTGTGTGCATGCATATGTGTTTGTGTGTGTGTGTGTGTGTGTGTGTATGTGTGTGTGTGTGTGTGTGTGCGGTGGTGTGTGTTCGGTGGTGTGCGTGCGTGTGCGTTTGTGTGTGTGTATGCGTTTGTGGGGCTCGATTAACGGAGGCGCGTTCTCGTCGCCGAGCCCTGGACCCAGCAATGCGGCGCTGCTGGTGACTAGGATCTCCGTGCCGCTGACGAGCGGGAAAATACGACTGGCCCGGCTCCTGCTAGACTGCCCCTCGGTGGAAACTTCAGGAGCGGCTTGCCCGGCGCTGCCATGGCTTGGCGAGTAGCCGCGGCGCTGCCGCGGCCCGTGCTGGGAGACGGCCCTTATCCTCCCCCCATGCAGGACGCCATGCGGCACTGATCTCGACGAGTTGATCGACGAGCGGAGGAGCTGGCGCCCGTCAATGCATGCTGGACATCGGTCAAGATGGCTGCTCGTGGGGGCGAGCTACATCAGGGCTTCAGCGGTGGTGACCGCCGAGGCAACAACAGAGTTTATCCGCTTCACCATCGCAGCGTTTGTCACCGCGCTCACCCTCGGGGGCACTCGTCTGCCGGTGACTGGCGTCGGCATTGGTCTTCAGGCAGCCTGCCATGAGGACACTGTTTGCCCAGGCCCCCCTGGAGGGTGGGACCTGGCCATGCATGACACATGGGGCGCAGGCAGAGCCCCATGCATGGAGTTGGACAACCATGCACCATGCCAGGCGGGGACTTTTCTGCTTCAGCGCCGCCAGACGGCACAGCCGGCGTGGTTGGCCTCAAAGGCCAGGAGGAGGACGGTCCTTTCCTATACGCTCCTTGCCAGACGTCCCTCAGGGACTTGTTTGGGTCTAAACTAGCCGGCGGGAGCGGTAGTCTAGACGGCAGGTAACCGGCTGGTGGCTATCGTCCTTCACAGGGCGGTGGCACTAGGACTAGTGTTGTCTTAGCTGGAATGCCATGTAACTGTAACTGTATGCGTTTGTGTGTGCGGTGGTGTGTGTGTGTGAGTGTGCGTTTGCGTGTGTGCGTTTGTGTGTGTGTGTGTGTGTGTATTTGTGTGTGTGGTGGAGGTGTGTCTGTGTGTGTGTGTGTGTGTGCGTTTGTGCGTTTGTGTGTGTGTGAGTGCGTTTGTGTGTGTGGTGGTGGTGGTGGTGGTGTGTGTGGGGGGGGGGGGGGGGGGGGTCGAGCGGGGATAGTCCAGCCGGCGGGGTCGGTCGTCGGTTGGGAGCCGGCGATTCTCCTAGTGGTTTGGAGGATCGGTGGGGTTTTCTACCTAAGAACCTTGGTTTGAAAGGGTTGGGTGTGAGTCGATTTCTGCAGAAATTGCGATAACATTTCGAAATGTCCCCGGGTCCGGGACATTTGTCCTGGACGCGGGACAATCCACATTATAACACGTGATATGAACGGTTTAAGCTCTCTGAGCTGGAAGCCCCGTGTCCCTTGCAATGTGCGCAGCCTGCCCCCCGCACCTGCAGGTCTGCCTCGCTGAACAGGCACAGCGACACGGCGCGCGCGGACGAGGAGAACACGGCGAAGTTGACGGCGCCCTGCGCGGCAGGGGCCGGGTGTGTGCTTGTGGGTGTAGCGCACGTGTGTACTGCACAGGGTCACCGCACAGGGTCACCGCACGGGGTCACCGCACATGGTGTCACACACAAGAACCCTAGCGATTCGTTGCATGCATGCAGTCCCGCGCTCGCGTGCATGGATCGTGGCCGAGTGTACCCAGGGCGCAGCACACACGCACCAGATCTTCTTGCATGTGCGCTCCAAGTGGCTCCGGCCTGCCAGCCAGCGGTGCGCCGTACGAGCCGCTGCCTGGCTGCCCAGACTTCTCCCAGGGCCCCGCGGGCTTGGGCTTGGGGGTGCGCGGGGGCAGCTTGGGCTTCGTCGCCGTGCCCACTGGCTTGCCAGCTATGCCAGGCGGCAGGGTGAAGGTGTTGGGGGACGTGACGACGCCGATGGGCGACGACTCTGGCGCGCAGTGCAGGTGTACCATGCGTCTGCCTCCACTCCCCAGCACCCGCCCTGCGCCGCTGATGGACGCGCATACGGAGGACGCATGCCTGGTGCTGTTGCACATCGTGCGTGCGTTCATCAGAGGTGCGGGGGCGCGCATAGTGGAGTTGTTGTCGCATGGGCAGAGATGCATGGGAACGAACAACTCCCCATGCAGCTAAGACACGGCTAAACATGTACACCGTCGTGCGTGGGACCGTGCTCGTGTGCATGGATTGGTGTTTACACGAGTAATGATGCAAGCGGAGGCCGTTTGCAGGCGTTTAATGGTGTTCTCGGTGCGGATGGCAAACGTGACCCTGTGCCCCTCCCCCTACCTCTCACGCAGCCCTCCGCGTGAGTGTGTAAGCACGGGCATGAATCCAGGAAATCCTGCTCCCACCGCCCTCCGCAGGCCGGTGCTGGGTGCCTGCTTCATCGGTCTAAAGCACCGCTCTCTCCGCACGCCAGTGCCGCTGCTGTGACCAAGTGCCCAGTGAAGGTTGGGGGGGAGCCAAAAACTGATGCAGTGATCTGTGGGTTTTGGGGGTTGGTACCATGTGGTAGAGGCTCAAGTGGTATGAGATCCACACTCCCAGGAACCCAAAAGGCGAAACCGCCACTTGGCCCATTATACCACCACCTGGTAAGTGGAGAGTCTCATTATTAGAGGGACCGAGGCGTAATTCAGCCTGGGGCTGAATCCAGCTACATTGGATTCAGAGAGAGCTCGAGCCCCTCAGGGCTCAGGTGAGCTCGTGAGTGGCCCGGGAGCTCGAGCCCCTGAGCTCCTGAGTGGCATGGAAATTCTAGCGATCATCATGGAGATTATCATTTCCATCACCACGTGCCACACGCGTGCGTCGGGGGGGGGGGGGGCGAGCTCAAGAGGCACCCGAAACGTCCCAGCTGTCGGCACGTCCAGGCTGCCGCCGTACGACTACGACCTCGGCAAAAAGGGTGCCAGTGCCACGCGGTGCAGGCGATGTGGACCGCGTCGGGGCAGGTGCTGCTGCCACCCGTGGTCGTGTGTTTTGATCTGAGAGCGTGCGCGAGTGGCTTCTGCTCGAGATCAGCATTTCCACAAGATGTAAAACGAGCAGGAGCAGAGCAGGTGGAGGAGGGGCGGTGGGCGGTGGCGGATGAGGGAGACGAAAAGGTGGTGGTCATGGCCGACACCGACTCCGGGCGCAGCGGCTTCTCCAACTAGGATTTTGAGGCCCAATGGTCTCATGTATATATATACAGGGAGGAATTCGTAGTAGTAGACCAGTGATGGTGTCGCGTGTGCCCACCCACCCCAGCCTTCGCGTGGATTATAAAAGGTTTGTGACGACAGCTGTGACTCAGTGACTATTGCAGTGGCGGGCTGGCATCGGGTGGTAATAAAATTGGTGGAGCTGCATCTGTCATTTGCTTTGCCTTCGAGATGCGCATACCTTCCGCATGTGTGTCTTGGAAATGTGATGCACACACTAACTGGTGCCACCCAAAAGGTTGCTCACAACAGTCCTCCCCAGTTTACGAGACCCTTCTCTCTTTCTTCGCTCCCCCAACGAACGCAGCAAACATGGGCGACCTCGTCACATTTTGGTGAGTGCGCGGGTGCCCGGCAATGCATTATTTGCGCGCAGCCCGCAGCCCCCTGAGGAACCCTCCCCTGTAACCCTGGGGTGGCTGGTCAACTGCGCGCCTCACGGGGGCATCGCATGCGATGCGGGGGGACGGAAAACGACACCTCGCTTGACCATGCCATGGATGCGTCACCGCCAACACCATCTCGCAACGCAACGCGACCCGTCACCCGTCACCCAACTAGCATCGACATCAAGCATGACATGCCAATGCTGCGTCGCACCTCACAACCCCATCCGCCCCCCCCCACAATGCCACGCATGCAGCATGCCTGACTTCTCCAAGTGCGGAGCGGCCGCTGGGGATGTCGTCCCTAACCTGATGGAGGTGCGTGTTGGCATGCACGGGCTCGGATGCTGAGGGAGAAGGGTCGGTCAAACATACACTGCGTATCTATAGCGTCGAATCTGGCCACCACCCAGACCGCCACCCATGCCCTTCTGACACCCGTCACTAATGCACATCCCCTGCCCGTGTGTCTGCGGTGCCAGGGGGGGAGGGGGTGGACACTATTGCTGCCTGTTGCGGCACACACAAACCCGGTCAACTACACCTGCACGCATGGGCCGCTCGCTCGCACCCACACGCATCACGCAGACACAAGGCCGCACCGCGGGCTCGCTCTGCGCTCTCCGAGGCACGCGTGGCTGACTCAACTGAGACTGTTCACCGCCTAGCCTAGACTCAGTGCGTGCGTGCATGTGGGGGTTAACCCTCACCCCTGCAACCAAGTGGCCAGCCAGATTCAGCCTGCAACTGAGTCAAGGTGTCGGGCGCTAGCGCCGACACAGGTCGCATACATCATGACTGGTGTCACAGACTGTAACATCCATCAGCCTTGCACACCGCCACCACACACCGGTGGTGCAACAACGCGTGGTGGGTGATCACCACCATCACCATCGCCACCGCCAATGTAGGCGGTCGAGTACTTCACGTCGATGCGGTGGATGAACTTTGAGGAGACGGGGACCAAGGCGTACGTCCAGGACCCGTCATGCATCTTGTGGGTAGCGCGCCGCACAGTGATGTTGGGGAAGACGGTCTGGCGTGTGTGTGGGGGGGTGGGGGCGGGGTGGGGGGTGGCAGACACCATCGTCGAGCATTGCAGGAGAACTCTCCACTCAAATCAGTTATCTGGGTGGTATTTGGCAATGTGTAGCAGAAACTGGTGATGGATGTTGTTCCGTGTGCCCCCTCCCCCCCCTCACACACACACACCACCACCACCCGCCCCCTCCCACACCGCAGCTGGCACAACCTGCCCCTCTGCCTCGGCATGGTCTGCCTCCCCGGCTGCGGCTGCGCCACGCTGTCGCGCACGCTCACCAAGATGACGGACACGACGTGCGAGAGCAACTGCCTCTCGTGCTGCGCGCTCTCGTGCATCTGCTGTGAGTCGGCCAGGCCCGCTTGCTTCTCTGTTTAAGTAATGTATTCAAACACGCGTGCGCGCGCAAGACGTGTGGTGGCATGCGCACGCTCGCCAAGATGACGGACACTACGTGCGAGAGCGACTGCCTCTCGTGCTGCGCGCTCTCATGCATCTGCTGTGAGTCGGGCGGGCCCGCTTACTTCTCTGTTTGATTGATTAATTGGAACACGCATGCGGGCGCAATGCGTGTGATCGCATGCGCACGCTCACCAAGGTGACGGACACATGTGTGGGAGCAACTGCCTCTTGTGCTGCGCGCTCTCGTGCATCTGCTGTGAGTCAGCCGGGCCCGCGTGCTTCTCTGTTTGATTAATTAATCCAAACACGCATGCGAGCGCAAGACGTGTGCTGGCGTGCACACGCTCGCCAAGATGACGGACACGACGTGCGAGAGCAAGTGCCTCTCGTGCTGCGCGCTCTCGTGCATCTGCTGTGAGTCGGCCGGGCCCGCTTGCTTCTCTGTTTGATTGATTAATTGGAACACGCGTGCGGGCGCAAGGCGTGTCATGGCGTGCGCACGATCGCCACTATGACGGGCACAACGTGCGAGAGCAACAACTGTATGTGGTCCCTGGGAAGGATTTTATTAATTCGTTTTTTGCCGGCTCCAGCAACTTTGACCGCCCATACCAGGCACAATACACAGCAGGTATTCATGCAACGCATGCCGTTGTGCTGCTCTCGGCACGAGCTTTCTAACGCACCGCTCCACGCCCTCTCCCACTAAGTGTGTGGTAGTTTTCTGGGAAATGGGAAATCCGGCTCGGAGCGGTACACGGCTCGCAGGGGAATCACTGCGTGTAAGAGCGACTGCCTCTCGTGCTGCGCACTCTGGTGCATCTGCTGTGAGTCGGCCGAGCCCGCTTATCTGTTTAATTAATGTATTGAAACACGCGTGCGGGCGCAAGGCGTGCGCACGTTCACCAAGATGACGGGCACGACGTGCAAGAGCAAGTGCCTCTCATGCTGCGTGCTCTCGTGCATCTGCTGTGAGTCGGCCGGGCCCGCTTGCTTCTCTGTTTGATTGATTCATTGGAACACGCGTGCGGGCGCAAGGCGTGTCATGGCGTGCGCACGCTCGCCAAGATGACGGGCGCGACGTGCGAGAGCAACAACTGCCTCTCGTGCTGCGTGCTCTCGTGCTTCTGCTGTGAGTCGGCCGGGCCCGCCTCTCTGTTTGCTTTATGTATTCAAACATGCGTGCACGCGCAAGCCGTGATAGCGCACGGCCTGTGTTGTGCGCGATCAACGCACTTCCTTGATCCACCCACCCCGCGCACACTTTCCCTCAATCCCTGAATCCCTCTAGCTTACTTGCCCTCGCACACACCCCACCCATTACAAACACACTAACACACACACACGCACACACCGCCCATGCAGCCACCAACGTGTGCTGGTACGCGAAGAAGCACGCTGACTTCAGGAAAAAGTACGACATCAAGGTGGGTTGACGCCCGCAGCACTCAACAAGTAACAAGTAACACGGGGTTTCCAGCTAAGCAGGCTACTCTTCTACTAGTTATCACCCGCCCATACTCCAGCACATTTAAGTGTACTAGAGTACCGCCGGCTCCCGGCCGATAGACTTCCGCTCCCGCCGGATATTCAACCCCAAACAGCGGTCTCTGAGAGACATGTCTGGCAAGGAGCACAGCACTCAAGAATGTAGACATGGAATACACCGATGTATGCAAGAGCACAGGTTGCTATGGGTGGGATATGTAGGCACAGGGTGCACATCAGGGGGTTCCCAGCCGATCGGATTCCAATGAGGAGGTCGCCCAAAGGGCGGTTCGCCGATGGTGAGCGAGGGGAGAGTTCAAAAAAGTCGGAGCAAAAGCGGGGGTCCGGGGGTGAAGCGTGCTGTAAACTATCGACTCACCTCCCATCCTCTCTTGTGCCATCCTGCCCTGTCTTCCACCCAGGGCTCCGACGGCATGGACTGCGCGCAGGCGTGCCTCCCGCCCCTCCCCCCCCCTCACCTCCCCCCCCCCCCCCCCCTCTGGCCACCCTCTCACCCTCACCCCAAGGGTGCGTGCTGTAAACTATCGACTTACCTCCCACCCCCCCTTGTGCCGTCCTGCCTTCCCCCTCCAGCGCTCCGATGGCATGGACTGCCCACAGGCGTGCCTCCGCCCCTCCCACCCCCTCACCTCCCCCCCCTCCTGCCACCCTCTCACCCTCACCCCAAGGTTGCGTGCCGTAAACTATCGACTCACTGCCCGTCCCCCCTTGTGCCGTCCTCCCCTGTCTTCCACCCAGCGCTCCGACGGCATGGACTGCGCACAGCCGTGCCTCGCGCCCCTCCCCCATCCTCACCTCCCCCCTTCTGCCACCTCTCACCCTCACCCCAAGGGTGCGTGCTGCAAACTATCAACTCACCTCCCGTCCCCCCTTGTGCCATCCTGCCCCCCCCCCCCTCCATGGCTCCGACGGCATGGGACTGCGCACGGGGTGTGCCTCCCGCCCCTCCCACCCCTCACCCCCCCTCCTGCCACCCTCGCACCCTTACCCCAAGGGTGCGTGCTGCAAACTATCGACTTACCTCCCACCCCCCCTTGTGCCGTCCTGCCTTCCCCCTCCAGCACTCCGATGGCATGGACTGCCCACAGGCGTGCCTCCCGCCCCTCCCACCCCCTCACCTCACCCCCCTCCTGCCACCCTCTCACCCTCACCCCAAGGGTCCGTGCTGCAAACTATCAACTCACCTCCCGTCCCCCCTTGTGCCTTCCTCCCCTGTCTTCCACCCAGGGCTCCGACGGCATGGACTGCGCGCAGGCGTGCTGCTGCTTCCATTGCCTCCTGTGCCAGGACGCGAACCAGGTGTGGGGGGTCAACGAGAGTGGGGTTTGAGCCTCTCCCCTGGTATGATGATGTTTTTTACTGTCTGTGTGGTGTCCACCAGTAACAATGTATTAGACCTGTGTCGGCGCTAGCGCCTGCCACCTAATCTCAGTTTCAGGCTGAAACTGGCTGGCTACCTGGTAGGGGTGAGGAACCCCCGCGTGCGCGCACGCCCTGGACCTAGTCAGGGCTAGGGTTGTGGGCAAGCGTAGATGGACGGCCCCGTGTATCCGTATATACGTACATACGACCGTAGATACGTAGATACGTATCCGTGTATGTAGCACAGCTGCCTCATATGTATGTCAAATTGGGTGAGAGACGCCGTTGGAACGCTGGATTTACAAGGGGCACTGTTGCTCTCGGTGTGATCATCATGCGTGCCAAGGTTTTTCAGTAAATGCCAAAAACGTTTTGTGGCTGCACGGGCGGCCGCGGTACGTGCGGTGCGGGAGCCAAGTCCTTTCCCTCCTCCCTTCCCCTCCTCTCCCTCCTCCCCCCTCCGTTGAGTCTACGACCTGATCTAGTTCAGTACCCAAGGGCCCCCGTCCCTTGTTAAAATGCTGAGCAAGTAATAGCCGAGACACTACCCCACCAAGACCCAAACACGCACCCAAACCCTAGACCCAGGGGACCCCCTGCCTAGACCCACACCCAAGACCCAAGACTCAGGTCCCAGTCCCCAGACCCCGCCTCCCGCCCCCGCCCCAGACTCCAGAACCCAGACCTCAGGCCCTAGGCCCCAGACCCCAGACCTCGACCCAGAGAGACCCCAAAGTTGTTGCGCCACCCGCCCCGTGAGCCCCATGCATGCGCCCCATGCACATCACCACTACCCCCCAAAGCTGCATGCAATCGACAGAGCTGGTCATCAGCTTAACAATGCAAGCAGAATCGTCCGATTCCGTGCTGTATTCGGGGAGTAGTGTTGCCGTTGGTTGCGTGACTCCAAGGTGTGACCCCATTGGCTGTCTGAAGGACCTTGCGGCCCACGTTCCTCCATCCTATATCTCTTGCTTACTGCTACTGAGGCTGTTTGCGACCCGTTGCGGCCCGGATCGCGTCGGCGTCAGCCGCAATCCACACACAAAAAAATAAAAGAAGTAACCGCTTTTGACATCCGTTTATACGGCCGTATATACGGATATACGGGATATACGGTTGCCCACAACCCTAGTCAGGGCACCGTAGTACCGCTTTGCCTTGCCGATTAAATAAGTCGGAAAACGTCGCAGCAATGTCGATTTCTTACAAATAATGCGGGAAAATCAAAAAAAGCCAAAAGTGACGTCAAATTGGGGGGAAATCCCCCCAAAATCGCGCGGCAAGATACCCAAATTCTAAACAATTACCCCGCTTAAAAAAATGGCGGCAAGGCAAAGCGGTACCACGGTAGGCCCCCAGATCCACCCGATACCACCAATCTATATGTTTTACATGTGCGCGCCCGGAGGACCCTGGCAGGCAGAGCCTGCTACCTGCAACACCCACGACACCTGCAGCACCAGCAACAACACCTGCAACAACAACAACACAACAACAACCCACACAACCGTGTGCTTCGTGCGCGCAGGTCATGACCGAGGACAAGGAGTTCAAGATCCCCATGGCCGAGCTGTAGAGTCGCACCGCTCATCACAGCTCCCAGCTTGGGGGCAGCTCCGCCCCCAGCTTCCGCCCAGCTCCCTGTGGAGCGCACCCCCCCCCCTGCCACATGGCGCACGCCCGCCGCGCGCGCATGCGCCGGGACTGGACGACGAGTCATGATCCCAGTCTCACAGACAGACAGTTTCATCCTGAAACCAGACAGTTTCATCCTGAAGCCAGACAGTTTCATCCTGAAGCTGAGTTGTAGGTGTCGGGCGCCAGCGCCAACTCAGGTCTAATGCATCGTTACTGATGTCACACACAAACTGTAAAATCCATCATCATCATGAGATGTGGCGCGCTGCGGCGGGAGCGGGCCCACCGCACTCTCATCCGCAGTGCTGGAGCCATCCACACTGGCCAGTCTTGCACCCACACCTTGACTGGACTGTTCCACGCCTTATTGATGCAATCAACACCCTTTGAGCAGTCTACAGTCTTGTCAGACCTCAGTGCTATAAGACAGTCAGCAGTCCACACTCGTGTCAGTGAGCAGTCCACACTCGTGTCAGGGCTCAGTGCTGGCAGCCAGTCACAGCGTGCCTGTTGGGCGCCTGTGTCACAGATGGGCGAGGACCAGAGCAGAGGGGGTGACTGGTTAACAGGTCACACGTTGCTTGCTAGGTGGTTTTTCAGAGTTGCGGTTCACTACGCCCAACAGCCAGCCATCTCATTAAGGTGCGCGGGCGAGACGCGCCGAGCACGGTCTTGTACACCCCTTTAGAGGTGTCCCTGATTGTCACATCCATCATCATCAGGCGCAGAGCGGTCACAAGGACACTCGGTGTCAGCAGGCGCGTTCCCTGAAATGTGTGATCGATCCTTTCGTGCATTGTCCATGCTGCCTACCCGCCCGGTGCGAGAAAGCTGAAAGGAAGCTGTTAGGCTTTGCCCTGATGATGATGGATGATGGATGTTACAGTCAGGGACACCTCTAAAGGCGTATAAGACCGTGCTCGGCGCCATATGGCCCGAGCACCTTACTGAGATGGCTGGCTGTTGGTGGTAGGGAACCCCAACTCTGTAAAGAGCGTGGGCGCACCCCTAGGTCCCCTACCGCAGCGGCAGCAAACGCTTGTTGAAGTAGGTGAGCGCATGTGGGGAAACGGAAACGCAAGGCAGGTTCGTCGCCAATCGCCAAAAGAGACACCCCCCCGTGGGGAGAAAGGCCAAGACGTGGCCGAAAAGGATATCCAGCCGGGCCGCAACATCTAACGTGTTAAGGGGTTTTCTAACTGGGATTTCAACCAGCATTCACAGGATTCTCAACCTGTTACTCTTAACCCGGCTCTGAGCAGAAGCTGACCCCTTGTAGTTGCACCGAGCACGACATTGGACGTGTCGCAGGCCCCCCCCCTGCTGAAGGGGGGAGGGGCACAGAAGGACTCGGTGAGGGGCACATCCCTAAGCCTAACTACCTAGAAAGGGGGCTGGAAAAGGCGGTCAGTAGTGACCAACAGTGTGGGATTTGGTGATAGGTTAGAAAGCAAGCTTGCCCCCCGGTTATAGCGGATAAATATGTTCCTTCTGCATCCTCCGTTTTGAGGTCGTCATCTTTGAGGCAGCTTTCACGTGTGAGACCCAGCGTGTGCATTTCTCAGGTGCGCCAGCTGCGGTGCACTGCAAACGGCACAGTCCACCGCAGCTCCTTGGGAACCCACGCTTGGGTCCCCGCCACTATCGTGGCTGCCTCATTGACTCCTAATTCAAAACATCGTTCGCTTCAGTCAATTATTCCTCCCGATCCTCTACCATCTCCAGGCTTGTGTTACGTATATCAAGGCACGAGACCAGAAAGTTGGCCATGTCACGCCAAAAACAAGGGTAAAGTAGCCCCGGGCTGGGGTTCATAAACGCCCGCATCTTCGCATCCAAGCCTTTATCGTCCCCAGGGACGCTCAGGAAAAGGGTGTGGAACTGTACGCGTGTCTCCGTATACGCTGGACACTCAAAAATCACGTGTGCCTCATCCTCCCGCATGCCACAAAGGCGACAGAGCCTCTGGCTGCGTGGCTCTGCCTGCGCCGTGTGGCGCCCCTTCTCTATCTGCAGTTCATGCAGCCCCATTCTAAAGCGTGCGAGTGTCGTGATCTGGGCGGCGCTGTTCAGCCCCGTCCAGAGCATTGGTGCGCCGCCACAGTCGTCTGCCATCCACCGCAAGTAAGTAAGCATCTTGAAGCGGTGTGACCATGAGTCAGGCACTGAGCGGACGACGCTGAGCTGGTTGGCGTCCTCTGGCAGCTCTGGTGTGCTGGTCTCTGATGCCAGCCAACCTTCCGCTGCTGTCTCTAGCAGGCGGGCGATGCCCCCCGCCTCCTGGCCCCACACCAGCGTGTGCCCCACTGTGCTGAGGCACTCGCTCAGCTGTGCCACCCAGCTCTCTCGCACGCCACCCGCCGCTAGCTCCCAGCTCTCCCGCATTGCCGCCTTCAGCAGATCGCCATCCGGCCGCCGTAGCGCTTTCGCCCAGAAGCGCGCCGCCTGCCGCAGCCAGTCGGTCGACAGCGGTCGCCAGCCCACCTCCGTCGCCAGCAGCGATAGCTGTTGCCCACACCTGCGAATACGGAGGGCCTCGCGCACAGATTGCAAGTGCAGGGCTTCCATGGCGCGCCACTTGCGGCGCGCCGCCTTGGAGGGGCCCCCGTCCCCTCCAGCCAACCCCCACTTGTTGGCTGCCCCCGAGATCCCCTGTACCCCCATGCCCGCCCCCGCCATCAACCCTGGGCCCCAGATCTCGCACCCGTAGTTAATTACAGGTCGCACCAGTGCGTTGAACAGGTGCGCCTTTACTCCCACGTTGTGAAGGCCCATGGCATCGTATCTGCGCGCTAGGGCAAAGCGTGCACGCTGGCCCGCCCCCTGCCTCTGCTCCAGCCCCGCGCCTATTGCCCGACGGCTCCCAAAAAGCATGCCCAGATATTTAAACTCGTGATTGATGGGCAGGTCCATACCAGCGTACTTCAGGGTCACCCTTCCCCTGGCGCTCGTGACCGGGCAGTACTGGTCGTTAAACACCACCCCCTCAGATTTGCGGACATTGACAGCCCTAGGCCGGTGCTAGTGCCTGCGGGCCCGGTGTCGGATTCAGTGATTTTCTTTGCAGGATTTTAAAGTAATTATCTTACAGCCGGATTTTTCTTTGACCGCATTAACCACTGATCTCCGGTTGACGGTTCGTCCTCAGATGTAGGTAGTATGAAAGCTGCTGACGAGTTTTGTCTCTTGGGCTTGTCAGGACAATAATCCACTGGGTGAATTGAGCTGTGTTCAAGGTCAGCCGGAATACAGCCAAATGGCTGTGTAGAGCCGAAAAGGAAATCACTGGTCGGATTACAGCCTGCTTGGGTCTCTCTGCCTGATGCACCGCTCGCCGCGGTCGTAAAGTAAGTCGGTCACTGAGTGTAAAAAGTCGATGGGGCCTCTAGGAGCTCTCAAGGAGATCTCTAGGAGCTCCCTAGGAGATCTCCTATTAGCTCATTGCGGCGCGTGTTTCAGCGGAATGACAGGGCTACAGCCTGCGTGGCCCTGCGGGCTCTCCTAGCAGAGCCGCCCTAGGCGTGGAGTCTCGGCCTTGACTCACGCCCTGGGGTCCTCCGGGCACGTACGCGTTAAACCTGTAAAACCAGAGGGCTAGAGCAGCAGCGCGCGGCCACGTTGGGATAGGATTGCAAGGGGCAGGCTGCTGCACCGCGCCGCTTGGCGCTACCGTGGGCTACTCTTGCAGCGTGACCTTTCTGGTGGGCCGCGTGCCTGCTCTCTCAAGTCCTGCTGGAGCTTTGGAACCGAACGTGTGACCGCCGGCAGTGGGCTGTAAAACAACGAGCCACCGTCGTTATGTAGTGGGAGACGAAAAGGTGCAAAACGCCCTCGTATTGGGGTGGGCCAAGCGGTTCTTGGCAGGACTGTCTAGGATCGGTCGTAAGACGTCACGTCGAGCCACCAAAGTCGCGCCGAAGGTAGCCAGGTAAATAGCCAGGTATATTAGCCAGGTGAACGTCTGTCACATTTTTGTAGGTGTGTGTGCATGTGGGTATGCGTGTATGGAGGGGGGGTTGTGAACAGACAAGACGTTGACTTGGAATTTTGACACCGGACTTTCACCATGTCCTTCCCCTCCAAAGATATCGGAGAAGTCGATGGTAAAAAACTAGCTTATAAAAGTTGACTCCGTTTGTATCATGATGTCTGTTTGACATGCAAGTGGGCGCTGCATTCACCTTGTCAAGAGGAGTTGAAATCCCTCCTCAGCTCCCGCGCACACCCAATCCTTTTGCTAGGGGCGGGTGTGACACCGGTCACTTGCTGTAGACGTGGATCACTGGTTCATCACATGCCTAGAAGCCAGGATTCTCTCCAGACCTCAGGTCTGGGAGTGGATGCGCTGGATTCGTCTCACGACATAGATGTGTAATGTATGCTCATCTATATGGCTCATAAGGTAGAGGTGTTTGGGGCCTTGCAGTGTGGGGCCACATCGGGTGTGACACAGGACAGGGGCTGTGGCCTGGGCCGCGGGCCCATAGCCCGTAGGACACCGCTGTGTCAGGGCATGTGTCCACCTTTTGAGGTCAAACTCAGGAGTAAACCTGCATTGCAGAGCCGCCACTGACTGGACGGGAAACAATGCCACGAAGCTGCGCACCAAGTGCCAGCTCCAACAGACAAAGCCGTTTTTTTTATTTTAAGGCAAGTTAGGTTTGAAACATTCCATTTTGCCCCAATCCCCTGCAGCAGACAACAATCAGCGCCAGTGGTGTCATTACGGAAACCAAGAATGTCCCACCTGCCCCCGCAACATAGGAGGGAATCTGGTGAGGCTTTTTTCCGCTGGAAAGGGTGAAAATCGTCTAATTCCACACTTTTTTGAGCGTAATTCCCGCGATTCGCCCCCGCAGTTCCCCCCCAGATTTCTCGGTTTGCCCCCGCAGCGGGGGCTGCGGGGGCCGCGGGGGCGCTAAGGACATCACTGATCAGCGCATCAGCGGAGGGGCGCCGCAACAGACCGTGCAGGGGGGCAGCCCAGGGGCGCAGCCTGTCAAGTCACAGCCTGCGCTGTGGGCCTGCCACGGCCTCAGGACAGCTTGCCTCCGCTGCCGCTTCCGCTGCCGATCCTTGCATAAAGCACGAGCCTTCTCTGTGGGCCCGCCGCGGCCTCAGCCACTGGCAGCCGCTTCCGCTTCCGCTGTCGCCGCCGCTGCCGCTGTCGATCTGCGCACGCGGCGGCAGCAGCGGCGGTGAACTCACTCCGGCGCGGACGCCCGCGCGTGATCCACCCGTCGGCTGAGCTCCAGCCGTCGGCGGACAACCCGGCAGCGCGCAGTCGGCTCAACGGCCTGTCCATCACGCCGTTGCTGCCACTGCCACCGCCAATCTGCGTGCGGCGTCACAGCCTGCTCCGTGGGCACGCTGCGGCCTCAGCCGCCGTGGCTTCAGCCACAGCCGCCCTCGCAGCCGCTTTCGCTTCCGTCGCCACTGCCGCTGCTGCTGCCGCTGCCGCTGCCACTGTCGCCGCCGATCTGCGTATGCGGCAGCAGCAGCGGCGGTGCACTCACTCCGGCGCGGACGCCCGCGTTGTGATCCACCCGTCGGCTGAGCTCCACCCGTCGGCCGGCGACCCGGTGGCACGCAGACGGCTCGACGGACTGTTCATCACGCCGCCGCTGCTGCTGCCGCCGCCGATATGCGCATGCGGCAGCAGCGGCGGTGAACTCACTCCGGCGCGGACGCCCGCGATGTGATCCACCCGTCGGCCGGCGACCCAGCGGCACGCAGTCGGCTCGACGGACTGTTCATCATGCCGCCGCTGCTGCCACCGCCGCCGATATGCACATGCGGCGGCAGCGGCGCCGCCGCGCCCGCGCGCTCGCACCGGTGCGCGTGGCACGTGCACTTTGCCGCGGACATCAGCCGCCGCGCGTGCAGGGGGCTGCCGCTCCCGCTGTCGCTGCCGCTGTCGCTGCTGCTGTCGCTGCCGCTGTCGCTGCCGCAGCTGCCGCAGCTGGTCTGCACTTGCAGCAGCAGCGGCGTCGGCGGTGCGCCAGCGGCGCCATCGGCAGCGTAAGCCTGGCAGAGCGCAGCTGGCGGAGTCGGGAAGAGCGTCGCTGCGCTCGCTGGCACACCCTGGCACACCAGGCAGAGCGGGGCAGAGTGCGCGCCGCCGCCGCCGCCGCCGGCGCCACCCTCCCCTGTGTGGGAGCCCCTCGTGGGCGACGTGGCGCGCGAATCGGTGCGCGAGGGGACGAGCGAGTGCGCGCGCGACACCGCGCGCGACGCGGAGGAGCTGCCGAGCAGCTGGCGCAGCGCCTCACCCGTCTGCGCCTGGAGGCAGAGGTCGCCAGTGACAGAGCCGCGGCGTGAGCGCGAGAGCGCCTGGAGGGCGAACTCGCCGGTGAAGGAGCCGCGACACGAGCTCGAGCGCGGGAGCGTCGGCGACTGCGTGCGTGTGTTTGTGTGTGTGTATGTGTGTGATTGTGTGTGTGTGCGTATGTGTGTGTGTTTGTGCGTGCGTGTGTGTGCGTGTGTGCGTGCGTGTGCGTGTGTGTGTGTGTGTATGTGCGTGTGTGTGTGCGTGCGTGCGTGTGTGAAAACCCCAAACCCCAACGCCGTAACCCGCACCTGGCATAGGTAGGCCCTGAGGTCCGGGTCGTGGCCTCAACCGGACTTCTTACTTAACTCTACATCAACCGCACTTCTTACTCAACTCACTCAACTTAACTCTGCAACCCTTAACCCTGCGCATGAAGTCCGGAACCCTAAGCCCTGAACCGCAAACCCCAAAGCCGTAACCCGCACCTGGCATAGGTGGTGCCTGAGGTCTGGGTCGTGTTCATTGTGGGTCGCGTCCAATGCATCTGGGCTCAGCCGAACCTGCGAGCACACACACACGCATGCACGCAGGTCACACACGGGCACAAAATCAGGTCACCAGGTCACCAGGTCACCCCCCCACGCGCGCGCACAGATCGCCTGATGCATCTTGGCTCAGCTCAACCTGCGAGCACACCCACACGCATGCGCACAGGTCACCACGCGCACGCACGCGGGTCGCGGGTGCATCGGGGCACACACCCACACGCGCGCACGCACACAGGTTGCCTGATGCATCGAGGCTTAGAGACGAACCTGCGAGCACACACACAAACGCATGCTCACAGGTCACACACGCACAAACGCAGGTCACCACGCGCACGCGCGCAGGTCGCGGGTGCATCGGGGCACACGCCCACACACGCGCATGCGCACAGATCGCCTGATGCATGGAGGCTAACACCACA
>VFSX01001071.1:0-14184 GCA_016618255.1 Chlamydomonas sp. UWO 241
AAGAGAAAAAACGGAGCAGCTCTGCTTCGTCAACGAGTCTTTTAGTTGTTTGGTGAGGGCTCGCCGCCTGTGCCTACATGTACAAAAGACACGGCACTGCGCTGGGTTCACGCAGATGAGCGCCTTGCATAAATAAATCGTGGGAGGCCTTTCTGGAGCCGGTCTTCAGGATTTTGGAGCAGCTCTGCTTCGTGATGAAGTCTATCACAATTTTCAGATGGTGCGCGGCTGGTGACGGCGGGCGCAGAAACCAAGGTACGCCGCTGCATTCGCGCGGGAGTGTCCGTTGCGAAATGTTTGCTGGCAGGCGTGCCTGGAGCCCAACTTCAGGACTTCGGAGCAGCTCTGCTTCGTCGTGGAGTTTTTCATTTTTTTACATGGTCCGCCACCTTTGCCGACGGCGACAAAAATCGTGGCACTGGGCTGGGTTCGCGCAAGAAAAAAAAACGGAGCAGCTCTGCTTCGTCAACGAGTCTTTTAGTTGTTTGGTGAGGGCTCGCCGCCTGTGCCTACATGAACAAAAGACACGGCACTGCGCTGGGTTCACGCAGATGAGCGCCTTGCATAAATATATCGTGGCAGGCCTTTCTGGAGCCGGTCTTTAGGATTTTGGAGCAGCTCTGCTTCGTGATGAAGTCTTTCACAATTTTCTAATGGTGCGCGGCTGGTGACAGCGGGCGCAGAAACCAAGGTACGGCGCTGCATTCGTGCGGGAGTGTCGTTGCGAAAATGTTTGCTGCAGGCGTGCCTGGAGCCACTTCAGGACTTCGGAGCAGCTCTGCTCTTCGTCGTGGAGTCTTTTCATTTTTTTAACATGGTCCGCCACCTGTGCCGACGGCGACAAAAATCGTGGCACTGGGCTGGGTTCGCGCAAGAAAAAAAACGGAGCAGCTCTGCTTCGTCAACGAGTCTTTCAGTTGTTCGGTGAGGGCTCGCCGTCTGTGCCTACATGTACAAAAGACACGGCACTGCGCTGGGTTCACGCAGATGAGCGCCTTGCATAAAAAAATCGTGGGAGGCCTTTCTGGAGCCGGTTTTCAGGATTTTGGGGCAGCTCTGCTTCGTGATGAAGTCTTTCACAATTTTCAGATGGTGCGCGGCTGGTGACGGCGGGCGCAGAAACCAAGGTACGCCGCTGCATTCGCGCGGGAGTGCTCGTTGCGAAAAAAAATCGCTGCAGGCGTGCCTGGAGCCCAAGTTCAGGACTTCGGAGCAGCTCTGCTTCGTCGTGGAGTCTTTCAGTTTTTTACTTTGTTCGCCACCTGTGCCGACGGCGACAAAAATCGTGGCACTGGGCTGGGTTTGCGCAAGAAAAAAAACGGAGCAGCTCTGCTTCGTCAACGAGTCTTTCAGTTGTTTGGTGAGGGCTCGCCGCCTGTGCCTACATGAACAAAAGACACGGCACTGCGCTGGGTTCACGCAGATGAGCGCCTTGATAAATATATCGCGGCAGGCGTTTCTGGATCCGGTCTTCAGGATTTTGGAGCAGCTCTGCTTCGTGATGAAGTCTTTCACAATTTTCAGATGGTGCGCGGCTGGTGACGGCGGGCGCAGAAACCAAGGTACGCCGCTGCATTCGTGCGGGAGTGCTCGTTGCGAAAATGTTTGCTGCAGGCGTGCCTGGAGCCCAACTTCAGGACTTCGGAGCAGCTCTGCTTCGTCGTGGAGTCTTTCAGTTTTTTACATGGTCCGCCACCTGTGCCGACGGCGAAAAAAATCGTGGCACTGGGCTGGGTTCGCGCAAGAAAAAAAACGGAGCAGCTTTGCTTCGTCAACGAGTCTTTTAGTTGTTTGGTGAGGGCTCGCCGCCTATGCCTACATGAACAAAAGACACGGCACTGCGCTGGGTTCACGCAGATGAGCGCCTTGATAAATATATCGCGGCAGGCCTTTCTGGATCCGGTCTTCAGGATTTTGGAGCAGCTCTGCTTCGTGATGAAGTCTTTCACAATTTTCAGATGGTTGCGGCTGGTGACGGCGGGCGCAGAAACCAAGGTACGCCGCTGCATTCGCGCGGGAGTGCTCGTTGCGAAAATGTTTGCTGCAGGCGTGCCTGAAGCCCAACTTCAGGACATCGGAGCAGCTCTGCTTCGTCGTGGAGTCTTCCATTTTATAGATAGTCTGCCACCTGTGCCGACGGCGACAAAAATCGTGGCACTGGGCTGGGTTCGCGCAAGAAAAAAAACGGAGCAGCTCTGCTTCGTCAACGAGTCTTTGAGTTGTTTGGTGAGGGCTCGCCGCTTGTGCCTACATGTACAAAAGACACGGCACTGCGCTGGGTTCACGCAGATGAGCGCCTTGATAAATATATCGTGGGAGGCCTTTCTGGAGCCGGTTTCAGGATTTTGGGGCAGCTCTGCTTCGTGATGAAGTCTTTCACAATTTTCAGATGGTGCGCGGCTGTTGACGGCGGGCGCAGAAACCAAGGTACGCCGCTGCATTCGCGCGGGAGTGCTCGTTGCGAAAAAAATCGCTGCAGGCGTGCCTGGAGCCCAAGTTCAGGACTTCGGAGCAGCTCTGCTTCGTCGTGGAGTCTTTCATTTTTTTACATGGTCCGCCACCTGTGCCGACGGCGACGAAAATCGTGGCACTGGGCTGGGTTCGCGCAAGAAAAAAAACGGAGCAGCTCTGCTTCGTCAACGAGTCTTTCAGTTGTTTGGTGAGGGCTCGCCGCGAGTGCCTACATGAACAAAAGACACGGCACTGCGCTGGGTTCACGCAGATGAGCGCCTTGCATAAATATATCGTGGCAGGCCTTTCTGGAGCCGGTCTTCAGCATTTTGGATCAGCTCTGCTTCGTGATGATGTCTTTCACAATTTTCAGATGGTGCGCGGCTGGTGACGGCAGGCGCAGAAACCAAGGTACGCCGCTGCATTCACGCGGGAGTGCTCGTTGCGAAAATGTTTGCTGCAGGCGTGCCTGGAGCCCAACTTCAGGACTTCGGAGCAGCTCTGCTTCGTCGTGGAGTCTTTAATTTTTTTACATGGTCCGCCACCTTTGCCGACGGCGACAAAAATCGTGGCACTGGGCTGGGTTCGCGCAAGAAAAAAAACGGAGCAGCTCTGCTTCGTCAACGAGTCTTTCAGTTGTTTGGTGAGGGCTCGCAGCCTGTGCCTACATGTACAAAAGACACGGCACTGCGCTGGTTCCCGCAGATGGCGGCCTTGATAAATATATCTGTGGCAGGTCCTTTCTGAGCCGTCTTCAGATTTTGGGGCAGCTCTGCTTCGTGATGAAGTCTTTCACAATTTCAGATGGTGCGCGGCTGGTGACGGCGGGCGCAGAAACCAAGGTACGCCGCTGCATTCGCGCGGGAGTGCTCGTTGCGAAAATGTTTGCTGCAGGCGTGCCTGGAGCCCAACTTCAGGACTTCGGAGCAGCTCTGCTTCGTCGTGGAGTCTTTAATTTTTTTACATGGTCCGCCACCTGTGCCGACGGCGACAAAAATCGTGGCACTGGGCTGGGTTCGCGCAAGAAACAAAACGGAGCAGCTCTGCTTCGTCAACGAGTCTTTCAGTTGTTTGGTGAGGGCTCACCGTCTGTGCCTACATGTACAAAAGACACGGCACTGCGCTGGGTTCACGCAGATGAGCACCTTGCATAAATAAATCGTGGGAAGCCTTTCTGGAGCCGGTTTTCAGGATTTTGGAGCAGCTCTGCTTCGTGATGAAGTCTTTCACAATTTTCAGATGGTGCGCGGCTGGTGACGGCGGGCGCAGAAAACAAGGTACGCCGCTGCATTCGCGCGGGAGTGCTCGTTGCGAAAATGTTTGCTGCAGGCGTGCCTGGAGCCCAACTTCAGGACTTCGTAGCAGCTCTGCTTCGTCGTGGAGTCTTTCATTTTTTTTCATGGTCCGCCACCTTTGCCGACGGCGACAAAAATCGTGGCACTGGGCTGGGTTCGCGCAAGAAAAAAAACGGAGCAGCTCTGCTTCGTCAACGAGTCTTTCAGTTGTTTGGTGAGGGCTCGCCGCTTGTGCCTACATGTACAAAAGACACGGCACTGCGCTGGGTTCACGCAGATGAGCGCCTTGCATAAATATATCGTGGCAGGCCTTTCTGGAGCCGGTCTTCAGCATTTTGGAGCAGCTCTGCTTCGTGATGAAGTCTTTCACAATTTTCAGATGGTGCGCGGCTGGTGACGGCGGGCGCAGAAAACCAAGGTACGCCGCTGCATTCGCGCGGGAGTGCTCGTTGCGACCATGTTTGCTGCAGGCGTGCCTGGAGCCCAACTTCAGGCTTCGGAGCAGCTCTGCTTCGTCGTGGAGTCTTTCATTTTTTTTAACATGGGTCCGCCACCTTTGCCGCGGCGACAAAAATCGTGCACTGGGCTGGGTTCGCGCAAGAAAAAAAAATGGGGAAAGCAGCTCGCTTCGTCACGATCCTTTCAGTTGTTGGGTTGAGGGCCTCGCCGTCTGTGCCTACAGTACCAAAAGACACGGCACTGCGCCTGGGTTCACGCAGATGAGCGCCTTGCATAAATAAATCGTGGGAGGCCTTTCTGGAGCCGGTTTTCAGGATTTTGGGGCAGCTCTGCTTCGTGATGAAGTCTTTCACAATTTTCACATGGTGCGCGGCTGGTGACGGCGGGCGCAGAAACCAAGGTACGCCGCTGCATTCGCGCGGGAGTGCTCGTTGCGGAAAAAATTCGCTGCAGGCGTGCCTGGAGCCCAACTTCAGGACTTCGGAGCAACTCTGCTTCGTCGTGGAGTCTTTCATTTTTTTACATGGTCCGCCACCTGTGCCGACGGCGACAAAAATCGTGGCACTGGGCTGGGTTCGCGCAAGAAAAAAAAAGGAGCAGCTCTGCTTCGTCAACGAGTCTTTCAGTTGTTTGGTGAGGGCTCGCCGCCTGTGCCTACATGAACAAAAGACACGGCACTGCGCTGGGTTCACGCAGATGAGCGCCTTGATAAATATATCGTGGCAGGCCTTTCTGGAGCCGGTCTTCAGGATTTTGGAGCAGCTCTGCTTCGTGATGAAGTCTTTTACAATGTTTAGATGGTGCGCGGCTGGTGACGGCGGGCGCAGAAACCAAGGTACGCCGCTGCATTCGCGCGGGAGTGCTCGTTGCGAAAAAAAATCGCTGCAGGCGTGACTGGAGCCCAACTTCAGGACTTCGGAGCAGCTCTGCTTCGTCGTGGAGTCTTTCATTTTTTACATGGTCCGCCACCTGTGCCGACGGCGACAAAAATCGTGGCACTGGGCTGGGTTCGCGCAAGAAAAAAACGGAGCAGCTCTGCTTCGTCAACGAGTCTTTCAGTTGTTTGGTGAGGGCTCGCCGTCTGTGCCTACATGTAAAAAAGACACGGCACTGCGCTGGGTTCATGCAGATGAGCGCCTTGCATAAATAAATCGTGGGAGGCCTTTCTGGAGCCGGTTTTCAGGATTTTGGGCCAGCTCTGCTTCGTGATGAAGGTCTTTCACATTTTCAAGATGGTGCGCGGCCTGGTGAAAGGCGGCGGCAGAAACCAAGGTACGTCCGCGCTTCGCGCGGGAGTGCTCGTTGCGAAAATGTTTGCTGCAAGCGTGCCTGGAGCCCAACTTCAGGACTTCGGAGCAGCTCTGCTTCGTCGTGGAGTCTTTCATTTTTTACATGGTCCGCCACCTGTGCCGACGGCGACAATCGTGGCACTGGGCGGGTCGTCGCGCAAGAAAAAAAACGGAGCAGCCTCTGCTTCGTCAACGAGTCTTCAGTTGTTAGGGTGATGGGCTCGCCGTCTGTGCCTACCATGTACAAAAGACACGGCACTGCGCTGGGTTCACGCAGATGAGCGCCTTGATAAATATATCGTGGCAGGCCTTTCTGGAGGCGGTCTTCAGGATTTTGGAGCAGCTCTGCTTCGTGATGAAGTCTTTCACAATTTTCAGATGGTGCGCGGCTGGTGACGGCGGGCGCAGAAACCAAGGTACGCCGCTGCATTCGCGCGGGAGTGCTCGTTGCGAAAAAAAATCGCTGCAGGCGTGCCTGGATCCCAACTTCAGGACTTCGGAGCAGCTCTGCTTCGTCGTGGAGTCTTTCATTTTTTTACATGGTCCGCCACCTTTGCCGACGGCGACAAAAATCGTGGCACTGGGCTGGGTTCGCGCAAGAAAAAAACGGAGCAGCTCTGCTTCGTCAACGAGTCTTTCAGTTGTTTGGTGAGGGCTCGCCGCCTGTGCCTACATGAACAAAAGGCACGGCACTGCGCTGGGTTCACGCAGATGAGCGCCTTGATAAATATATCGTGGCAGGCCTTTCTGGAGCCGGTCTTCAGGATTTTGGAGCAGCTCTGCTTCGTGATGAAGTCTATCACAATTTTCAGATGGTGCGCGGCTGGTGACGGCGGGCGCAGAAACCAAGGTACGCCGCTGCATTCGCGCGGGAGTGCTTGTTGCGAAAATGTTTGCTGCAGGCGTGCCTGGAGCCCAACTTCAGGACTTCGGAGCAGCTCTGCTTCGTCGTGGAGTCTTTAATTTTTTTACATGGTCCGCCACCTGTGCCGACGGCGACAAAAATCGTGGCACTGGGCTGGGTTCGCGCAAGAAAAAAAATGGAGCAGCTCTGCTTCGTCAACGAGTCTTTCAGTTGTTTGGTGAGGGCTCACCGTCTGTGCCTACATGTACAAAAGACACGGCACTGCGCTGGGTTCACGCAGATGAGCGCCTTGCATAATTATATCGTGGCAGGCCTTTCAAGAGCCGGTTTTCAGGATTTTGGGGCAGCTCTGCTTCGTGATGAAGTCTTTCACAATTTCAGATGGTGCGCGGCTGGTGACGGCGGGCGCAGAAACAAAGGTACGCCGCTGCATTCGCGCGGGAGTGCTCGTTGCGAAATGTTTTGCTGCAGGCGTGCCTGGGAGCCCAACTTCAGGACTTTCGGAGCAGCTCTGCTTCGTCGTGGAGTCTTTTCAATTTTTTTACATGGTCCGCCACTTTGCGACGGCGACAAAAATCGTGGCACCTGGGTGGGTGTTCGCGCAGAAAAAAAACGGAGCAGCTCTGCTTCGCAACGAGTCTTCAGGTGTCTTGGTGAGGGCTCACCGTCTGTGCCTACATGTACAAAAGACACGGCACTGCGCTGGGTTCACGCAGATAGCGCCTTGCATAAATATACGTGGAGCCCTTTCTGGAGCCGCCGTTTTCAGGATTTTTGGGGCCCAGCTTGCTTCGTGATGAAGTCTTTCACAATTTTTAGAGGGTGCGCGGCTGGTAACGGCGGGCGGCAGAAACCAAGGTACGCCGCTGCATTCGCACGGGAGTGCTCGTTGCGAAAATGTTTGCTGCAGGCGTGCCTGGAGCCCAACTTCAGGACTTCGGAGCAGCTCTGCTTCGTCGTGGAGTCTTTCATTTTTTTACATGGTCCGCCACCTTTGCCGACGGCGACAAAAATCGTGGCACTGGGCTGGGTTCGCGCAAGAAAAAAAACGGAGCAGCTCTGCTTCGTCAACGAGTCTTTCAGTTGTTTGGTGAGGGCTCGCCGCGAGTGCCTACATGAACAAAAGACACGGCACTGCGCTGGGTTCACGCAGATGAGCGCCTTGCATAAATATATCGTGGCAGGCCTTTCTGGAGCCGGTCTTCAGCATTTTGGATCAGCTCTGCTTCGTGATGATGTCTTTCACAATTTTCAGATGGTGCGCGGCTGGTGACGGCAGGCGCAGAAACCAAGGTACGCCGCTGCATTCACGCGGGAGTGCTCGTTGCGAAAAAAAATCGCTGCAGGCGTGCCTGGAGCCCAACTTCAGGACTTCGGAGCAGCTCTGCTTCGTCGTGGAGTCTTTCAATTTTTTACATGGTCCGCCACCTGTGCCGACGGCGACAAAAATCGTGGCACTGGGCTGGGTTCGCGCAAGAAAAAAAACGGAGCAGCTCTGCTTCGTCAACGAGTCTTTTAGTTGTTTGGTGAGGGCTCGCCGCCTGTGCCTACATGAACAAAAGACACGGCACTGCGCTGGGTTCACGCAGATGAGCGCCTTGCATAAATATATCGTGGGAGGCCTTTCTGGAGCCGGTTTTCAGGATTTTGGAGCAGCTCTGCTTCGTGATGAAGTCTTTCACAATTTTCAGATGGTGCGCGGCTGGTGACGGCGGGCGCAGAAACCAAGGTACACCGCTGCATTCGCGCGGGAGTGCTCGTTGCGAAAAAAAAAAACGCTGCAGGCGTGCCTGGAGCCCAACTTCAGGACTTCGGAGCAACTATGCTTCGTCGTGGAGTCTTTCATTTTTTTACATGGTCCGCCACCTTTGCCGACGGCGACAAAAATCGCGGCACTGGGCTGGGTTCGCGCAAGAAAAAAAACGGAGCAGCTCTGCTTCGTCATCGAGTCTTTCAGTTGTTTGGTGATGGCTCGCCGCCTGTGCCTACATGAACAAAAGACACGGCACTGCGCTGGGTTCACTCAGATGAGCGCCTTGATAAATATATCGCGGCAGGCCTTTCTGGAGCCGGTTTTCAGGATTTTGGAGCAGCTCTGCTTCGTGATGAAGTCTTTCACAATTTTCAGATGGTGCGCGGCTGGTGACGGCGGGCGCAGAAACCAAAGGACGCCGCTGCATTCGCGCGGGAGTGCTCGTTGCGAAAATGTTTGCTGCAGGCGTGCCTGGAGCCCAACTTCAGGACTTCGGAGCAGCTCTGCTTCGTCGTGGAGTCTTTCATTTTTTAGATAGTCTGCCACCTGTGCCGACGGCGACAAAAATCGTTGCACTGGACTGGGTTCGCGCAAGAAAAAAAACGGAGCAGCTCTGCTTCGTCAACGAGTCTTTCAGTTGTTTGGTGAGGGCTCGCCGTCTGTGCCTACATGTACAAAAGACACGGCACTGCGCTGGGTTCACGCAGATGAGCGCCTTGCATAAATAAATCGTGGGAGGCCTTTCTGGAGCCGGTTTTCAGGATTTTGGGGCAGCTCTGCTTCGTGATGAAGTCTTTCACAATTTTCAGATGGTGCGCGGCTGGTGACGGCGGGCGCAGAAACCAAGGTACGCCGCTGCATTCGCGCGGGAGTGCTCGTTGCGAAAATGTTTGCTGCAGGCGTGCCTGGAGCCCAACTTCAGGACTTCGGAGCAGCTCTGCTTCGTCGTGGAGTCTTTCATTTTTTACATGGTCCGCCACCTGTGCCGACGGCGACAAAAATCGTGGCACTGGGCTGGGTTCGCGCAAGAAAAAAAACGGAGCAGCTCTGCTTCGTCAACGAGTCTTTCAGTTGTTTGGTAAGGGCTCGCCGCCTGTGCCTACATGTACAAAAGACACGGCACTGCGCTGGGTTCACGCAGATGAGCGCCTTGCATAAATAAATCGTGGGAAGCCTTTCTGGAGCCGGTCTTCAGGATTTTGGGGCAGCTCTTCTTCGTGATGAAGTCTTTCACAATTTTCAGATGGTGCGCGGCTGGTTACGGCGGGCGCAGAAACCAAGGTACCGCCTCCCAGTATGCTGGGCGCGCACCTAGTTGCGAAAATGTTTGCTGCAGGCGTGCCTGGAGCCCAACTTCAGGACTTCGGAGCAGCTCTGTTTCGTCGTGGAGTCTTTCATTTTTTTACATGGTCCGCCACCTGTGCCGACGGCGACAAAATCGTGGCACTGGGCTGGGTTCGCCGCAAGAAAAAAACGGAGCAGCTCTGCTTCAGTCAACGTGTCTTCAGTTGTTTTGGTGAGGGCTCGCCGTCTGTGCCTACATGTAAAAAAGACACGGCACTGCGCTTGGGCACGCAGATGAGCGCCTTGCATAAATAAATCGTGGAGGGCTTTCTGGAGCCGGTTTTCAGGATTTTTGGGCAGCTCTGCTTCGTGATGAAGTCTTTCACAATTTTCAGATGGTGCGCGGCTGGTGACGGCGGGCGCAGAAACCAAGGTACGCCGCTGCATTCGCGCGGGAGTGCTCGTTGCGAAAAAAATTCGCTGCAGGCGTGCCTGGAGCCCAACTTCAGGACTTCGGAGCAGCTCTGCTTCGTCGTGGAGTCTTCCATTTTTTTACATGGTCCGCCACCTTTGCCGACGGCGACAAAAATCGTGGCACTGCGCTGGGTTCGCGCAAGAAAAAAAACGAAGCAGCTCTTCTTCGTCAACGAGTCTTTCAGTTGTTTGGTGAGGGCTCGCCGCATGTGCCTACATGTACAAAAGACACGGCACTGCGCTGGGTTCACGCAGATGAGCGCCTTGATAAATATATCGCGGCAGGCCTTTCTGGAGCCGGTCTTCAGGATTTTGGAGCAGCCCTGCTTCGTGATAATGTCTTTCACAATTTTCAGATGGTGCGCGGCTGGTGACGGCGGGCGCAGAAACCAAGGTACGCCGCTGCATTCGCACGGGAGTGCTCGTTGCGAAAATGTTTGCTGCAGGCGTGCCTGGAGCCCAACTTCTGGACCTCGGAGCAGCTCTGCTTCGTCGTGGAGTCTTTCAGTTTTTTACATGGTCGGCCACCTGTGCCGACGGCGACAAAAATCGTGGCACTGGGCTGGGTTCGCGCAAGATAAAAAAACGGAGCAGCTCTGCTTCGTCAACGAGTCTTTCAGTTGTTTGGTGAGGGCTCGCCGCCTGTGCCTACATGAACAAAAGACACGGCACTGCGCTGGGTTCACGCAGATGAGCGCCTTGATAAATATATCGCGGCAGGCCTTTTTGGAGCCGGTCTTCAGGATTTTGGAGCAGCTCTGCTTCGTGATGATGTCTTTCACAATTTTCAGATGGTGCGCGGCTGGTGACGGCAGGCGCAGAAACCAAGGTACGCCGCTGCATTCGCACGGGAGTGCTCGTTGCGAAAATGTTTGCTGCAGGCGTGCCTGGAGCCCAACTTCAGGACTTCGGAGCAGCTCTGCTTCGTCGTGGAGTCTTTCATTTTTTTACATGGTCCGCCACCTTTGCCGACGGCGACAAAAATCGTGGCACTGGGCTGGGTTCGCGCAAGAAAAAAATAGGAGCTCTGTTTCGTCAACGAGTCTTTCAGTTGTTTGGTGAGGGCTCGCCGCCTGTGCCTACATGTACAAAAGACACGGCAGCTGCGCGCTGGGGGGGGTTTTTCAACGCAGATGAGCGCCTTGCATAAATATATCGTGGCAGGCCTTTCTTGAGCCGGTCTTCAGGATTTTGGAGCAGCTCTGCTTCGTGATGAAGTCTTTCACAATTTTCAGATGGTGCGCGGCTGGTGACGGCGGGCGCAGAAACCAAGGTACGCCGCTGCATTCGCGCGGGAGTGCTCGTTGCGAAAATGTTTGCTGCAGGCGTGCCTAGAGCCCAACTTCAGGACTTCGGAGCAGCTCTGCTTCGTCGTGGAGTCTTTCATTTTTTTTACATGGTCCGCCACCTGTGCCGAACCGGCGGGACAAAAATCGTGGCACTGGGCTGGTCGCGCAAAAGAAAAACACGGAGCAGCTCTGCTTCGTCAACGAGTCTTTCAGTTGTTTCGTGAGGCCGCGTCTGTGCCTACATGTACAAAAGACACTGGCACTGCGCTTGGTTCACGCAGATTGAGCGCCTTGATAAAAATATCGCGGCAGGACCTTTCTGGAGCCGGTTCTTCAGATTTTGGAGCAGCTCTGCTTCGTGATGAAGTCTTTCACAATTTTCAGATGGTGCGCGGCTGGTTACGGCGGGCGCAGAAACCAAGGTACGCCGCTGCATTCGCGCGGGAGTGCTCGTTGCGAAAATGTTTGCTGCAGGCGTGCCTGGAGCCCAACTTCAGGACTTCGGAGCAGCTCTGCTTCGTCGTGGAGTCTTTCATTTTTTTACATGGTCCGCCACCTGTGCCGACGGCGGCAAAAATCGTGGCACTGGGCTGGGTTCGCGCAAGAAAAAAAACGGAGCAGCTCTGCTTCCACAACGAGTCTTTCAGTTGTTTGGTGAGGGCTCGCCGTCTGTGCCTACATGTACAAAAGACACGGCACTGCGCTGGGTTCACGCAGATGAGCGCCTTGCATAAATATATCGTGGGAGGCCTTTCTGGAGCCGGTTTTCAGGATTTTGGGGCAGCTCTGCTTCGTGATGAAGTCTTTCACAATTTTTAGATGGTGCGCGGCTGGTGACGGCGGGCGCAGAAAACAAGGTACGCCGCTGCATTCGCGCGGGAGTGCTCGTTGCGAAAAAAATTCGCTGCAGGCGTGCCTGGAGCCCAACTTCAGGACTTCGGAGCAGCTCTGCTTCGTCGTGGAGTCTTTCATTTTTTTTTGCATGGTCCGCCACCTGTGCCGACGGCGACAAAAATCGTGGCACTGGGCTGGGTTCGCGCAAGAAAAAAAACGGAGCAGCTCTGCTTCGTCAACGAGTCTTTCAGTTGTTTGGTGAGGGCTCGCCGTCTGTGCCTACATGTACAAAAGACACGGCACTGCGCTGGGTTCACGCAGATGAGCGCCTTGATAAATATATCGTGGCAGGCCTTTCTGGAGGCGGTCTTCAGGATTTTGGAGCAGCTCTGCTTCGTGATGAAGTCTTTCACAATTTTCAGATGGTGCGCGGCTGGTGACGGCGGGCGCAGAAACAAAGGTACGCCGCTGCATCGCCGGATTTTTTTTTTTTTTTCAGAGGCCAACGTTACACTCAAGCAACGCAGCCATGCCGACACCTAAGCGACAGCAACACAGGAAACAAAGAGGAAACAAGAGACCCTGGTGTTGGAACGGAGACTCCAGAAGGCACGGCCGGAACCGTGGCGGCCCCTGCAAACACAGGGACACGCAAGCCAATCCATCTAGAGCACCAGAGCCGACAGGACTACAGGAACTTTGACTCGGGGAACGGGACTTGAGGAGAAGGAAGACGAAGGACACGGACACGAGGGAATGGAAGTCAGGATACTCGAGGCACGTTTTTTTTTGTTTTTTTTCAGAGGCCAACGTTACACTCAAGCAACGCAGCCATGCCGACACCTATGCGACAGCAACACAGGAAACGAAGAGGAAACAAGAGACCCTGGTGTTGGAACGGAGACTCCCGAAGGCACGGCCGGAACCGTGGCGGCCCCTGCAAACACAGGGACACGCAGGCCAATCCATCTTGAGCACCAGAGCCGACAGGACTACAGGAACTTTGACTCGGGGGAACGGGACTTGAGGAGAAGGAAGACGAAGGACACGGACACGAGGGAATGGAAGTCAGGAAACTCGAGGCACGTGGGACGATGGAACGATGAGGGAACGACTGGAAGAAAGCTGAAAAGGACTCGAGGGGAGAGGGAGACGTAGAAGCAAAGGATGACGAAAGAATACCTGTGTGGAGAGTGGAGAGTGGAGAGTGGAGAGTGGAGAGTGGAGAGTGGGGCACGCAAGGAGGGGAGGGAGGGAAGGGAAGGGGAACAAGCAGGGAGTGGGCAGGCAGGGAGAGGGAAGGGGGGAGTGGCAGACACGAAAGGATGGTGGTGCAGGCAGGGCGGGAAGGGGCAGGCAGGTATGGGGTGGAGAGAGAAAGACAGGGAGATGAAGGGGAGGGGACAGGCAGGGATGGGAGGGAGAGGTTAAGACAGGGAGATGCGGGGGGCCAATAAGAACAGTGAAGGGAGTGAGAAACAGGCAGGATGAGCGGGGAGCACGGGGGAGAGAAGAGGGCAGGGAAAGCAGGGAGGCGTGGGAGAGTGGGAAGGAGCGTGGGGGTTTTGTGGGAGGTGAAGACCGGGGAGCGTGGGACGAGCAAACAGAGCAGAGAGAGGGGGAGACGGACCAGATTGGGGAGAGGAGAGAGGGAGGAGGGAGTAGGGATAGGAAGAGTGGAAGAACCGGGAGGCGGGCGTGGTGGCTGAGGAGAGGGCGAGAGGCAAAGGAGAAGAACAGGGAGTGGGAGGAAGAATGAAGGGGGCGAGAGGCAGAGGAGACGAATAGGGAGAGGGAGGAAAAGGGAAGGGGGCGGAGCTGGAAGGCAGATGGGGAGGCAGGTGCACAGGGAATGGGGAGGACTAGCGGAGGGAATCCTCCGCCAGCCCCCCCCCCCTGCCCACCGGCTTGAGCCAGAGGGCAGATGGGCAGGAATGACAGGAGGGGCACAGAGAGGATTAAAAAGCACGCCTAACTGGGAAAGCAGCAAACTCAAACCGGTGTCTTACCAGATGCCAAAACAAGTAACAGTTACAAGTAACACGGGGTTTCCAGCTAAGCAGGCTACTCTTCTACTAGAGATCACCCGCCGATACTCCAGCCCACTTGAGTGTACTAGAGAACCGCCGGCTCCCGGCCAATAGACTACCGCTCCCGCCGGCTAGACCCCAAACAGCGGTCTCTGAGAGAC
>VFSX01000980.1:0-2500 GCA_016618255.1 Chlamydomonas sp. UWO 241
GTGCGTGTGTGCGCGTGAGCGTGCGTGAGCGTGCGTGAGCGTGTGTGAGCGTGTGTGCGCGTGAGCGTGCGTGAGCGTGTGTGCGCGTGAGCGTGCGTGAGCGTGCGTGAGCGTGCGTGAGCGTGTGTGCGCGGGAGCGTGCGTGAGCGTGTATGTGTGTATGTGTGAGTGTTAAGTGCGTGCAAGACCTCGCAGACCTGATCCCTGCGTGCTACGAGACGCTGAGCCAGTGAGTGCGCATGAGGGAACCGAGTTTGAGAGGTGGGGGGGTCTCTTCGTGCTCTCAATGAAACAGGCTAACACCCTTTTGTTAAGGGCTTAGGGGTTCAGTAAAGCTTTACGAGTAAATGATATCGGGCTGTCTCATCTAGAGCAAGAGGAGCCTCCTCCCCCCGCCCCGCCCCCTCCCCCAACAACAACAACTCGGTTCCCTCGTGCTCTCAATAAAACAGCCCCTGAACCTAACCCCAAATGAGGACAATTTGAATCCCTTACCGAGGATCCATTGGAGCGCAAGTCTGGTGCCAGCAGCAGCGGCGATTCCAGCTCTACATGTCCACACCACACATGCACACGCACGCGCGCGCACACAGGCGCGCACACACTCACTTGCCCAACGTCTCGCGGAATGCAGGGATCAGCTCTGAGAGGTGGAGCAGCGCAGATCCGCCACCAGGCACAATGCCCTCCTCGACCGCTGCAAATGTCGCGTTCTTCGCGTCCTCGATGCGGAGCTTCTTGTCCTCGAGCTCAGACTCGGTTGCCGCGCCGACCTGTGTGTGTGTGTGTGAGAGAGAGAGAGAGCTCAGACTCGGTTGCCGCGCCGACCTGTGCGTGTGCGTGTGTGTGTGAGGGGGGGGGAGAGTTCAGACTCGGTTGCTGCGCCGACCTCTGTGTGTGTGTGTGTGCGTGTGTGTGTGTGCGTGTGTGTGAGTGCGTGTGTGTGTGCGTGTGTGTGTGGGGGGGGGGAGAGAGAGCTCAGACTCGGTTGCCGCGCCGACTTGTGTGTGTGTGTGTGTGTATGTGTGTGTGGGGGGGGGTGCAGGTGTGGGTGGGTGAGAGAGCTCAGACTCGGTTGCCGCGCCAACCTGAGAAAGGGAGAGATTGAGATATTGAGAGATACTGAAAGAGGGAGACAGCGGGAGACAGAGGGAGAGAGAGAGGGAGTCGTGAGAGTAAGCGAGTGAGAGAGCGAGTGAGGGCGCGAGCGCAATATTAAGATATTGCGAGTGGAGAAAGTGAGAGCGACAGCGAGAGAGAGTGAGAGCGAGAAAAATAGCGAGAGTGAGAGCGAGAGCGAGACATTGAGTGGTGAGAGTGAGTGAGAGTGAGAGTGAGGCAGAGAGTGAGAGAGTGCGTGCGAGATTCAGAGCGAGAGAGAGTGAGAGCGAGAGTGAGAGCGAGACATTGAGTGGTGAGAGTGAGTGAGTGCGGGAGTGAGGCAGAGAGTTAGCGAGGCAGCGAGAGTCTGCGAGGGTCAACGTAGAGTGGCAGTGAGTGAGAGCGAGAGTGGGGCAGAGAGTGAGAGCGAGAGTGAGAGCAAGAATGCGAGTGAGAGTGAAAGTGAGCGCGAGAGCGGAAGTGAGAGCGAGAGGGCGAGCGAGAGTGGCACAGAGAGTGAGAGCGAGAGCGAGAGACTGCGACGCGGTGAGAGAGAGAGAGTGAGGCTGAGAGTGAGAGCAAGAGCGAGAGGCTGTGAGAATGGACGGAGAGTGGCAGTGAGAGACAAGGAGAAGTGGAGAGAGATGGAGCGAGGAGTGGCAGTGAGAGACAAGGAGAGGTAGAGAGAGATGGAGCGAGGGTGATGAAGGGAGAGCTGGCCAGGGTGGACAAAGAGTGGCAGTGAGAGATGAGGTGAGGTAGAGAGAGATGGAACGAGGGTGATGACAAGAGAGCTGGCGAGGGCTAACAGAGAGGGAGACAGTGAGAGATAAGATGAAGTAGAGAGAGATGGAACGAGGTTGATGAAACGAGAGCTGGCCAGGGTTGACAGAGAGTGGCAGTGATGGATAAGGAGAGGTAGGAGAGAGATGGAACGAAGGTGATAACAAGATAGAGATGGAACGAAGGTGATAACAAGATAGAGATGGAACGAAGGTGCTAACAAGAGAGCTGGCAAGGGCGAGAGTGACAGCTGCAGCTCGAGATTCAAAGAGAGACTGCCAGCGTGTGTGTGCATGGGGACCTGCAAGTGGGCGTTCGGAAGGGTCGTACATGTGCGTGTGTCAGCTTCTCCTCCCCTTGCCCCCCCATTGTTATCTTCCTCTTCCTCTTCCTCTCCCTCCCCCTCCCTCCCTCCCTCCCCCTCCCCTCCCCTCCCCTCCCTCCTCCTCCCCTCCTCTCCCTCCCTCTCCCTCTCCCTCTCCCTCCCTCGCCTCTCCCCTCTCCCTCTCCCCTCTCCCTCCCTCCTCCCTCCCCTCCTCCCTCCCCTCCCTCCCCTCCCCCCTCCCTCTCCCTCCCTCTCCCTCTCTCCCTCTCCCCCTCTCCCTCTCCCTGCCTC
>VFSX01000980.1:10000-17528 GCA_016618255.1 Chlamydomonas sp. UWO 241
CAATGCGTCACCAGAGCAGCTTTGCGACGCATGGCATGATGCGAATGGGGTGTGCCCTCACATGCTCCACACCACCACCTCCACATCACGCACACCACCACCCGCACACCATCGCCTGCCACGACCCACCAGGTACACACAAGTCTTGTCGATTCCGCGCTTGATTGAGATGGGTTGTGCGCTCACATGCCTCGAGGCCCACCCCACACTTCACACACCCCACACAACAACAACACCCGCAAGCATCGCAAACTACCTCCCTGCAGGCGTTTGTTGGAGGGTGGCGTCCCCACACACCAAGAGCATGCATGCATGCGCCACCATGCGGCGCCATGCATGCATGCGTCAGCACCCACCAGGTACACACACGTCTTGTCGATTCCGCGCTTGATTGAGATAGGGTTGGCGCCAGACGTGATGTACTGCAGTCCAAAGAACACCTGGGAGAGTGAGAGTGTGACACGCCATGCGAGGGTGGGCGTGCGAGGGTAAGATTGAGTGTCAGACATGATGTACTGCAGTCCGAAGAACACCTGGGAGAGTGAGAATGTGACACGCCGTGAGAGGGTCAGAGTGAGAGAGTGATTCGAGTGCCAGACGTCATGTACTGCAGTCCAAAGAACACCTGAGAAAGTGAGAGTGTCTGAGAGAAAGAGGGTGCGAGAATGAGAGAGACAGTGTGTGAGTGCGAGTGTGACACACCGTGAGAGGGTGAGAGTGAGAGAGTGAGATTTGAGTGCCAGGCGTAATGTAGTGCAGTCCAAAGGACACCTGTGAGAGTGTGAGAGCGCGAGAATGTGAGAGAGAGGACGTGAGTGTGAGAAAGAGAGAGCGGACAGCATCAGAGGATCAGAGCATCAGAGCATCGGGGCATGGGGGCATCGGGGCATCGTAGCATCGGTGCATCAGCATCAGCATCGCACAGCCCCAGCGGCAAAGCAACGGCCCTGCACATGCACCATCTCGCACCCATCAGCACAGCACAGCATCGGAACACAGCATCAGATCATCAGCTCAGCACAGCATAGCACCAGACGCCACAGCCTCGGCTCTGCGCATGCACTAGCTTACAGGCGAGCACCACCCTCACACCCGCACCCATTAGCACAGCACCAGCACCGCACAGCACCGGCCATGCGCACGCAACATCTCGCGGGCGAGCACCGCCACGGTGGTGGTCCCGTCCCCACAGCACAGCACAGCACAGCACAGCAACATCCCACATCACGCACCATCTCGCGGGCGAGCACCGCCGCGGTGGTGGTCCCGTCCCCACAGCACAGCACAGCACAGCACAGCAACACCCCACATCACGTACCATCTCGCGGGTGAGCACCGCCGCGGTGGTGGTCCCGTCCTCACAGCACAGCACAGCACAGCACAGCAACACCCCACATCACGTACCATCTCGCGGGTGAGCACCGCCGCGGCGGTGGTCCCGTCCCCACAGCACAGCACAGCACAACACAGCACAGCACAGCACAGCAACACCCCACATCACGCACCATCTCGCGGGCGAGCACCGCCGCGGTGGTGGTCCCGTCTCCGGCAGAGTCGTTGGTGCGTCCGGCGACCTGCACCCAGCATGATGATGGATATTACAGTTTGTGTGACACCAGTTCTGATGTATGTTGACCCTTAACTCTGCACCCGCAACCCTCAACCCTCAACCTGAGACCTGTGTCGGCGCTAGCGCCCAACACCTTCACTCCATCCGGTTGAAACTGGCTGGCTACTGGGTAGGGCTGAGTAAAACCCCACATGCGCGCACGCACTGAGTCTAGACAGGGCACTAGGCCCCCATATTCACCCTCTACCTCCCAGGTAGTGACAGCAACGCATTTGCATGACAGCAACGCATGATTGTGAACTCTCAGCAGCATCCACGCGTGCATGTGGTGGGGCTGTGATGTGCTGTAATCACCACCGCAGATGCAATGGGCTGCGTTGAGCTGGCGCTCAATCTCCACCTGGGCCCGGCCAACTTGCTGCTGCGTCGACTGTCTGCACGCATGCCCGCAGCCACCCACAGCCACCCACAGCCACCCGCACGGCGCATGCCAGCACCCACTACACATGCACCCACCTCCTTGATAAGCTGCGCGCCAGCATTCTCTACTGGGTCGGGCAGGTCGATCGCGCGAGCGATGGACACACCGTCGTTGATCACCAGGGGCACGCCAAACTTCTGCTCCAGCACGACGTTGCGGCCTGGGGCGCGTGCGGAGAGGGACGGGGAACGTTGAGAGTTGCGCACGCCGGCGTGTGCAGTGGCAGCGTGCGTGTGTGCACGCTCTCCAGGCGTGTGCCCACGCGTGTGCACTCTCCGATGTGTTATCTTAACGTGTGTGCGATCTGCAGTGCGGAGCCCACTGGCAGGCCGAGGGCACAAATGCCGTAGTGCACTCGATGGTGCTGCACGGCTGTTTGCAAGTAGTGGGAACAGTTCCTGGCGGGATCCGCATGCGGGCAGCAGGACTCCTCGCACCTACAGGCCTCGTTCTGCATGGGCGTGCATGCATGCAGCCACAGCACACACACACACACCCCTCGCCCTAACAGGCTGAATAATTCACGCAGGCATGCCCAAATGCCATGCACGCATGTGCACGCACGCATGCGCCAGTGTGGTGCATTCGAGAGGTGTGCCGCCGCCGGACGGATGTGCCTTTATCCACGCCAACCAGCGCCTCACCGCGAGGCCCCAGCGTCACCGCCACCGCATCGGCGACCTTGTTAATGCCGCGCTGCAGACGCGCACGGCTGGCGGCGTCGAACACGATCTCCTTTGCGTCAATGGCCGATGCCACCTGGAGGCAACAAAACGCGCGTGGGGAGACTCGGGCTCGGCTTGCACGCAGCCCACGAGCCCCGCGCCCAGCTCCAATCGTCACGCATGCCCCATTGTGTCGGTATTCAATCGGTACCAGGAGACGAGGGGCGCCAGTGGCGACGGCGTGCGTCGGCACGCATGGGGTGTGCGCACATGGGGATGAGGCCCATGCACGCGCATGCAGGCAGTGCCTGGGCGGCACCCGAATCGCCAATCAGCAGTCACAAGTGGCACATCCTGAAGACGTGCACTGCGTGACCGCTGCGTCGCCCAGCAGCTAGTGCTCAGCACAACCAGCTCACCACCAGCTTGCCACGGCCGCCCGCAGCCTTGCGCCCAGCCGGGACGACGCCACCCACACGCGCGCCCTGCGCAATCGGCATACGATGGTGGAGCTCAATTGGGGCGCCAGCAAGGAGGGCAAAGAGGGCCCCCCTCCATCAGCAGCAGCACGCCACGCCACCCAAGCAGCGCGCCCTCCGCGTCCAACCTTCATTGCTGCCTGCATCGTGGCTGGTAGAGTCACGAAGGGGAGGCTTTGTTTGTCGCCTGAAAAGAACGCGACGAAACTGCTTCTGGAATTCAAGCTCCTCACACCCACACCTCCCTCTCTCTCTGGTGCTCCTGGCAACCAAGCAGTCACTGGCTGAGACCATGAGGCCGGTCATAATACAAAGCGAAGGAATCTGGGGCGATGAGCCGTGCGCGGTTTGTGTTCCGACCTGCCGTTCGCCACCCCAACGTCTTCGCCTTAAGTTACAGCCCGGCACCCCGGGGGTGCACGTCTGACACTAGTGCACACTATCTACACACTATCTATGGGGAATGACGGGACCTACCAGGCTAGGACGGCAAGAAGCTAGCTACCGCTGCAGCTACCGACGACAATGGCATGACAAGGCATAGTCCTACGCTTGAGCTCCAGGGCAGGATAACCAGGTGTGGCGCCGATTTCGCATCAGCTTCTTCTGATGCCGGTGCTGGGGCGGCTGGAGCTGGTGGCGGTAATGGTGCTGGTGCTGCCTTTACTTCTGCTGCATTCGAGAGGCGTGGGCGATCGCCTCGATGAAATTGCAAAACTGCTTATGGAAGTGAGGCCACACATGCCTGTCCACACCGCTTCCTCACAGCAACCCTCCCGCGTGGTGCTGGCAACCGAAGCTAGCCACCTCACTGGAAGCATGATGATAGACAACCTGAACAGGAGAAGGATCGGGTGACGTTTGGGAGGAACTCTCTCTCTTCACGTGACTTCGACCCCGACGCCACCTCTGACAACTTATGCACTGCAATTGCAGACCAAACTAGTGTGCCCGCGCTGGTGCAAAGTATTGAGAATTTGGTGGATGCAGGGTCTTATGATCAGCTGCTCAGCTAGAAGGCGTTTGGCGATGCTCCACTTGCCTCTCGCTCTATTTCCATGTGCGCACACCTACTTCAACATGCGTTTCCTGCCGCTGCTGGACTCGAGGATGCGCCCACACTCCTTGCAGAGTGGTGGTTCCCTACCACGAGTAGCCAGCCATCTTATGGAGGTGCTCGGGCCTCGCGCGTCGAGCACGGTATTGTACGCCTTAAGAGGTGCCCCTGTCTGCAACATCCATCATCCTCATCCTCCTCCTCATCATCGCAGTTTTTACAATTTTTACATGTTTGCGCCCAGAGGACCCCGGGGCGTGAGTTCAGGCCTAGACTACACATCTAGGGGAGCTCTACTAGTGGAGCCCGCAAGGCCACGCAGCGCGCCAGCCTCTCATCATCACAAGGTAAGCACTAGCTCTGCGCGGTTGCTGCGCGTGCCTCCGCTAGCAGCATGTCCTCCAACCGCTGTCGCAGCGCATGCAGCTGTCCCGCCGACAGCGGCGTCGCGAGCACGTGCATGCGCTCAAGCTGCAGGGCAGGAGAGCCCAGCGGGTCCGCCAGGTCTTGCGCCGAGCGCGCCTGAGCTGCTGCCTGTGCTGCTGCTGCTGCTGCGTCTGCTGCTGCTGGGGCTGCCGGGGCTGCGTCTGCTGCTGCTGCTGGCGGTGGTGGCGCTACGTCTACGTCTGCTGCGTGGCCCGTCCCCCCCTGCCCCGCGAGTGCGCCATGCACCCGTCCGTCCGCCCTGTGCATGCTACTGCTGCTGCTCCCTGCCTCTGTCGCAGCCTCCCCCTGCTCGTCCGTGTGTGCGCGCAGCTGCTGCTGCGTCGGCAAACGGCTGCCCGCCGTGTGCATGCTGCTGCTGCTGCTCTTGCTCGCCACTGCCATGCCCTGCACGTGCTCGACCGTGTCTACATTCTGCTGCTGCTGCTGCTGCTGCTGCTGCTGTGAGGACATCCGGCTGCCCGCCGCAAGCATGCTGCTGCTGCTGCTGCCGCTGCCGCCGCTGCTCCTGCTCGCCTCTGCCCCGGCCTGCACGTGCTCGACCGTGTCTGCATGCTGCTGCGCGTCCACCTGGCCACTCGTGCCGCGTGCACTTGGCGGCACAAGCGCTCGCCGCTCATCGGCTGGCCACTCTTGGGGGTCGTACCTGTGTGTGTGTGTGTGTGTGTGTGTGTGTGTGTGTGTTGGAGGGTGGGGGCAGGATGTGGGAAGGAGGTTGGGAGGAGGTTGGGAGGACGTGGGCAGGATGGGCATCATCCTCGGGCGTTGTTCAAAGTACACACGCATGATGGGAGAGGGCAGGGGTGGTGTCACAAACCTTACCCTGAGCCAAGCATGCAAGAATGCTCCAAGTTAGTGAAGGGCATGGAAGCCCCACGCTTCCACACTCCTGGACCTCGTTTGCACTAAGCTTTGGATGGAGAGGCCAATCAGCAGCGAGGCGGGGCTCCTGACATTCACAATCACTTGGACCCTTCCTCAGAGCGTCAACGACCCTGATGGTTGTTATATGGGGCAGGATGTGGGGACAATGTGGATATGAGGCCCTACCACAGCCCCATTGTCTGACCCGCGCAAGTGAATGGGGTGAAAACGTCTTAGGCGGTCGGGGGTTATCCTCAGGCGGTGGTGCGCGCCTGAGGCGGTCGCGGTGGCGCCTGATGCGGTCGGCGCGCTTGAGGCGCCGCCTGATCCGCGCAAGTCAATGCGCCCCTGAGGCGCCGCCTCGGACGTTGGGAATGTGGTGGGGAGGTTGGGAGCAGGTGGCCAGCGGCAGGACGTGGTCACATCAGTGATTTCCTTTTCGGCTCTACACAGCCATCTGGCTGTGTTCCGGCTGTACTTTGACCTTGCACACAGCTCAACCCATGCAGTGGATTGTGAGACTGACAAGCCCGCCAGACAGAGCACGTCAACAGCATTCAAATGACCACTCCATGAGGACAACCGGTCAATGGGAGGTCAACGGTCAACGCGGTCAAAGAAAAATCCGGCTGTGGAAAATTTAATTAAAAATGATGAAAAGGAAATCACTGATGGGCATCATGCTCGAAAGTCGTCCAGAGATGCACTTCCTTGTCGCCTGATTGGAGACACGCACCGCGTGCACAGCAATCGTGATGGCAGATGGCATGCTAGCTAGGGGTCTAATTTTGACAGCTGCCGGCCTCTTTCCTAGTGTCTAATGAGCCATCAAAGGCGTCTGACGGACGATAAAATCGACCACCACAGGCATGATCGGGGATGGCAAGCAAGCGTGATGGATGCTGATGGATGCTACAGTCAGGGGCACCTCTATAGGTGTAAGATTCTCTCCGACACTGGGGCCGTGGTCAGGCCGTGGTAGGGCAGCCTAGCAAACACACACTGCCCACACACACTGCGGCTGTGGCATGCGGTCCACGGTTCCCTGGTTCGTACCACATGGTTTCTGTTTCTGTCTCTGTCTCTGTCTGCTTCAATTTCAGTTTCTGTTTCTGTTTCTGCGACTGTTACGCGACCACGCACCATGTGCGCGACAGGCCCACGCGCGCGCGCTCCGAGTGGTTGAACGGCCCCTGTGCGTGGTGAGTGTGTTGTGGTCGGGTAGGCACACTTGGTGTGTGTCTTGGGCGTGGTGGTCGGGTGAGTTTGCACACCGAATGTGCGGGCCCGCGCGTGCGCGCTCCGAGTGGTTGAACGGCCCCTGTGCGTGGCGAGTGCTTGGTGGTCGGGTGGGTGGCATGATGTGTGCTGCAAGCGGTACCCGAACGGGGAGGCGTCAGGCCATCCCCTCCCCTCTCCCCTCCTCTGTCCCCCGCTCCCCCCTTCCCCTTCCCCTTCCCCCCCCTCCCTCCCCTCCCCCTCCCCCTCCCCCTCCTCCGATTCCCAACCTTGAGCAAGTCTGGACACAGCGTCGCCAGCCACGCACAGAAGCTAAAAGCCGGTGGGGTTGCTGCTCGATTAAGCATTGTGCCCCCCCTACGCTTTTGGCGGCATCGTGCAAGCCCCCCCCCCCTCCAATTCCCAACCTTGAGCAGATCTGGGCACAGCGTTGCCAGCCACGCACGAAATGTGGCGCCAGTGGGGGCGCCGAGGGCGGTGCACACGCGCGTGAACCAGAGCACGCCGACGGCCACGTGGGCGCGCTCCTGCAGCCAGGGGGTTGATTTAACCCTTATAACTTATAAGTTGTGAGTGTGGGAGGGGGGGTGGAGTGGTGGGGGCAGAGAGGGAGGGGAAGAGAGAGGGAGGTCGACAGGGGGAGAGCGAGCGAGCGAGAGAGCGAGCGAGCAAGAGAGCGAGCGGGAGAGCAGGAGAGCGGGCGAGAGGGCGAGCGGGCGAGGGGGCGAG
>VFSX01001021.1:0-15743 GCA_016618255.1 Chlamydomonas sp. UWO 241
GGGGGGGGGGGGGGGGTGAGGACTGGTGGAGGCATGGGGCTTCTCCGCCAGCCCTCTCCCTGTCCCCCTTCAAAAGAAAAAAAAGAAAAAAAACTCACCCGCTTTGGCATCAGATTAGGCTCCGGTTTGAGTTTGCTGCTTTACCAGTTAGGCGTGCTTTTTAGTCCTCTCTGTGCCCCTCCTTTCATTCCCCCCCACCTGCCCTCTGGCTCATGCCGGTGGGCAGGTGGGAGTGGGGGGGGCGCTGGCAGAGGAGGTCCATCGCAGTCCTCCCATTCCCTGTGCACCTGCCTCCCCATCTGCCTTCCAGCTCCGCCCCCTTCCCTTTTCCTCCCTCTCCCTATTCGTCTCCTCTGCCTCTCGCCCCCTTCATTCTTCCTCCCACTCCCTGTTCTTCTCCTCTGCCTCTCGCCCACTCCTCAGCCACCACGCCCGCCTCCCGGTTCTTCAACTTTTACTATCCCTACCCCCTCCTCCCTCTCTCCTCTCCCCACTCTGATCCGTCTCCTCCTCTCACTGCTCCGTTTGCTCGTCCCACGCTCCCCGGTCTTCACCTCCCACCCCCCAACCTTCTCTCCCACGCCTCCCTCCCACGTTTTGAGTTTGCTGCTTTCCCAGTTAGGCGTGCTTTTTAGTCCTCTCTGTGCCCCTCCTTTCATCCCCCCCACCTGCCCTCTGGCTCAAGCCGGTGGGCAGGTGGGGGGGGGGGGCTGGCGGAGGGGTCCCTCCGCCAGTCCTCCCCATTCCCTGTGCACCTGCCTCCCCATCTGCCTTCCGGCTCCGCCCCCTTCATTTTTCCTCCCTCACCCTGTTCTTCTCCACTGCCTCTCGCTCTCTTCTCAGCCACCTCGCCCGCCTCCCGGTTCTTCCACTCTTCCTATCCCTCCCCCCTCCTCCCTCTAAAAAAAAAAAAAATCTCCTCTCCCCGCTCTGATCCGTCTCCCCCTCTCTCTGCTCTGTTTCCTCGTCCCACGCTCCCTGATATTCACCTCCCACCACCCCCCACGCTCCCTCCCACCCTCCCACGCCTCCCTGCTTTCCCTGCCCTCTTCTCTCCCGCGTGCTCCCCGCTCATCCTGCCTGTTTCTCACTCCCTTCACTGTTCTTATTGGCCCCCCGCATCTCCCTGTCTTTACCTCTCCCTCCCATCCCTGCCTGCCCCCTCCCCCGCATCTCCCTGTCTTTCCCTCCCCCCCATCCCTGCCTGCCCCTTTCCGCCCTGCCTGCACCACCATCCCTTCTTGTCTGCCATTCCCCCCTTCCCTCTCCCTGCCTGCCCACTCCCTGCTTGTTCCCTCTCCCTGCCCTCCCTCCCCTCCTTGCGTGCCCCGCCCCGCCCCCCCCTCGTGCCCCCCCTCCCTCCCCCTTCCGCACAGGTATTCTTTCGTCATCCCTTGCTTCTACGTCTCCCTCTCCCCTCGAGTCCTTTTTAGCTTTCTTCCAGTCGTTCCCTCATCGTTCCATCGTCCCACGTGCCTCGAGTTTCCTGACTTCCATTCCCTCGTGTCCGTGTCCTTCGTCTTCCTTATCCTCAAGTCCCGTTTCCCCGAGTCCAAGTTCCTTTAAGTCCTGTCGGCTCTGGTGCTCTAGATGGATTGGCTTGCGTGTCCCTGTGTTTTCAAGGCCGCCACGGTTCGGACCGTGCCTTCGGGAGTCTCCGTTCCAACACCAGGGTCTCTTGTTTCCTCTTTGTTTCCTGTGTTGCTGTCGCTTAGGTGTCGGCATGGCTGCGTTGCTTGAGTGTAACGTTGGCTCTGAAAAAAAAAAAAAAAAAAAAAACAAAAAAAAAGCGTGCTTGCTTTTTTTTTTTTTCAGAGGCTAACGTTACACTCAAGCAACGCAGCCATGCCGACACCTAATTCTTTTTTTTCAGAGGCGAACGTGACACTCAAGCAACGCAGCCATCCCGACACCTAATTTTTTTTCAGAGGCCAACGTTACACTCAAACAACGCAGCCATGCCGACACCTTTTTTTTTTTTCAGAGGCCAACGTTACACTCAAGCAACGCAGCCATGCCGACACCTAAGCGACAGCAACACAGGAAACAAAGAAGAAACAAGAGACCCTGGTGTTGGAACGGAGACTCCCGAAGACTCCGGTCCTTTTTTTTTTGCTGCGCCTGGTGCCACGTCAGGCGACACGACGCACACCCTCGACGTCCGCGTGGGCGTAGTGGAGAGATGCGGGGGGCCAATAAGAACAGCGAAGGGAGTAAGAAGTAGGCAGGATGAGCGGGGATTTAAAAAAAAAAAAAAAAAAGGTGTTACATCAAAGGGGAGAGAAGAGGGCAGGTAAAGCAGGGAGGCGTGGGAGGGTGGGAGGGAGCGTTTTTTTTGTTTTTTTTCAGTGGCCAACGTAACAATTAAGCAACGCAGCCATGCCGACACCTTTTTTTTTTTTTTTCAGTGGCCAACGTTACACTCAATCAACGCAGCCATGCCGACACCTAAGCGACAGCAACACAGGAAACAAAGAGGAAACAAGAGACCCTGGTGTTGGAACGGAGACTCCCGAAGGCTCCGGTGCTGCGCCTGGTGCCACGTCAGGCGACACGACGCACACCCTCGACGTCCGCGTGGGCGTCTTTTTTTTTTCTTTTTTTTAAAGGTATTTTTTTTTTTTTTTTTAAAGGTATTACATCAAAAGCAACACCTTATGCCGACGCCTAGGCTACAGCAACACGGGAACTGAGGAACAGGGAAACTAGTATTGGTATTTTTGGTAAACCGGAAACCAGAAACCGGTGCGTCGTGGAGAGATGCGGGTCGCTCACCGGTTTCTGGTTTCCGGTTTACCAAAAATACCAATACCAGTTTCCTTGTTCCTTGGCCCCCGTGTTGCTGTAGCCTAGGCGTCGGCATAAGGTGTTGCTTTGATGTAATACCTTAAAAAAAAATAATAAAAAAATAAGAACAGCGAAGGGAGTAAGAAGTAGGCAGGATGAGAGGGGAGAGAAGAGGGCAGGGAAAGCAGAGAGGCGTGGGAGGGTGGGAGGGAGCGCTTTTTTTTTTTTTTTTTTCAGAGGCCAACGTTACACTCAAGCAACGCAGCCATGCCGAAACCTAAGCGACAGCAACACAGGAAACAAAGCGGAAACAAGAGACCAAGAGACCCTGGTGTTGGGGGGTGGGTGGGAAGTGAAGACCAGTGAGCGTGGGACGAGCAAACAGAGCAGAGAGAGGGGGAGACGGATCAGAGCCAGGTTCGATTCCTGGGTCGCTCACCGGTTTCTGGTTTCCGGTTTACCAAAAATACCAATACCAGTTTCTCTGTTCCTCAGTTCCCGTGTTGCTGTAGCCTAGGCGTCGGCATAAGGTGTTGCTTTGATGTAATACCTTTAAAAAAAAAAAAAAAAAAAAAAAAGAGCGGAGAAAGGAGAGAGGGAGGAGGGGGTAGGGATAGGAAGAGTGGAAGAGCCGGGAGGCGGGCGTGGTGGCTGAGAAGATAGCGAGAGGCAGAGGAGAAGAACAGGGAGAGGGAGGAAGAGGGAAGGGGGGGAGAGGCAGAGGAGAAGAACAGGGGGAGGGAGGAAAAAGGAAGGGGGCGGAGCCGGAAGGCAGAAAGGGAGGCAGTTTTTTTTTTTTTTTTTTTTTAAAAGGAAGGAAGCAAAGGATGACGAAAGAATACCTGTGCGGAGGGGAGGGAGGCGGGGGGGCACGGGAGTTTTTTTTTTTTTTTTTTTTTTTTTTTTCAGAGGCCAACGTTACACTCAAGCAACGCAGCCATGCCGACACCTAAGCGACAGCAACACAGGAAACAAAGAGGAAACAAGACACCTGGTGTTGGGGGGTGGGTGGGAAGTGAAGACCAGTGAGCGTGGGACGAGCAAACAGAGCAGAGAGAGGGGGAGACGGATCAGAGCCAGGTTCGATTCCTGGGTCGCTCACCGGTTTCTGGTTTCCGGTTTACCAAAAATACCAATACCAGTTTCCTTGTTCCTTGGTCCCCGTGTTGCTGTAGCCTAGGCGTCGGCATAAGGTGTTGCTTTGATGTAATACCTTAAAAAAAAATAATAAAAAAATAAGAACAGCGAAGGGAGTAAGAAGTAGGCAGGATGAGAGGGGAGAGAAGAGGGCAGGGAAAGCAGAGAGGCGTGGGAGGGTGGGAGGGAGCGCTTTTTTTTTTTTTTTTCAGAGGCCAACGTTACACTCAAGCAACGCAGCCATGCCGACACCTAAGCGACAGCAACACAGGAAACAAAGCGGAAACAAGAGACCCTGGTGTTGGGGGGTGGGTGGGAAGTGAAGACCAGTGAGCGTGGGACGAGCAAACAGAGCAGAGAGAGGGGGAGACGGATCAGAGCGGGGAAAGGAGAGAGGGAGGAGGGGGAAGGGATAGGAAGAGTGGAAGAGCCGGGAGGCGGGCGTTTTTTTTTTTTTTTTTTTTTTTTTAAATGTATTACATCAAAGCAACACACCATGCCGACGCCTAGGCTACAGCAACACGGGGACCAAGATACAAGGAAACTGGAAATGGTATTTTTGGTAAACCGGAAACTAGAAACCGGTGAGGGACCTAGGAATCGAACCTGGGACCTCTAGGATTGCAAATAACATCGTTACCCACTAGCCCAAAGGTGGAACCATCCCCCCCCTGAGAAGATAGCGAGAGGCAGAGGAGAAGAACAGGGAGAGGGAGGAAGAGGGAAGGGGGCGAGAGGCAGAGGAGAAGAACAGGGGGAGGGAGGAAAAAGGAAGGGGGCGGAGCCAGAAGGCAGAAAGGGAGGCAGTTTTTTTTTTGTTTTTTTTTTAAAAGGAAGGAAGCAAAGGATGACGAAAGAATACCTGTGCGGAGGGGGAGGAAGGCGGGGGGGCACGGGAGTTTTTTTTTTTTTTTTTTTTTTTTTTCAGGGCCAACGTTACAAACTCAGGCAACACGCAGCGCTGCCCGAACCTAAGCGACAGCAACACAGGAAACAAAGAGAACAAGAGACCTGGTGTTGGAACGAAGACTCCCGAAGGCACGGCCGGAGCCGTGGCGGCCCCTGACAACACAGGGACACGCAAGCCACTCCATCTAGAGCACCAGAGCCGACAGGACTAAAGGAACTTGGACTCGGGGGAACGGACTTGAGGATAAGGAAGATGAAGAACACGGACACGAGGGAATGGAAGTCAGGAAACTCGAGGCACGTGGGACAATGGAACGATGAGGAAACGACTGGAAGAAAGCTGAAAAGGACTCGAGGGGAGAGGGAGACGTAGAAGCAAGGGATGACGAAAGAATACCTGTGCGGAAGGGGAGGGAGGGGGGGCACGGGGGGGGGCGGGGCGGGGCACTGCAAGGAGGGGAGGGAGGGCAGGGAAGGGGAGACAAGCGGGAGTGGGCTCAGGCGCTGGGAGAGGAAGGGGGAATGGGCGAGCGCGCGTGGACGCGCCGTCCGTGAACACGGTCATGCCGCGCCAGTCATGGCGTGTTGCTGTAAGCCTAGGCCGTCGGCAATAGATTTTTTTTTTTTTTTTTAAAAAAGGTATTACATCAAAGCAACACCTTATGCCGACGCCTGGGCTACAGCAACACGGGGGGACCAAGGAACAAGGAAACTGGTATTGGTATTTTTGGTAAACCGGAAACCAGAAACCGGTGAGCGACCCAGGAATAAGGTGTTGCTTTGATGTAATACCTTTTAAAAAAAAAAAAAAAAAAAAGTGTGCGCTGTGACCGCCAGGCAAGTGGGCTGTTGGGGGACATCCTTGCCCTCGACTCTGTCACCGGTGCCATCCGGCGGGATTGGCAGCGTACTGAGGAGGACATCACCATGGTCTCTTCTTCCAGTCTTCTTCCAGTCGTTCCCTCATCGTTCCATCGTCCCACATGCCTCCAGTTTCCTGATTTCCATTCCCTCGTGTTCATGTCCTTCGTCTTCCTTATCCTCAAGTCCCGTTCCTCCGAGTCCAAGTTCCTTTAGTCCTGTCGGCTCTGGTGCTCTAGATGGATTGGCTTGCGTGTCCCTGTTTTTTCAGGGGCCGCCACGGCTCCGGCCGTGTCTTCGGGAGTCTCCGTTCCAACACCAAGGTCTCTTGTTTCCTCTTTGTTTCGTGTGTTGCTGTCGCTTAGGTGTCGGCATGGCTGCGTTGCTTGAGTGTAACGTTGGCCTTTGAAAAAAAAAAAAAAACATGGGGGATGATTACTTCTTCTGCGTGGACTTTTTTTTTCTTTAAAAGGTATAACATCAAAGCAACACCTTATGCCGACGCCTAGGCTACAGCAACTCGGGGACCAAGTAACAAGGAAACTGGTCTTGGTATTTTTGGTAAACCGGAAAACAGAAACCGGTGAGCGACCCAGGAATCGAACCTGGAGCCTTTAGGATTGCAGATAACATCGTTAACCACTAGCCCAAAGGTTGAACCATCCCCCCCTGGCGGCGTGGCTTTGACGCAGAGCGTGACAAGGACTGGTTCTGCAGCCAGTGGGCGACACCGCCGCTCCTTTGCGCGGTGCTTGCTTTTTTTTTTTTTCAGAGGCTAACGTTACACTCAAGCAACGCAGCCATGCCGACACCTAATTTTTTTTTTTTCAGAGGCCAACGTGACACTCAAGCAACGCAGCCATCCCGACACCTAATTTTTTTTCAGAGGCCAACGTTACACTCAAACAACGCAGCCATGCCGACACCTTTTTTTTGTTTTTCAGAGGCCAACGTTACACTCAAGCAACGCAGCCATGCCGACACCTAAGCGACAGCAACACAGGAAACAAAGAAGAAACAAGAGACCCTGGTGTTGGAACGGTGCTTTTTTTTTGCTGCGCCTGGTGCCACGTCAGGCGACACGACGCACACCCTCGACGTCCGCGTGGGCGTCGTGGAGAGATGCGGGGGGCCAATAAGAACAGCGAAGGGAGTAAGAAGTAGGCAGGATGAGCGGGGATTTAAAAAAAAAAAAAAAAAAAAGGTATTACATCAAAGGGGAGAGAAGAGGGCAGGGAAAGCAGGGAGGCGTGGGAGGGTGGGAGGGAGCGTATTTTTTTTTTTTTTTTCAGTGGCCAACGTAACACTTAAGCAACGCAGCCATGCCGACACCTATTTTTTTTTTTTTCAGTGGCCAACGTTACACTCAAGCAACGCAGCCATGCCGAAACCTAAGCGACAGCAACACAGGAAACAAAGCGGAAACAAGAGACCCTGGTGTTGGAACGGAGACTCCCGAAGGCTCCGGTGCTGCGCCTGGTGCCACGTCAGGCGACACGACGCACACCCTCGACGTCCGCGTGGGCGTCTTTTTTTTTTTTTTTTTTTAAAGGTATTTTTTTTTTTTTTTTTAAAAGGTATTACATCAAAGCAACACCTTATGCCGACGCCTAGGCTACAGCAACACGGGAACTGAGAAACAGGGAAACTGGTATTGGTATTTTTGGTAAACCGGAAACCAGAAACCGGTGCGTCGTGGAGAGATGCGGGTCGCTCACCGTTTTCTGGTTTCCGGTTTACCAAAAATACCAATACCAGTTTCCTTGTTCCTTGGTCCCCGTGTTGCTGTAGCCTAGGCGTCGGCATAAGGTGTTGCTTTGATGTAATACCTTAAAAAAAAAAAAAAAAAATAAGAAAAGCGAAGGGAGTAAGAAGTAGGCAGGATGAGAGGGGAGAGAAGAGGGCAGGGAAAGCAGAGAGGCGTGGGAGGGTGGGAGGGAGCGCTTTTTTTTTTTTTTTTCAGAGGCCAACGTTACACTCAAGCAACGCAGCCATGCCGACACCTAAGCGACAGAAACACAGGAAACAAAGAGGAAACAAGAGACCCTGGTGTTGGGGGGTGGGTGGGAAGTGAAGACCAGTGAGCGTGGGACGAGCAAACAGAGCAGAGAGAGGGGGAGACGGATCAGAGCCAGGTTCGATTCCTGGATCGCTCACCGGTTTCTGGTTTCCGGTTTACCAAAAATACCAATACCAGTTCCTCTGTTCCTCAGTTCCCGTGTTGCTGTAGCCTAGGCGTCGGCATAAGGTGTTGCTTTGATGTAATACCTTTAAAAAAAAAAAAAAAAAAAAAAAAGAGCGGAGAAAGGAGAGAGGGAGGAGGGGGTAGGGATAGGAAGAGTGGAAGAGCCGGGAGGCGGGCGTGGTGGCTGAGAAGATAGCGAGAGGCAGAGGAGAAGAACAGGGAGAGGGAGGAAGAGGGAAGGGGGTGAGAGGCAGAGCAGAAGAACAGGGGGAGGGAGGAAAAAGGAAGGGGGCGGAGCCGGAAGGCAGAAAGGGAGGCAGTTTTTTTTTTTTTTTTTTTTTAAAAGGAAGGAAGCAAAGGATGACGAAAGAATATGGGGGGGAGGGAGCGGGGGCCGCGGAGTTTTTTTTTTTTTTTTTTTTTTTTTCAGAGCCAACGTTACACTCAAGCAACGCAGCCATGCCGACACCTAAGCGACAGCAACACAGGAAACAAAGAGGAAACAAGAGACCCTGGTGTTGGGGGGTGGGTGGGGAGTGAAGACCAGTGAGCGTGGGACGAGCAAACAGAGCAGAGAGAGGGGGAGACGGATCAGAGCGGGGAAAGGAGAGAGGGAGGAGGGGGAAGGGATAGGAAGAGTGGAAGAGCCGGGAGGCGGGGGTTTTTTTTTTTTTTTTTTTTTTTTAAATGTATTACATCAAAGCAACACACCATGCCGACGCCTAGGCTACAGCAACACGGGGACCAAGATACAAGGAAACTGGAAATGGTATTTTTGGTAAACCGGAAACTAGAAACCGGTGAGGGACCCAGGAATCGAACCTGGGACCTCTAGGATTGCAAATAACATCGTTACCCACTAGCCCAAAGGTAGAACCATCCCCCCCCTGGCTGAGAAGATAGCGAGAGGCAGAGGAGAAGAACAGGGAGAGGGAGGAAGAGGGAAGGGGGCGAGAGGCAGAGGAGAAGAACAGGGGTTTTTCTGTGGTAGAGAGTCCGGCCACTCGGCCGTGTCTCATGTTCTGCCGCGTCGCTGCCCTTTTTGTCCTTTTTGGTTTCTTCTGCTTTGCCTCCTGTTCCCTGCCCCCCACCTGCCCTCTGGCTCGAGCCTGAAGGCGGGTGTGTGTGGGGGGGGGTGAGGACTGGTGGAGGCATGGCGCTCCTCCGCCAGCCCTCTCCCTGTCCCCCCATCAAAAGAAAAAAAGAAAAAGAAAAAATCTCCCGCTTTGGCATCCTGGAGGGTGGGACCTGGCCATGCATGACGCATGGGGCGCCGGCTGAGCCCCATGCAAACGAGAGCTGGACAGCCATGCACTGCCAGGCGGAGACCGTTCCAGTCAGCGCCAGTCGGCTCTGCCGGCTTGACTGGCCACAAGGCCACTTCTGTGACCTTGAGGAAGGACCTCTCCTATATGCTCCTTGCCAGACATGTCTCTCAGAGACCGCTGTTTGGGTCAGTCTAGCCGGCGGGAGCGGTAGTCTATCGGCCGGGAGCCGGCGGTACTCTAGTACTTAAGTGTGCTGGAGTATCGGCGGGTGTCTCTAGTAGAAGAGTAGCCTGCTTAGCTGGAAACCCCGTGTTACTTGTTACTGTTACTTGCTTTGGCATCAGGTTAGACACCGGTTTGAGTTTGCTGCTTTCCCAGGTAGGCGTGCTTTTTAGTCCTCTCTGTGCCCCTCCTTTCATTCCTGCCCATCTGCCCTCTGGCTCAAGCCGGTGGGCAGGTGGGGGGCGGGGGGGCTGGCAGAGGAGTCCCTCCGCCAGTCCTAACCATTCCCTGTGCACCTGCCTCCCCATCTGCCTTCCAGCTCCGCCCCCTTCCCTTTTCCTCCCTCTCCCTATTCGTCTCCTCTGCCTATCGCCCCCTTCATTCTTCCTCCCACTCCCTGTTCTTCTCCTCTGCCTCTCGCCCTCTCCTCAGCCACCACGCCCGCCTCCCGGTTCTTCAACTTTTACTATCCCTACCCCCTCCTCCCTCTCTCCTCTCCCCACTCTGGTCCGTCTCCTCCTCTCACTGCTCCGTTTGCTCGTCCCACGCTCCCCGGTCTTCACCTCCCACCCCCCCGCCTTCTCTCCCACGCCTCCATCCCACGTTTTGAGTTTGCTGCTCTCCCGGTTAGGCGTGCTTTTTAGTCTTCTCTGTGCCCCTCCTTTCATCCCCCCCACCTGCCCTCTGGCTCAAGCCGGTGGGCAGGTGGGGGGGGGGGCTGGCGGAGGAGTCCCTCCGCCAGTCCTCCCCATTCCCTGTGCACCTGCCTCCCCATTTGCCGTCCGGCTCCGCCCCCTTCCTTTTTCCTCCCTCTCCCTGTTCTTCTCCACTGCCTCTCGCTCTCTTCTCAGCCACCTCACCCGCCTCCCGGGCATTCCACTCTTCCTATCCCTCCCCCCTCCTCCCTCTAAAAAAAAAAAATCTCCTCTCCCCGATCTGATCCGTCTCCCCCTCTCTCTGCTCTGTTTGCTCGTCCCACGCTCCCTGATATTCACCTCCCACCCCCCCACACGCTCCCTCCCACCCTCCCACGCCTCCCTGCTTTCCCTGCCCTCTTCTCTCCCCCGTGCTCCCCGCTCATCCTGCCTGTTTCTCACTCCCTTCACTGTTCTTATTGGCCCCCCGCATCTCCCTGTCTTTACCTCTCCCCCCATCCCTGCCTGCCCCCTCCCCCGTATCTCCCTGTCTTTCTCTCCCCCCCATCCCTGCCTGCCCCTTTCCGCCCTGCCTGCACCACCATCCCTTCTTGTCTACCATTCCCCCCTTCCCTCTCCCTGCCTGCCCACTCCCTGCTTGTTCCCCCTCCCTGTTCGATTCCTGGGTCGCTCACCGGTTTCTGGTTTCCGGTTTACCAAAAATACCAATACCAGTTTCTCTGTTCCTCAGTTCCCGTGTTGCTGTAGCCTAGGCGTCGGCATAGTGTGTTGCTTTGATGTTATACATTTAAAAAAAAAAAAAAAAAAAAAAAAATGCCCTCCCTCTCCTCTTTTTTTTGCCCCCCCCGTGCCCCCCCCCCTTTCTCCCCCTCCGCACAGGTATTCTTTCGTCATCCTTTGCTTCTACGTCTCCCTCTCCCCTCGAGTCCTTTCAGCTTTCTTCCAGTCGTTCCCTCATCGGTCCATCGTCCCACGTGCCTCGAGTTTCCTGACTTCCATTCCCTCGTGTCCGTGTCCTTCGTCTTCCTTCTCCTCAAGTCCCGTTCCCCCGAGTCAAAGTTCCTGCAGCCCTGTCGGCTCTGGTGCTCTAGATGGATTGGCTTGCGTGTCCCTGTGCTTGCAGGGGCCGCCACCGGTTCCGCCTTGTTCGGAGGCCTGCTGCTCAGGCCAGCGCTCCTCACAGCGGGGCGCCGATCAGCGACCCCGACCTACCAGAGGGGTTTGCTCAGGTCTGGACCCGCCTCCTCGACCCGACCATCCACCGGCCTTTTGTAATCACCGCTTGGCGCATCCTCCACTGCTGCCTTGGCTGCAACGCCTTCATCGCGGTCAAGCTCCTCGACCCGGACACCGCGCCGGCTGATGCGGACGGTAACCCGGACGTGTCAACTGCGTGTTGCGGTCACCCGTTATGTGCCTCTCTCACCGACCCGCCTTTCGAGACCCTCGCTCACACGTTTCTCGACTGCCCGGCGGCAGTTTTTTGGGGGGGGATGGTTCCACCTTTGGGCTAGTGGTTAACGATGTTATCTGCAATCCTAAAGGCTCCAGGTTCGATTCCTGGGTCGCTCACCGGTTTCTGGTTTCCGGTTTACCAAAAATACCAATACCAGTTTCCTTGTTCCTTGGTCCCCGTGTTGCTGTAGCCCAGGCGTCGGCATGAGGTGTTGCTTTGATGTAATACCTTTAAAAAAAAACAAAAGAAAACGACCGGCCATGCTATGGCTTTGTGACACGTGGGCGGCGCTGACGGGTGGCGCGCCGCCGCCGCTCACCGCCGCCGTTATGCTTGCCGATGACATGTCCGGGTGGAGTGGCGCGCCCGTGGAGAAAGCTAAGAAGAAGGAGCTGCGCGCGTGGACGCGCCTCCGTGTCACGGTCATCGGCGCCATTTGGCGTGTGCGCTGTGACCGCCAGGCGAGTGGGCTGTTGGGGGACAGCCTTGCCCTTCGCGCCGTCCGCCTGGCCCTCGCCTCTGTCACCGGTGCCATCCGGCGGGATTGGCAGCGTACCGAGGAGGACATCACCATGGTGGATGATGGCTTCTTCTGCGTGGACTGGTGGCGTGGCTTTGACGCAGAGCGTGACAAGGACTGGTTCTGCAGCCAATGGGCGACAACGCCGCTCCTTTGCGCGGTGCTTGCTGCGCCCGGTGCCACTACAGGCGACACAACGTACACCCTCGACGTCCGCGTGGGCGTCGTGGGGCAGGCCCCGCTGCCGGCGTGAAAGGTTTCCTGCTGTGCGTACGCCATTGCTTGCCTGACCTCCACGTGTCTGCTTACTTTGGTGCCCCAGAGACCACCACTGTTCCGTCAGGCAGCCCCTCACTCCCCCTGCTGTCCTCCCCCCGCTGCTTTTCTCTCTGCCCCTTCTCCCCCTTTTTCTGTGGTAGAGAGTCCGGCCACTCGGCCGTGTCTCATGTTCTGCCGCGTCGCTGCCTTTTTTTCCTTTTTAGTTTCTTCTGCTTTGCCTCCTATTCCCTGCCCCCCACCTGCCCTCTGGCTCGAGCCTGATGGCGGGTGGGGGGAGGGGGGGACAGGCGGAGGAATGGGGCTCCTCCGCCGCACACGAGGGAATGGGGCACCTCCTCCGCACACGAGGGAATGGAGGAAACTCGAGGCACGGGGTAAAAAAAAAAAAAAAACGGTGACAGAGTCGCAGGCCAGGTGAACGGCGCGAAGGGCAAGGCTGTATCCCAACAGCCCACTCGCCTGGCGGTCACAGCGCACACGCCGGATTTTTTTTATTTTTTTTAAAAGGTATTACATCAAAGCAACACCTTATGTTAACGCCTAGGCTACAGCAACACGGGGACCAAAGAACAGGGAAACTGGTATCGGTATTTTTGGTAAACCGGTAACCAGAAACAAGTGATGAAGCCAATGACCGCGACACGGAGACGCGTTTAAAAAAAAAAAAAAGTCCAGCCTGCAGCTCCTTCTTCTTAGCTTTCGCCATGGGCGCGCCTCTCCACCCGGACATGTCGTCGGCAAGCATAACGGCGGCGGTGAGCGGCGGCGGCGCGCCACCCAGGGTCTCTTGTTTCCTCTTGGTTTCCTGTGTTGCTGTCGCATAGGTGGGGGGGGATGGTTCCACCTTTGGGATAGTGGTTAACGATGTTATCTGCAATCCTAAAGGCTCCAGGTTCGATTCCTGGGTCGCTCACCGGTTTCTGGTTTCCGGTTTACCAAAAATACCAATACCTGTTTTCCTGTTCTTTGGTCCCCGTGTTGCTGTAGCCTGTAGGCGTCGGCATTTTTTTATTTTTTTTTAAAGGTATTACATCAAAGCAACACCTTATGCCGACGCCTAGGCTACAGCAACACGAGGACCAAGGAACAAGGAAAACTGGTATTGGTATTTTTGGTAAACCGGAAACCAGAAACCGGTGAGCGACCCAGGAATCGAACCTGGAGCCTTTAGGATTGCAGATAACATCGTTAACCACTAGCCCAAAGGTGGAACCATCCCCCCCCAAATAAGGTATAAGGTGTTGCTTTGATGTAATACCTTTTTTTTTTTTTTTAAATAAAAAATAGGTGTCGGCATGGCTGCGTTGCTTGAGTGTAACGTTGGCCCCTGAAAAAAAAAGAAAAAAAAACTGGGACCTCCAGGTTCGCAGATAACATCGTTAACTGCTAGCCCAAAGGTAGAACCATCCTCCTCCAAGGTAATGTCCTCTCCCTCAACCGACCCGGCCGTGCCCCTACTGACAGCCCCGATGCCGCCTCGTTTGTGTCGGACGCTCCGAAAGCGACCAAGTACGTTGTCGACTTCTTATCTTCTGAGTCTTCCATCGGTCTGTTCCGCCCGCAGCTGGGCATTGACCCCGCAGCCCAGCACACCCTCCTGACCACCCTGCCAAGGAGGCTGGATGGGCCCTTCGCTGCCATGGCCGAGGGCGTCGACTGTGCCAACGACGCGCTTGCTGGCATGCTTACGGCAGAAGAGCTGCAGGTTGCGCTCTCCCACGCGGCTAGGGGCAAGGTCCCAGGCGGCGACGGCATTCCGTACGAGGTCTACCGCCACTGGCGCGGTTCCCTCTCCCCCCTCCTCCTCCGTGTGTTCAACACCGGCTTTTGAGAGGCTGGCCGCACGTCACCTACCCCGTTTGCTCTGCTCCTCCGTGGGGTTGTTTGCTTGCTCTCCAAGCCAGGCAAGCCGGGCGATGAGCTCGATGGCTACCGGCCCATCACGCTCCTCAATTCAGACGTGAAGCTTGTGATGAGCATCATAGCCAACCGCCTACAAGTCCCGCTTGACTACCTCATCGACATCGGACAGGGCGCGTTCATCCATGGCCGTGACATCTCTCACAACGTGCGCTACCATCTCGCGCTGGCTGCCCGCTTCCGCGACCTCGGCCTGCCGGGCTGGCTGGTGCACAGCGACCTGATTAAGGCGTACGACACGTTTTTTTTTTTTTTTTTTAAAAAGGTATTACATCAAAGCAACACCTTATGCCGACGCCTAGGCTACAGCAACACGGGAACTGAGGAACAGGGAAACTAGTATTGGTATTTTTGGTAAACCGGAAACCAGAAACCGGTGAGCGACCCAGGAATCGAACCTGGAGCCTTTAGGATTGCAGATAACATCGTTAACCACTTTTTTTTTTTTTTTAAAAGGTATTACATCAAAGCAACACCTTATGCCGACGCCTAGGCTACAGCAACACGGGGACCAAAGAACAGGGAAACTGGTATTGGTATTTTTGGTTAACCGGAAACCAGAAACCGGTGAGGGATCCAGGAAACCACTAGCCCAAAGGTGGAACCATCCCCCCCCAAAACGGTGAACAGGGGCTGGCTCGACCAAGCCATGATCCGCATGGGTTTCCGACCCGACGGGGTGGTTAGGTGGTGTCGAATCCTCCTCGGAGGGGCCAAGGTCAGGGTGCGCGTCAACGGCTTCTTCACGCCAGATTTCCCGATGGACTCTGGTCTCTTTCAGGGCTCGGCGCTCTCATGCATGGAGTGGGTCATCGTTCTGCAGCCCGTGATGTCCTACCTGTCGTCGCTGCAGGCTGGCGGTACACTCACCACGTTCAGGCTATTTTTTTTTTCTTTCTAAAAAGGTATTACATCAAAGCAACACCTTATGCCGACGCCTAGGCTACAGCAACACGGGAACTGAGGAACAGGGAAACTGGTATTGATATTTTTGGTAAACCGGAAACCAGAAACCGGTGAGCGACCCAGGAATCGAACCTGGAGCCTTCAGGATTGTGGATAACATCGTTAACCACTAGCCTTAAGGTGGAACCATCCCCCCCCAAAGGCTGCCCGGACCAAACGGGGTCGGTGAGGGGTCGGAGGCCCCTCCGGCGCAGGCGTTCGCGGATTTTAAAAAAAAAAAAAAAAAAAAGGTATTACATCAAAGCAACACCTTATGCCGACGCACAGGCTACAGCAACACGGGAACTGAGGAACAGAGAAACTGGTATTGGTATTTTTGGTAAACCGGAAACCAGAAACCGGTGAGCGACCCAGGAATCGAACCTGGAGCCTTTAGGATTGCAGATAACATCGTTAACCACTAGCCCAAAGGTGGAACCATCCCCCCCCAGGTGTTGCTTTGATGTAATACCTTTAAAAAAAAAAAAAAAAAAAGCCGCGTCAGCGCTGGCTCCGCGCTGACTACAACTTCTACGCGGCCGAAATGGTCAAGGTTGACCCCGACGATCGCCGCGCTGTCGCTGAGCCATGGCTGGTG
>VFSX01001002.1:0-16562 GCA_016618255.1 Chlamydomonas sp. UWO 241
TTCCGTTTAGCGACAGCAAGGCTCGGAGTGGGAATTTGCGCTCCACACGCCATTTTCCAAAGCGACACGCCGCAAAAGCTTGCCTAGGACGCGCCTGTCCCGCGAAAATAAATCGCGTGAGATGCCCAATCCCAAAGCAGCGCCCCTCGGAAAAAAGGACCCTCATAGCGTGGCGTTTGTAATTTTTTTCCTTGACCCGGAAGCTCGCAAAGCTCTGCCTTGCCCAATTTCCTGCGGTCCGACGCTCGCCGCTTCAGGTGCAGATCCTTCGCGTGACATGCGCAATCGCAAAACAGCGCGGCTCCAATATTCGAATAACGCTGTGCTTCCGTTTAGCGACAGCAAGGCTCGGAGTGCGAATTTGCGCTCCACACGCCATTTTCCAAAGCGACACGCCGCAAAAGCTTGCCTGGGACGCGCCTGTCCCGCGAAAATAAATCGCGTGAGATGCCCAATCCCAAAGCAGCGCCCCTCGAAAAAAAGGACCGGCCAAGCGTGGGGTGTATTTTTTTTCTCTTGACACGGATGCTCGCAAAGCGCTGCCTTGGTCAATTTCCTACGGTCCACCGCTTGCCGCTTCAGGTGCAGATCCTCCGCGTGACATGCGCAATCGCAAAACAGCGCGGCTCCAATATTCGACTAACGCTGTGCTTTCGTTAAGCGACAGCAAGGCTCGGAGTGGGAATTTGCGCTCCACACGCCATTTTCCAAAGCGACACGCCGCAAAAGCTTGCCTGGGACGCGCCAGTCCCGCGAAAATAAATCGCGTGAGATGCCCAATCCCAAAGCAGCGCCCCTCGAAAAAAAGGACCGGCCTAGCGAGGTAATTGTAATTTTTTTCTTGACCCGGAAGCGCGCAAAGCGCTGCCTTGCCCAATTTCCTGCGGTCCGACGCTTGCCGCTTCAGGTGCAGATCCTTCGCGTGACATGCCCAATCGCAAAACAGCGAGGCTCCAATATTTGACTAACGCTGTGCTTCCGTTTAGCGACAGCAAAGCTCGGAGTGGGAATTTGCACTCCAGACGCCGACTTCCAAAGCGACACGCCGCAGAAGCTTGCCTGGGACGCGCCAGTCCCGCGAAAATAATTCACGTGACATGCCGAATCCCAAAGCAGCGCCCCTCGAAAAAAAAGGGCCGGCCTAGCGAAAATAATTCACGTGACATGCCGAATCCCAAAAAAGCGCCCCTCGAAAAAAAAGGGCCGGCCTAGCGTGGGGTTTTAATTTTTTCTCTTGACCCGGAAGCGCGCATAGCGCTGCCTTGCCCATTTTCCTGCGGTCCGACGCTTGCCGCTTCAGGTGCACATCCTCCGCGTGACATGCGCAATCGCAAAACAGCGCGGCTCCAATATTCGACGAACGCTGTGCTTTCGTTAAGCGACAGCAAGGCTCGGAGTGGGAATTTGCGCTCCACACGCCATTTTCCAAAGCGACACGCCGCAAAAGCTTGCCCGGGACGCGCCAGTCCCACAAAAATAAATCGCGTGACATGCCCAATCCCAAAGCAGCGCCCCTCGAGAAAAATGGACCGGCCAAGCGTCGGGTTTATTTTTTTTCTCTTGACCAGAAAGCTCGCAAAGCGCTGCCTTGGTCAATTTCCTACGGTCGGACGCTTGCCGCTTCAGGTGCAGATCCTTCGCGTGACATGCCCAATCGCAAAACAGCGAGGCTCCAATATTCGACTAACGCTGTGCTTCCGTTTAGCGACAGCAAACCTCGGAGTGGGAATTTGCACTCCAGACGCCAACTTCCAAAGCGACACGCCGCAGAAGCTTGCCTAGGACGCGCCAGTCCCGCGAAAATAATTCACGTGACATGCCGAATCCCAAAGCAGCGCCCCTCGAAAAGAAAGGGCCGGCCTAGCGTGGGGTTTTAATTTTTTCTCTTGACCCGGAAGCGCGCATAGCGCTGCCTTGCCCATTTTCCTGCGGTCCGACGCTTGCCGCTTCAGGTGCAGATCCTCCGCGTGACATGCGCAATCGCAAAACAGCGCGGCTCCAATATTCGACTAACGCTGTGCTTTCGTTAAGCGACAGTAAGGCTCGGAGTGGGAATTTGCATTCTAGACGCCGACTTCCAAAGCGACACGCCGCAAAAGCTTGCCTGGGACGCGCCTGTCCCGCGAAAATAAATCGCGTGAGATGCCCAATCCCAAAGCAGCGCCCCTCGAAAAAAAAGGACCGGCCTAGCGTGGGGTTTTAATTATTTCTCTTGACCCGGAAGCTCGCAAAGCGCTGCCTTGGTCAATTTCCTACGGTCCGACGCTTGCCGCTTCAGGTGCAGATCCTTCACGTGACATGCCCAATCGCAAAACAGCGAGGCTCCAATATTCGACTAACGCTGTGCTTCCGTTTAGCGACAGCAAACCTCGGAGTGGGAATTTGCACTTCAGACGCCAACTTCCAAAGCGACACGCCGCAGAAGCTTGCCTAGGACGCGCCAGTCCCGCGAAAATAATTCACGTGACATGCCGAATCCCAAAGCAGCGCCCCTCGAAAAAAAAGGGCCGGCCTAGCGTGGGGTTTTAATTTTTTCTCTTGACCCGGAAGCGCGCATAGCGCTGCCTTGCCCATTTTCCTGCGGTCCGACGCTTGCCGCTTCAGGTGCAGATCCTCCGCGTGACATGCGCAATCGCAAAACAGCGCGGCTCCAATATTCAACTAACGCTGTGCTTTCGTTAAGCGACAGTTAGGCTCGGAGTGGGAATTTGCGCTCCAGACGCCGACTTCCAAAGCGACACGCCGCAAAAGCTTGCCCGGGACGCGCCAGTCCCGCAAAAATAAATCGCGTGACATGCCCAATCCCAAAGCAGCGCCACTCGAAAAAAATGGACCGGCCTAGCGTGGGGTCTTAATTATTTCTCTTGACCCGGAAGCTCGCAAAGCGCTGCCTTGCCCAATTTCCTGCGGTCCGACGCTTGCCGCTTCAGGTGCAGATCCTTCGCGTGACATGCGCAATTGCAAAACAGCGCGGCTCCAATATTCGACTAACGCTGTGCTTCCGTTTAGCGACAGTAAGGCTCGGAGTGGGAATTTGCGCTCCAGACGCTGACTTCCAAAGCGACACGCCGCAAAAGCTTGCCTGGGACGCGCCTGTCGCGCGAAAATAAATCACGTGAGATGCCGAATCCCAAAGCAGCGCCCCTCGAAAAAAAGGACCGGCCAAGCGTGGGGTTTATTTTTTTTCTCTTGACACGGAAGCTCGCAAAGCGCTGCCTTGCCCAATTTCCTGCGGTCCGACGCTTGCCGCTTCAGGTGCAGATCCTTCGCGTGACATGCGCAATCGCAAAACAGCGCGGCTCCAATATTCGACTCACGCTGTGCTTTCGTTAAGCGACAGTAAGGCTCGGAGTGGGAATTTGCGCTCCAGACGCCGACTTCCAAAGCGACACGCCGCAAAAGCTTGCCTGGGACGCGCCAGTCCCGCAAAAATAAATCGTGTGACATGCCCAATCCCAAAGCAGCGCCCCTCGGAAAAAAGGACCGGCATAGCGTGAACTTTATATTTTTTTTCCGTGATCCGAAAGCTCGCAAAGCGCTGCCTCGCCCAATTTCCTAGCGGTCCGAGCTCGCCGCTTCAGGTGCCAGATCCTTCGCGTACATCGCAAATCGCAAAACAGCGCGGCTCCAATATTCGACGACGCTGTCTTCGTTTAGGCGACAGGCAAAGGGCTGGGTGGGAATTGCGCTCCAGACGCCGACTTCCAAAGCGACACGCCGCAGAAGCTTGCCTGGGACGCGCCAGTCCCGAAAAAATAAATCGCGTGACATGCCCAATCCCAAAGCAGCGCCCCTCGAAAAAAAAGGACCGGCCTAGCGTGGGGTTTGTATTTTTTTTCTCTTGACCCGGAAGCTCGCAAAGCGCTGCCTTGCCCAATTTCCTGCGGTCCGACGCTTGCCGCTTCAGGTGCAGAACCTTCGCGTGACATGCGCAATCGCAAAACAGCGCGGCTCCAATATTCGACGAACGCTGTGCTTCCGTTTAGCGACAGCAAGGCTCGGAGTGGGAATTTGGGCTCCACACGCCATTTTCCAAAGCGACACGCCGCAAAAGCTTGCCTGGGACGCGCCTGTCCCGCGAAAATAAATCGCGTGAGATGCCCAATCCCAAAGCAGCGCCCCTCGAAAAAAAGGACCGGCCAAGCGTGGGTTTTTTTTTTTTTTTCTTGACACGGAAGCTCGCAAAGCGCTGCCTTGCCCAATTTCCTGCGGTCCGACGCTTGCCGCTTCAGGTGCAGATCCTCCGCGTGACATGCGCAATCGAAAAACAGCGAGGCTCCATATCGACTAACGCTGTGCTTTTCGTTAAGCGACAGTAAGGCTCGAGTGGGAATTTGCGCCTCCAGACGCCGACTTCCAACGCGACACGCGCAAAGTTGCCGTGACCCGCCGTCCCGCAAAAATAAATCGCGTGACATGCCCAATCCCATAGCAGCGCCCCTAGAAAAAAAAGGACCGGCCTAGCGTGGGGTTTGTTTTTTTTCTCTTGACCAGAAAGCTCGCAAAGCGCTGCCTTGGTCAATTTCCTACGGTCCGACGCTTGCCGCTTCAGGTGTAGATCCTTCGCGTGACATGCCCAATCGCAAAACAGCGAGGCTCAAATATTCGACTAACGCTGTGCTTCCGTTTAGCGACAGCAAACCTCGGAGTGGGAATTTGCACTCCAGACGCCGACTTCCAAAGCGACACGCCGCAAAAGCTTGCCTGGGACGCGCCAGTCCCGCGAAAATAATTCACGTGACATGCCGAATCCCAAAGCAGCCCCTCGAAAAAAAAGGGCCGGCCCAGCGTGGGGTTTTAATTTTTTCTCTTGACCTTGAAGCGCGCATAGCGCTGCCTTGCCCATTTTCCTGCGGTCTGACGCTTGCCGTTTCAGGTGCAGATCCTCCGCGTGACATGCGCAATCGCAAAACAGCGCGGCTCCAATATTCGACTAACGCTGTGCTTTCGTTAAGCGACAGTAAGGCTCGGAGTGAGAATTTGCGCTCCAGACGCCGACTTCCAAAGCGACACGCCGCAAAAGCTTGCCTGGGACGCGCCAGTCCCGCAAAAATAAATCGCGTGACATGCCCAATCCCACAGCAGCCGCCACTCGAAGAAATTGGACGGCTAGCGTGGGGTTTTGAATTATTTCTCTTGACCCGGAAGCTCGCAAAGCGCTGCCTTGCCCAATTTCTGTGGGGGGGGTCCGACCTTGCCGCTTCAGGTGCAGATCCTTCGCGTGTCATTGCGCAATCGCAAAACAGCGCGGCTCCAATATTCGACTCGCTGTGCTTTCCGTTAGCGACAGCAAACCTCGAGTGGGAATTTTGCCACTCCAGACGCGTTTTCCCAAAGCGACATGCCGCAAAAGCTTGTCTGGGACGCGCCAGTCCCGCGAAAATAATTCGCGTGAGATGCCTAATCCCAAAGCCGCGCCCCTCGAAAAAAAAGGGCCGGCCTAGCGTGGGGTTTTATTTTTTTCTCTTGACCCTGAAGCGCGCAAAGCGCTGCCTTGCGCCCAATTTCCTGCGGTCCGACGCTTGCCGCTTCAGGTGCAGATCCTCCGCGTGACATGCGCAATCGCAAAACAGCGCGGCTCCAATATTCGACTAACGCTGTGCTTTCGTTAAGCGACAGCAAGGCTCGGAGTGGGAATTTGCGCTCCACACGCCATTTTCCAAAGCGACACGCCGCAAAAGCTTGCCTGGGACGCGCCTGTCCCGCGAAAATAAATCGCGTGAGATGCCCAATCCCAAAGCAGCGCCCCTCGAAAAAAAGGACCGGCCAAGCGTGGGGTTTATTTTTTTTCTCTTGACACGGAAGCTCGTAATTTTTTTTTTTTTTTTTTTAAAGCGCTGCCTTGCCCAATTTGCTGCGGTCCGACGCTTGCCGCTTCAGGTGCAGATCCTCCGCGTGACATGCGCAATCGCAAAACAGCGAGGCTCAAATATTCGACTAACGTTGTGCTTCCGTTTAGCGACAGCAAACCTCGGAGTGGGAATTTGCACTCCAGACGCCGTTTTCCAAAGCGACACGCCGCAGAAGCTTGCCTGGGACGCGCCAGTCCCGCGAAAATAATTCACGTGACATGCCGAATCCCAAAGCAGCGCCCCTCGAAAAAAAAGGGCGGGCCTAGCGTGGGGTTTTAATTTTTTCTCTTGACCCGGAAGCGCACATAGCGCTGCTTTGCCCATTTTCCTGCGGTCCGACGCTTGCCGCTTCAGGTGCAGATCCTTCGCGTGACATGCCCAATCGCAAAACAGCGCGGCTCTAATATTCGACTAACGCTGTGCTTTCGTTAAGCGACAGTAAGGCTCGGAGTGAGAATTTGCGCTCCAGACGCCGACTTCATAAGCGACACGCCGCAAAAGCTTGCCTGGGACGCGCCTGTCCCGCGAAAATAAATCGCGTGAGATGCCCAATCCCAAAGCAGCGCCCCTCGAACAAAAAGGACCGGCCTAGCGTGGGTTTTTTTTTTTTTGTCTTGACCCAAAAGCTCGCAAAGCGCTGCCTTGCCCAATTTCCTGCGGTCCGACGCTTGCCGCTTCAGGTGCAGATCCTTCGCGTGTCATGCGCAATCGGAAACAGCGCGGCTCCAATATTCGACTAACGCTGTGCTTCCGTTTAGCGACAGTAAGGCTCGGAGTGGGAATTTGCGCTCCAGACGCCGACTTCCAAAGCGACACGCCGCAAAAGCTTGCCTGGGACGCGCCTGTCCCGCGAAAATAAATCGCGGGAGATGCCCAATCCCAAAGAAGCGCCACTCGAAAAAAAGGGCCGGCCAAGCGTGGGGTTTATTTTTTTTCTCTTGACACGGAAGCTCGCAAAGCGCTGCCTTGCCCAATTTGCTGCGGTCCGACGCTTGCCGCTTCAGGTGCAGATCCTCCGCGTGACATGCGCAATCGCAAAACAGCGCGGCTCCAATATTCGACTAACGCTGTGCTTTCGTTAAGCGACAGTAAGGCTCGGAGTGGGAATTTGCGCTCCAAACGCCGACTTCCAAAGTGACACACCGCAAAAGCTTGCCTGGGACGCGCCAGTCCCGTAAAAATAAATCGCGTGACATGCCCAATCCCAAAGCAGCGCCCCTCGAAAAAAATGGACCGGCCTAGCGTGGGGTTTTAATTATTTCTCTTGACCCGGAAGCTCGCAAAGCGCTGCCTTGCCCAATTTCCTGCGGTGCGACGCTTGCCGCTTCAGGTGCAGATCCTTCGCGTGACATGCGCAATCGCAAAACAGCGCGGCTTCAATATTCGACTAACGCTGTGCTTCCGTTTAGCGACAGCAAGGCTCGGAGTGCGAATTTGCGCTCCACACGCCATTTTCCAAAGCGACACGCCGCAAAAGCTTGCCTGGGACGCGCCTGTCCCGCGAAAATAAATCGCGTGAGATGCCCAATCCCAAAGCAGCGCCCCTCGAAAAAAAGGACCGGCCAAGCGTGGGGTGTATTTTTTTTCTCTTGACACGGATGCTCGCAAAGCGCTGCCTTGGTCAATTTCCTACGGTCCACCGCTTGCCGCTTCAGGTGCAGATCCTCCGCGTGACATGCGCAATCGCAAAACAGCGCGGCTCCAATATTCGACTAACGCTGTGCTTTCGTTAAGCGACAGTAAGGCTCGGAGTGGGAATTTGCGCTCCAGATGTCGACTTCCAAAGCGACACGCCGCAAAAGCTTGCCTGGGACGCGCCAGTCCCGCAAAAATAAATCGCGTGACATGCCCAATCCCAAAGCAGCGCCCCTCGGAAAAAAGGACCGGCATAGCGTGGCGTTTGTTATTTTTTTTCTTGACCCGGAAGCTCACAAAGCTCTGCCTTGCCCAATTTCCTGCGGTCCGACGCTTGCCGCTTCAGGTGCAGATCCTTCGCGTGACATGCGCAATCGCAAAACAGCGAGGCTCCAATATTCGACGAACGCTGTGCTTCCGTTAAGCGACAGCAAGGCTCGGAGTGGGAATTTGCGCTCCACACGCCAACTTCCAAAGCGACACGCCGCAAAAGCTTGCCTGGGTCGCGCCAGTCCTGCAAAAATAAATCGCGTGAGATGCCCAATCCCAAAGCAGCGCCCCTCGAAAAAAAAGACCGGCCAAGCGTGGGGTTTATTTTTTTTCTCTTGACCCGGAAGCTCGCAAAGCGCTGCCTTGCCCAATTTCCTGCGGTCCGACGCTTGCCGCTTCAGGTGCAGATCCTTCGCGTGACATGCGCAATCGCAAAACAGCGCGGCTCCAATATTCGACGAACGCTGTGCTTCCGTTTAGCGACAGCAAGGCTCGGAGTGGGAATTTGCGCTCCACACGCCATTTTCCAAAGCGACACGCCGCAAAAGCTTGCCTGGGACGCGCCAGTCCCGCAAAAATAAATCGCGTGACATGCCCAATCCCAAAGCAGCGCCCCTCGGAAATAAGGACCGGCATAGCGTGACGTTTGTAATTTTTTTCCTTGACCCGGAAGCTCGCAAAGCTCTGCCTTGCCCAATTTCCTGCGGTCCGACGCTCGCCGCTTCAGGTGCAGATCCTTCGCGTGACATGCGCAATAGCAAAACAGCGCGGCTCCAATATTCGACGAACGCTGTGCTTCCGTTTAGCAACAGCAAGGCTCGGTGTGGGAATTTGCGCTCCACACGCCATTTTCCAAAGCGACACGCCGCAAGAGCTTGCCTGGGACGCGCCTGTCCCGCGAAAATAAATCGCGTGAGATGCCCAATCCCAAAGCAGCGCCCCTCGAAAAAAAGGGCCGGCCAAGCGTGGGGTTTATTTTTTCGTCTGAGCCGGAAAGCCTCGCAAAGGGCTTTTTTTTTTGTTTTTTTTTTAAAGTTATTACATCAAAGCAACACCTTATGCCGACGCCTAGGCTACAGCAACACGGGGACCAAGGAACAAGGAAACTGGTATTGGTATTTTTGGTAAACCGGAAACCAGAAACCGGTGAGCGACCCAGGAATCGAACCTGGAGCCTTTAGGATTGCAGATAACATCAAAAGCGCTGCCTTGCCCAATTTCCTGCGGTCCGACGCTTGCCGCTTCAGGTGCAGATCCTCCGCGTGACATGCGCAATCGCAAAACAGCGCGGCTCCAATATTCGACTAACGCTGTGCTTTCGTTAAGCGACAGTAAGGCTCGGAGTGGGAATTTGCGCTCCAGACGCCGACTTCCAAAGCGACACGCTGCAAAAGCTTGCCTGGGACGCGCCAGTCCCGCAAAAATAAATCGCGTGACATGCCCAATCCCATAACAGCGCCCCTCGAAAAAAAAGGACCGGCCTAGCGTGGGGTTTGTTTTTTTTGTCTTGACCCGAAAGCTCGCAAAGCGCTGCCTTGGTCTATTTCCTACGGTCCGACGCTTGCCGCTTCAGGTGCAGATCCTTCGCGTGACATGCCAAATCGCAAAACAGCGAGGCTCAAATATTCGACTAACGCTGTGCTTCCGTTTAGCGACAGCAAACCTCGGAGTGGGAATTTGCACTCCAGACGCCGACTTCCAAAGCGACACGCCGCAAAAGCTTGCCTAAGACGCGCCAGTCCCGCGAAAATAATTCACGTGACATGCCGAATCCCAAAGCAGCGCCCCTCGAAAAAAAGGACCGGCCAAGCGTGGGTTTTTTTTTTTTTCTCTTGACACGGAAGCTCGCAAAGCGCTGCCTTGCCCAATTTGCTGCGGTCCGACGCTTGCCGCTTCAGGTGCAGATCCTTCGCGTGACATGCACAATTGCAAAACAGCGCGGCTCCAATATTCGACTAATGCTGGGCTATTCGGTTAAGCGACAGTAAGGCTCGGAGTGAGATTTCTTCTCCCAAGACGCCGAACTTCCAAAGCGACACGCCGCAAAAGCTTGCCTGGGACGCGCCTGTCCCGCAAAAATAAATCGCGTGACATGCCCAATCCCAAAGCAGCGCCCCTCGGAAAAAAGGACCGGCATAGCGTGGCGTTTGTAATTTTTTCCTTGACCCGGAAGCTCGCAAAGCTCTGCCTTGCCCAATTTCCTGCGGTCCGACGCTCGCCGCTTCAGGTGCAGATCCTTCGCGTGACATGCGCAATCGCAAAACAGCGCGGCTCCAATATTCGAATAACGCTGTGCTTCCGTTTAGCGACAGCAAGGCTCGGAGTGGGAATTTGCGCTCCACACGCCATTTTCCAAAGCGACACGCCGCTAAAGCTTGCCTGGGACGCGCCTGTCCCGCGAAAATAAATCGCGTGAGATGCCCAATCCCAAAGCAGCGCCCCTCGAAAAAAAGGACCGGCCAAGCGTGGGGTTTTAATTTTTTCTCTTGACCCGGAAGCGCGCATAGCGCTGCCTTGCCCATTTTCCTGCGGTCCGACGCTTGCCGCTTCAGGTGCAGATCCTCCGCGTGACATGCGCAATCGCAAAACAGCGCGGCTCCAATATTCGACTAACGCTGTGCCTCCGTTTAGCGACAGCAAGGCTCGGAGTGGGAATTTGGCGCCTCCACACGCCAATTTTCCCAGCGACAGCGCCGCAAAAGCTTGCCTAGGACGCGGCCTGTCCCGCGAAAATAATATCGCGTAAGAATGCCCCCTCCCAAAAGCAAGCGCCCCTCGGAAAAAGGACCCTCATAGCGTGGCGTTTGTAATTTTTTTTCCTTGACGCGCGGAAGCTCGCAAAGCTCTGCCTTGCCCATTTCCTGCGGTCCGACGCTCGCCGCTTCAATGGTGCAGATCCTTGCGGTGACATGCGCTAATCGCAAACAGCGAGTGATCCAATATTCGAATTAAGCTGTGCTTCCCGGTTTAGCGACAGCAAGGCTTCGGAGTGGGGAATTTGCGCTCCACACGCCATTTTTCCAAAGGCGACACGCCGCTAAAAAGCTTGCCTGGGAACGCCCCGCGTTCCCGCGAAAATAAATACGCGTGAGATGCCCAAATCCCAAAGCAGCGGCCTCGAAAAAGAAGGACGGCCAAGCGTGGGTTTTTTTTCTTAATATTTGGGCGTGCCCAGGCGCTGCCTTTGCCCATTCCTGCGGCCGACCGCTTGCCGCTTCAGGTGACAGATCCTGTCGAGTGACCAATGCGCAATCGCAAAACAAGCGCGGCTCCAATATTCGAGCTAACGCTGGTCGCTTCGTTGCGAGACGCTGGGATAGGCGAAATTTGACGGCTCACAACGCCATTTTCCAAAGCGACACGCCGCAAAAGCTTGCCTGGGACGCGCCAGTCCCGCGAAAATAAATCGCGTGAGATGCCCAATCCCAAAGCAGCGCCCCTCGAAAAAAAGGGCCGGCCAAGCGTGGGGTTTATTTTTTTTCTCTTGACCCAAAAGCTCGCAAAGCGCTGCCTTGGTCAATTTCCTACGGTCCGACGCTTGCCGCTTCAGGTGCAGATCCTTCGCGTGACATGCCCAATCGCAAAACAGCGAGGCTCAAATATTCGACTAACGCTGTGCTTCCGTTTAGCGACAGCAAACCTCGGAGTGGGAATTTGCACTCCAGACGCCGACTTCCAAAGCGACACGCCGCAGAAGCTTGCCTGGGACGCGCCAGTCCCGCGAAAATAATTCACGTGACATGCCGAATCCCAAAGCAGCGCCCCTCGAAAAAAAAGGGCCGGCCTAGCGAAAATAATTCACGTGACATGCCGAATCCCAAAAAAGCGCCCCTCGAAAAAAAAGGGCCGGCCTAGCGTGGGGTTTTAATTTTTTCTCTTGACCCGGAAGCGCGCATAGCGCTGCCTTGCCCATTTTCCTGCGGTCCGACGCTTGCCGCTTCAGGTGCACATCCTCCGCGTGACATGCGCAATCGCAAAACAGCGCGGCTCCAATATTCGACGAACGCTGTGCTTTCGTTAAGCGACAGCAAGGCTCGGAGTGGGAATTTGCGCTCCACACGCCATTTTCCAAAGCGACACGCCGCAAAAGCTTGCCCGGGACGCGCCAGTCCCACAAAAATAAATCGCGTGACATGACCAATCCCAAAGCAGCGCCCCTCGAGAAAAATGGACCGGCCAAGCGTCGGGTTTATTTTTTTTCTCTTGACCAGAAAGCTCGCAAAGCGCTGCCTTGGTCAATTTCCTACGGTCGGACGCTTGCCGCTTCAGGTGCAGATCCTTCGCGTGACATGCCCAATCGCAAAACAGCGAGGCTCCAATATTCGACTAACGCTGTGCTTCCGTTTAGCGACAGCAAACCTCGGAGTGGGAATTTGCACTCCAGACGCCGACTTCCAAAGCGACACGCCGCAAAAGCTTGCCTGGGACGCGCCAGTCCCGCGAAAATAATTTACGTGACATGCCCAATCCCAAAGCAGCGCCCCTCGAAAAAAAAGGGCCGGCCTAGCGTGGGGTTTTAATTTTTTCTCTTGACCCGGAAGCGCGCATAGCGCTGCCTTGCCCATTTTCCTGCGGTCCGACGCTTGCCGCTTCAGGTGCAGATCCTTTGCGTGACATGCGCAATCGCAAAACAGCGCGGCTCCAATATTCGACTAACGCTGTGCTTTCGTTAAGCGACAGTAAGGCTCGGAGTGGAATTTGCGCTCCAGACGCCGACTTCCAAAGCGACACGCCGCAAAAGCTTGCCTGGGACGCGCCAGTCCCGCAAAAATAAATCGCGTGACATGCCCAATCCCATAGAAGCGCCCCTCGAAAAAAAAGGACCGGCCTAGCGTGGGGTTTGTTTTTTTTGTCTTGACCCGAAAGCTCGCAAAGCGCTGCCTTGGTCAATTTCCTACGGTCTGACGCTTGCCGCTTCAGGTGCAGATCCTTCGCGTGACATGCCCAATCGCAAAACAGCGAGGCTCAAATATTCGACTAACGCTGTGCTTCCGTTTAGCGAAAGCAAACCTCGGAGTGGGAATTTGCACTCCAGACGCCGACTTCCAAAGCGAAACGCCGCAGAAGCTTGCCTGGGACGCGCCAGTCCCGCGAAAATAATTCACGTGACATGCCGAATCCCAAAGAAGCGCCCCTCGAAAAAAAAGGGCCGGCCTAGCGTGGGGTTTTAATTTTTTCTCTTGACCCGGAAGCGCGCATAGCGCTGCCTTGCCCATTTTCCTGCGGTCCGACGCTTGCCGCTTCAGGTGCAGATCCTCCGCGTGACATGCCCAATCGCAAAACAGCGCGGCTCCAATATTCGACGAACTCTGTGCTTTCGTTAAGCGACAGTAAGGCTCGGAGTGGGAATTTGCGCTCCACACGCCGACTTCCAAAGCGACACGCCGCAAAAGCTTGCCCGGGACGCGCCAGTCCCGCAAAAATAAATCGCGTGACATGCCCAATCCCAAAGCAGCGCCACTCGAAAAAAATGGACCGGCCTAGCGTGGGGTCTTAATTATTTCTCTTGACCCGGAAGCTCGCAAAGCGCTGCCTTGCCCAATTTCCTGCAGTCCGACGCTTGCCGCTTCAGGTGCAGATCCTTCGCGTGACATGCGCAATTGCAAAACAGCGCGGCTCCAATATTCGACTAACGCTGTGCTTCCGTTTAGCGACAGCAAGGCTCGGAGTGGGAATTTGCGCTCCACACGCCATTTTCCAAAGCGACACTCCGCAAAAGCTTGCCTGGGACGCGCCTGTCCCGCGAAAATAAATCGCGTGAGATGCCCAATCCCAAAGCAGCGCCCCTCGAAAAAAAGGACCGGCCAAGCGTGGGGTGTATTTTTTTTCTCTTGACACGGATGCTCGCAAAGCGCTGCCTTGGTCAATTTCCTACGGTCCACCGCTTGCCGCTTCAGGTGCAGATCCTCCGCGTGACATGCGCAATCGCAAAACAGCGCGGCTCCAATATTCGACTAACGCTGTGCTTTCGTTAAGCGACAGTAAGGCTCGGAGTGGGAATTTGCGCTCCAGACGCCGACTTCCAAAGCGACACGCCGCAAAAGCTTGCCTGGGACGCGCCAGTCCCGCAAAAATAAATCGCGTGACATGCCCAATCCCAAAGCAGCGCCCCTCGGAAAAAAGGACCGGCATAGCGTGGAGTTTGTAATTTTTTTCCTTGACCCGGAAGCTCGCAAAGCTCTGCCTTGCCCAATTTCCTGCGGTCCGACGCTCGCCGCTTCAGGTGCAGATCCTTCGCGTGACATGCGCAATCGCAAAACAGCGCGGCTCCAATATTCGACGAACGCTGTGCTTCCGTTTAGCGACAGTAAGGCTCGGAGTGGGAATTTGCGCTCCAGACGCCGACTTCCAAAGCGACACGCTGCAAAAGCTTGCCTGGGACGCGCCAGTCCCGCAAAAATAAATCGCGTGACATGCCCAATCCCAAAGCAGCGCCCCTCGGAAAAAAGGACCGGCCTAGCGTGGCGTTTGTAATTTTTTTCCTTGACCCGGAAGCTCGCAAAGCGCTGCCTTGGTCAATTTCCTACGGTCCGACGCTTGCCGCTTCAGGTGCAGATCCTTCGCGTGACATGCGCAATCGCAAAACAGCGCGGCTCCAATATTCGACTAACGCTGTGCTTTCGTTAAGTGACAGTAAGGCTCGGAGTGGGAATTTGCGCTCCACACGCCATTTTCCAAAGCGACACGCCGCAAAAGCTTGCCTGGGACGCGCCTGTCCCGCGAAAATAAATCGCGTGAGATGCCCAATCCCAAAGCAGCGCCACTCGAAAAAAAGGACCGGCCAAGCGTGGGTTTTTTTTTTTTTCTCTTGACACGGAAGCTCGCAAAGCGCTGCCTTGCCCAATTTGCTGCGGTCCGACGCTTGCCGCTTCAGGTGCAGATCCTCCGCGTGACATGCGCAATCGCAAAACAGCGCGGCTCCAATATTCGACTAACGCTGTGCTTTCGTTAAGCGACAGTAAGGCTCGGAGTGGGAATTTGCGCTCCAGACGCCGACTTCCAAAGCGACACGCCGCAAAAGCTTGCCTGGGACGCGCCAGTCCCGCAAAAATAAATCGCGTGACATGCCCAATCCCATAGCAGCGGCCCTCGAAAAAAAAGGACCGGCCTAGCGTTTTTTTTTTTTTTTGTCTTGACCCGAAAGCTCGCAAAGCGCTGCCTTGGTCAATTTCCTACGGTCCGACGCTTGCCGCTTCAGGTGCAGATCCTTCGCGTGACATGCCCAATCGCAAAACAGCGAGGCTCAAATATTCGAATAACGCTGTGCTTCCGTTTAGCGACAGCAAACCTCGGAGTGGGAATTTGCACTCCAGACGCCGACTTCCAAAGCGACACGCCGCAGAAGCTTGCCTGGACGCGCCAGTCCCGCGAAAATAATTCACGTGACATGCCGAATCCCAAAGCAGCCCCTCGAAAAAAAAGGGCCGGCCCAGCGTGGGGTTTTAATTTTTTCTCTTGACCTTGAAGCGCGCATAGCGCTGCCTTGCCCATTTTCCTGCGGTCTGACGCTTGCCGTTTCAGGTGCAGATCCTCCGCGTGACATGCGCAATCGCAAAACAGCGCGGCTCCAATATTCGACTAACGCTGTGCTTTCGTTAAGCGACAGTAAGGCTCGGAGTGGGAATTTGCATTCTAGACGCCGACTTCCAAAGCGACACGCCGCAAAAGCTTGCCTGGGACGCGCTAGTCCCGCAAAAATAAATCGCGTGACATGCCCAATCCCATAGCAGCGCCCCTCGAAAAAAAAGGACCGGCCTAGCGTTTTTTTTTTTTTTTTTGTCTTGACCCGAAAGCTCGCAAAGCGCTGCCTTGGTCAATTTCCTACGGTCCGACGCTTGCCGCTTCAGGTGCAGATCCTTCGCGTGACATGCCCAATCGCAAAACAGCGAGGCTCCAATATTCGACCAATGCTGTGCTTCCGTTTCGCGACAGCAAACCTCGGAGTGGGAATTTGCACTCCAGACGCCGACTTCCAAAGCGACACGCCGCAGAAGCTTGCCTAGGACGTGCCAGTCCCGCGAAAATAATTCACGTGACATGCCGAATCCCAAAGCAGCGCCCCTCGAAAAAAAAGGGCCGGCCTAGCGTGGGGATTTAATTTTTTCTCTTGACCCGGAAGCGCGCATAGCGCTGCCTTGCCCATTTTCCTGCGGTCCGACGCTTGCCGCTTCAGGTGCAGATCCTCCGCGTGACATGCCCAATCACAAAACAGCGCGGCTCCAATATTCGAATAACGCTGGACCCCGCAGCCCAGCACACCCTCCTGACCACCCTGCCAAGGAGGCTGGATGGGCCCTTCGCTACCTTGGCCGAGGGCGTCGACTGTGCCAACGACGCGCTTGCTGGCATGCTTACGGCAGAAGAGCTGCAGGTTGCGCTCTCCCACGCGGCTAGGGGCAAGGTCTCCGGCGGCGACGGCATTCCGTACGAGGTCTACCGCCACTGGCGCGGTTCCCTCTCCCCCCTCCTCCGTGTGTTCAACACCGGCTTTGGAGAGGCTGGCCGCACGTCACCTACCCCGTTTGCTCTGCTCCTCCGTGGGGTTGTTTGCTTGCTCTCCAAGCCAGGCAAGCCGGGCAATGAGCTCGATGGCTACCGGCCCATCACGCTTTTCAATTCAGACGTGAAGCTTGTGATGAGCATCATAGCCAACCGCCTACAAGTCCCGCTTGACTACCTCATCGACATCGGGCAGGGCGCGTTCATCCATGGCCGTGACATCTCTCACAACGTGCGCTACCATCTCGCGCTGGCTGCCCGCTTCCGCGACCTCGGCCTGCGGGGCTGGTGCAGCAGCGACTGACT
>VFSX01000926.1:0-20779 GCA_016618255.1 Chlamydomonas sp. UWO 241
TTTATGATGGTTGCACATGGTTTAGTCTCTCCTTGCTTGTTCTTATTAGTCGGTTTATTATATGATCGTTATCATACCAAATTCTTACTTTATTTGACAGGATTAGGTAGTCATATGCCTTTATTTAGCATTTTCTTTTTCTTATGTACTTTAGCTAATTTAAGTTTCCCACTTTTCCCTAATTTTATTGCTGAGTACTTGTGTTTAACTAGTATTTTTAGTGTACACTCATTATATGCTTATGTTTTCTGTATTTGTCAGGTGCTCGGGACCGTCGCCTCCTTCTGGGCATTTAATCGTATTATTCATGGTGTCCCTTATAGCTTACCTAAAAATCAACTTATGATGACAAGCGCCACTAAACAGGTAAATAGTGAAACCAGTACTACTGATCATGTCGGTAATGCTGTGACTACATCTATGCTTCAATATACTAGCTGGGCTAGTCCATTGAGTCGTTTAGAGTATTGTATGATTTTACCTTTAATGATTGGAATTATTTGGTTAGGTGTTAAACCTATGGCTTAACCCACTGAAAGACTTCTTCCTCTTAGCTGGGGCATGCCTGTCCCCTTGTAAAGGCTTTTTAGCCTACCCCAACAATATCCCGTTATACCTGACGGTATTAGCATGCCCGGCTCAGCCGGCATATTGGTGGGAAGAGAGAAAAGGCAAAGCCTTTTCTTCCTTAGGTATCTCTGCTTCTTTAGCTAACCAAGAGATAGCTACAAGCAGCACCAACCCCCCAGCCAAAAGAAGCAGCTTTGCTACTAAGAACAAGAGATAGCTACAAGCAGCACCAACCCCCCCAGTGAAAGCTGGGGGGTAGCAGCTGCTTGTAGCCCGGGGAAGGCGAAACGCCATCCCTGTCAGTCTCTAGGGTTCCACCCCCAGCTTTTTAGCCTACCCCACCAATATGCCGTAATACCTGACGGTATTAGCATGCCCGGCTCAGCCGGCATATTGGTGGGAAGAGAGACAAGGCAAAGCCTTTTCTTCCTTAGGTATCTCTGCTTCTTTTGCTAACCAAGAGATAGCTACAAGCAGCGTCAACCCCCCCAGTGAAAGCTGGGGGGTAGCAGCTGCTTGTAGCCCGGGGAAGGCGAAACGCCATCCCTGTAAGTCTCTAGGGTACCACCCCCAGCTTTTTGCAGGGGGAGGTGTTTCCACCCCCAGCTTTTTGCAGGGGGGTGTTTCCACCCCCAGCTTTTTGCAGGGGGAAGTGGCAGAGAGACCTTCGCCTGCAATATTCCGTCAGGTTTTACGGGATTAGCCGGCGGAGCCGGGCATGCTAATCCCGGCAGGTATGCCGGGATATAGGTAGGAAGAGAGACAAGGCTTTGGCTTTTCTTCCTAAGGTCTCTCTGCTTCTTTTGGATGTTATTACATAAAAGTTGAAAGGATATTAGAAATTACAAGTTTGACTGCTATTGGCTACCCCTTAGGGGGTAGCCAATAAAAGGATAATATTAAATGTTATGGTGTATTATGCCTGAACTTTCTCTTTGTATTGGACTTATTTTAATCATTCTTTATGGTTTATTTAGTCTTAGCATGTCTACAAAAGTCTCAACGGATAGTGGGTTTACAAACTTAAATCCAAACCAAGCGGTCGCTTGGTCAGCTGTACCCGGCTTAAGGCCGGGTGCTGGTGGTGTTTACTCTCGCGGCTCCGCCGCTATGGTTAATTTGCACTTAAATGACGTTTATTTCTTTAGCCGTCTATGGCCTTTAATGTTATTACTTGGCTATATCGTGGATTTTCCTTTATTGAGTGACTACGTGTTAGGCCTAGGTACTAACACTTTATCAAATGGAACAAGCTTAACAGCATTGGCTTATCCATATAATAACGGTATTGATGTTTTATTGATAGTACTTACAGTTATTATAATGCAATCCTTTAAAAGCTTTGAATCGGTGTTATTGTTATTATTAGCTTTTGTCGGTCAATTATTTATGTTACATAGCTGTGACTTAGTAAGTTTTTATATTTGTTTAGAAGCTCAAAACTTTTGTTTCTTAGTTTTATGTGGTTTACAACCTAGGGTTATGAAACATAGTGCCTCTCGTGGTAGTAGTTCTTTAGCAGGAGTGGAAGCATCTATAAAATATTTGTTACTAAGTGCTTTTTCATCAGGTGTTTTATTATTCTGGTTCTCAGCCTTATATTTACAAACAGGACTTACTACTTTAAGTTGGGGACCTTTAACAGCAACACCTTTTGACAGTAATTATCATACATTTATGGAAGTGATTCCACAAATGCTTATTTTAATCGCTTTAATGTTTAAATTGGGTGGCGCTCCCTTGCACTTATGGATGGTTGACATCTATAGTGGGGTAAAACGTCAATTATTAATGTATTTATCAACAGCACCAAAATTAAGTTTATTTGGTTTTTGGGTTGGAACATGGCATTCTGTTTGGACCGATTTTACAGTATTATTATTTGTTGCATTATCTATGATTATTGGATGTTTTGGCGCTTATAATCAACCAACCTTACGTGCCTTATTTGCTTATAGTACAATTAACGAAATTGGTTTAATGTTAATGGCTCTTGAAACTGCAGGGTTTCACTCTTTATTTCAACATTTAAGCATTTATATTGTAAGTATGCTATTGTTATGGAATAACAGTGATAAACGATTCTTTTCTGTTTTAGCTGTTAGTTTAGCTGGTATGCCACCTTTTGCCGGCTTTTTCGGGAAAGCTTGGATTTTTAATAGTGTCGCTACTGGTGCCATGGCTGGTCCTTATTTAGGAGTTTTATTAATTTCTTTGTTTTGTACTGCCTTATCTTTAGTTTACTACTTACGTGTTTTCCGCTTATTTACTATGTCAGATAATTCCGCTTCCATCACAAATCGCACTTTACATAATTGGGTGAACAACGTTCACCCAGGTGGCTCCGCTAACGGAGCCACTATCTCTAATATGGGCATTGAAACACGCACTTATAGTTCTACACTTTTAGACGCTCAAATCAAATTGACATCCTTTTGTGTGATTTTCTTAGTGTTCGCACCTTTATTCTATATTAAACCTTTTGTGTTATAAAGTTTTTTTAGCCTTACAAACAGACAAAGACAGGGGATTAGGTCCCCCTAGAGAAAGCTACAAGCAGCTGCGCAAAGAGATAGCTACAAGCTGCTCTGCTGCTTGTAGCCCGGGGATGGCGATACGCCATCCCTGTTAGTCTCTTTCCCTGCTACCCCCCAGCTTTACAAACCAAGGAAGAAAAGGTAAAGCCTTTTCTCTCCCAACACTAGTATCCCGGCACTCCTGACGGTATTAACATGCACCTGAACAAGAGATAGCTACAAGCATCTGCGCAAAGAGATAGCTACAAGCATCTGCGCAAAGAGATAGCTACAAGCATCTGCGCAAAGAGATAGCTACAAGCTGCTCTGCTTCTTGTAGCCCGGGGATGGCGATACGCCATCCCTGTTAGTCTCTTTCCCTGCTACCCCCCAGCTTTACAAACCAAGGAAGAAAAGGTAAAGCCTTTTCTCTCCCGACACAAGTATCCCGGCACTCCTGACGGAATTAACATGCGCCTGAACAAGACATAGCTACAAGCAGATGCTTGTAGCTATCTCTTGTTCTTAGTAGCAAAGCTGCTTCTTTTGGCAGGGCACTCCTGACGGTATTAGCATGCACCTGAACAAGAGATAGCTACAAGCAGATGCTTGTAGCTATCTCTTGTTCTTAGTAGCAAAGCTGCTTCTTTTGGCTGGGGGGTTGGTGCTACTTGTAGCTATCTCTTGTTCTTAGTAGCAAAGCTGCTTCTTTTGGCGGGGGGGTTGGTGCTACTTGTAGCCTAGGGGTGACCTTCCTCCCTGGGCTACAAGTAGCACCAACCCCCCAGCTTTTCGCTGGTCTCTCTGTTACCCCGGACCGGCTACCCCCCTACCTTTAGCAGGGGTATACAGAGAGACCTCCTGGTCTCTCTGTTACCCCGTACCGGCTACCCCCTACCTTTAGCAGGGGTATACAGAGAGACCTCCTGGTCTCTCTGTTACCCCGTACCGGCTACCCCCTACCTTTAGCAGGGGTATACAGAGAGACCTCCTGGTCTCTCTGTTACCCCGTACCGGCTACCCCCTACCTTTAGCAGGGGTAAACAGAGAGACCTCCTGGTCTCTCTGTTACCCCGGACCGGCTACCCCCTACCTTTAGCAGGGGTAAACAGAGAGACCTCCTGGTCTCTCTGTTACCCCTTGCCAACAACCCCCCCTGCTAAAAGCAGGGGGGTTTACTGGGGGGTTGTTGGCAAGGGGGGGCCGAGGCTGGCTTCCAAAGAGAAGCTTCCCGCATCTTGAGCCTTTTTTACAGGGCCAGCAAACTAAGAGTCCGGTATTGTAGTATAAATTTTTGGATATAGGGTTGTCTAAAAAGAAGCTTTAGCTTCTTTATTAGACGATCATAAAGTAATAGTAGGGATCATTAGGTGTGGCTTTTAGCTTCTTTCTTCCACAGGAAGCAAAGAGACCTAGGTCTCTTTGCCCCCCCTCCCTTAAACCCTTACCCTCTACGGGGCGGTTTACAAACCGTAAGGTTAATGACCCTCCACCCTTAAACCCTTACCCTCTACGGGGCGGTTTACAAACCGTAAGGTTAATGACCCTCCACCCTTAAACCCTTACCCTCTACGGGGCGGTTTACAAACCGTAAGGTTAATGACCCTCCACCCTTAAACCCTTACCCTCTACGGGGCGGTTTACAAACCGTAAGGTTAATGACCCCAAGAGGGTGGGGGGGAAACATATAGACCAGCAGGGCCCCCTGTAGGGGGGGGGAACACCTCATATAGACCAGCAGGGCCCCCTGTAATAAACACCCAGATAACAGCCCCCAACATTAAAAGGGGGGGAACATATAGACCTCATGGGCTCTCTGTAACCCCGTGCCAGCAACTCCGCCAGCAAAAGGCGGTGTAGGTAACAAATAGACCAGATGGGCTCTCTGTAACCCCGTGTAAGCAACTCCGCCAGCAAAAGGCGGTGTAGGTAAAGGAGGAAAAAATATAATAAAAAATGCGTTTATATAACAAAATTCAAGTTTTAAAACTCTTAAATCAACATTTAAATGTTTATCCCACACCAATGAATTTAAATTGGAATTGGAGTTGGGGTTCTTTATCTGGATTGATTTTAGGCAGTCAAATTGTCACAGGTATTCTTTTAGCCATGCATTATGTTGGTCATGTTGATCATGCCTTTGCAAGTGTCCAACATTTAATGGTAGATGTCCCATCTGGCCTAATTTTACGTTATGCCCATGCGAATGGTGCTAGTTTGTTCTTTACCGTAGTATATCTTCATATTTTACGTGGTTTATATTATAGTAGTGGGAATCAACCCCGTGAAATTCTCTGGATTTCAGGTGTAGTTATTTTATTATTAATGATTATCACAGCTTTCATTGGATACGTGTTACCTTGGGGGCAAATGTCTTTTTGGGGTGCTACCGTAATTACAAGTTTAGTCACCACAATCCCAGTCGTCGGGAAACAAATTGTTTATTGGTTATGGGGTGGCTTTTCTATTGATCATCCAACATTAAATCGTTTTTATAGTTTTCACTACACATTACCTTTTATCTTAGCTGGCTTAAGCATTTTCCATATCGCAGCTTTACATCAATATGGAAGCACCAATCCCTTAGGAATTAATACTCAAAGCAGTACTATTTATTTCGGTACTTATTTTGGTGTCAAAGACTTATTAGCCTTTTTATTCTTTTTATTTGTGTTTGCCGTCTTAGTGTTTTTCTACCCAGAGTATTTAGGTCGATTGGCCGCCTTTTCGAGTAATCTTCTTGGTTTTAATAACGCTATATGCTGGGAACATTTGCACACAACAGATCAATCAGCAGGTAATGAATGGAGTTCAAAACATAATCATTCATGGACAACACAGGATTTCGCTATTCTAGTGTGTCTTTTGGCTCTCTTCAGGCTTAACCCTCCTGTCTATCCTATAAAAAATAGGACATTCAGTACCCCAGAGACTCCACGCGTTACAACCCGTTTTAAAACGGATAGTGATTTCTATTGTAGGTTTGGTGGGTTAACGGATGGGGATGGTAGTTTTCTTGTATCAAAAGATGGATATCCATCTTTTGAATTGACTTTAGATTAAAAAGATGTTAACCTTTTTCACGATATCCGAGATAATCTCGGAATCGGACAAGAACGATATCCGAGATAATCTCGGAATCGGACAAGAACGATATCCATCTTTTGAATTGACTTTAGATTAAAAAGATGTTAATCTTCTTCACGATATCCGAGATAATCTCGGAATCGGACAAGAACGATATCCGAGATAATCTCGGAATCGGACAAGAACGATATCCGAGATAATCTCGGAATCGGACAAGAACGATATCCGAGATAATCTCGGAATCGGACAAGAACGAAAATGCTCAGGCGCTAAAGCTTGGCGTTATCGTTTATCAGAAACTTTGGAAGTCTTAAAATTAGCACAGAAATTAAATAAATATTGCTTGACTCCTAATAAACGTGAACAATTACGTGTCAAGCTTAATCCTCAAACTATTACCACCTTACAAAAAGATCAACTCCACTAAGCTTTAAACAATATCGGTTTAACTTTTGACTTTGATGCAAATCATATGGCTCATGTAATTCGTAATACCGGTAGGTTTGCTGGCTTTTTTGAGGCTGAAGGCTGTTTCGTCATTATGAATGAATTCACTTTAACGCTCAATTTGGCTCAAAAAGATAAACTTATTCTTGAGCACATTAAAAACGTTTTAGGGTTTCGTCGTATTCGGTCTGATAAAACAGGGTATGTTAGGCTTAATACAATCAGGGAAGGTATGCGTAGGGTTTGAAACAATCTCAGTCAATGACAACTTTAGACCACTAAAGCAGAAGAAGTAAAAAGATTTAAAACCTTATTGGCTTTATTTGAGAAACAATATCATTTCAAACATAATCCACATCGCCCCGAAGTGGAAGCCATCATCAAAATCTTCAGGAATCGCTTAAAACCGTAAAAAACAGGTTGAAGATATAGTCCAACTTAACAAATAAGCTAGATAAGCAGAGAGACAAGCAACGGCAAAAGCCTAGCGCTTGTGTATCCCGTCACCTTGTTAACCAGGTGATTGCAAGCTGGTTTAACCAGGTGATAGCAAGCTGGTTTAACCAGGTGATTGCAAGCTGGTTTAACCAGGTGATTGCAAGCTGGTTTAACCAGGTGATAGCAAGCTGGTTAAACCAGCTTGTGCGGTCAATAGCCCCTTTAGAACGGGTATACTAGGCTTATGGGAAAGCAATTTCCCTGTATAAATGCATCCGGACAACCTCATTCCAGCAAACCCTTACGCAACCCCAGCACATATTGTACCTGAGTGGTATTTCCTTTGGGTATATGCTATTTTACGTAGTATTCCTAATAAAGCGGGTGGTATTCTTGCTATTGCCTTAACTTTTCTCGGTATTGCAGCATTACCTTTCTTATCAATGGGTCACGTAGGTTCCCCTAAATTTAGGATTATTCATGAACGTTTATTTTGGGTATTAGTAGCTGATCTTTTCTTATTAACTTGGGTAGGTGCTCAAGAAATTATGCCCGCAACCGTTATGTTAGGTCAAGTCGCAACCTTAATCTTATTTGCTTATTTATTTGTGCTTTTACCTTTATTAGGTTGGTTAGAATCTTCTTTAGTGTTAAAAAACTATTAGACCTAACCCCCCTGCTTTCAGCCAAAAGCTTCTAGCTAACCCCCCCTCGTAAAAAGTCCGGGGGAGGGGTTTAGCAGAGAGACCCTAGGGTTTAGCAGAGAGACCCTAGGGTTTGACAGAGAGACCCTAGGGTTTAGCAGAGAGACCCTAGGGTCTCTATGCTCTGTTGTTTTATAGGTTCCTAAGGGCATAGCCAAGCTACTCCCCTTATTGCGCTTTTACTCCAATAGAAGCAGAGAGACCCAGGGTCTCTCTTATTGCGCTTTTACTCAAATAGAAGCAGAGAGACCCAGGGTCTCTCTTATTGCGCTTTTACTCCAATAGAAGCAGAGAGACCCAGGGTCTCTCTGCTCTGTTGTTTTATAGGTTCCTAAGGGCATAGCCAAGCTACTCCCCTTATTGCGCTTTTACTCCAATAGAAGCAGAGAGACCCAGGGTCTCTCTGCTCTGTTGTTTTATAGGTTCCTAAGGGCATAGCCAAGCTACTCCCCTTATTGCGCTTTTACTCCAATAGAAGCAGAGAGACCCTGGGTCTCTCTGCCACCGCCCCCCAGCTTTTCATCTCCCCCCTGACTTTGCTAATCCCAACCCCCTGCGGTAGGCTATGGGGTTGGGGGTGGCCCGGTCGGGGGGAGGTCTCCAAAACAAGATACTAAGTATCTTGGTCAGCTTCATAAGTCATAATTAGGGGATTTCTAGCTAATAAAGTATATATAATCAAAAATATCTTTCTGTCGGTAGCAGGACGTTCGAGAATTAAAACAGTTTGAATTCAAACTGTTTTTAAAGAAATGGAAACAAAAAATCGAATTGAGATTGCTGACATTAGTAACATTAAATATTTTAAATATGGCCGAAAGTCCAAGGGTTTATCAAGTGAATCGGTTATGAATTTATCTGAAAATTATATTATGCTAAGAAAAGAACAGTTTAGTCCAAAAGAATACCGGACACCCACCCTCGTCAGGCAGACAAGCAGAAGCTGTGCTCCCTTTGGCCTACGACCCCATCCTAAAAAGACTGGGGGTTTAGGGGGGTACGCCGTCAGGGGTTTGGTTACAGAGAGACCTTAGGAAGAAAAGGTAAAGCCTTTTCTCTCTTACCACCAATATCCCGGCATACCTGCCGGGATTAGCATGCCCGGCTCAGCCGGCATGATAGCTATGTGGAGAAGGTCTCTCTGCCACCTCCCTCTGTAAAAAGCTGGGGGGTGGGATCCAAACCAAGAGACTTACAGGGAGGGCGTTTCGCCATCCCCGGGCTACAAGCAGCAGCTACCCCAGTAAAAAGCTGGGGGTGGAAACCTAGAGACTAACAGGGATGGCGTCTCGCCATCCCCGGGCTACAAGCAGCTGCTACCCCCCAGCTTTCACTGGGGGGGGTTGGTGCTGCTTGTAGCTATCTCTTGGTTAGCAAAAGAGGCAGAGAGACCTAAGTAAGAAAAGGTAAAGCCTTTTCTCTCTTACCACCAATATCCCGGCATACCTGCCGGGATTAGCATGCCCGGCACAGCCGGCATGATAGCTATGTGGAGAAGGTCTCTCTGCCACCTCCCCCAGCAAAAAGCTGGGGGTGGTATCCAAGAGACTTACAGGGATGGCGTTTAGCCATCCCCGGGCTACTAGCAGCAGCTACCCCCCAGCTTTAACTGGGGGGGTTGACGCTGCTAGTAGCTATCTCTTGGTTAGCAAAAGAACCTGCTTAGCTGGTTCTTTTGAGCTAAGCAGGTTCTTTTGAGCTAAGCAGGTTCTTTTGAGCTTAGCTGGTTCTTTTGTGCTTAGCTGGTTCTTTTGCGTTTACTGATTCTTTCGCTGAACAACAGATAGCTACAAGCAGATGCTTGTAGCTATCTCTTGTTCTGGAGCGTGCTAATACCGTCAGGTTTAACGGTATATTGAAAATAATAAAAAATTCAAAATGGGTTTGGTGCTGGCTCAGCAGTAATGCGTCTTTTTAGAATTTATACATGCGAGTGAAATAGAGTAACGTACGGGTGCGTAATGCGCGAGTCTTTTTTTAATTTAGTTACATAGAGAAGCAGAGAGGCCCAAGGAATAAAAGCCAAAGCCTTTTCTCTCTCGCCACAAATATGCCGGTTGAGTCCAAAAGAAGCAGAGAGACCCACAGAGCTAAGCTATCATGCCGGCTGAGCCGGGCATGCTAATCCCGGCAGGTATGCCGGGATATTGGTGGAGAAGGTCTCTCTGCCACCTCCCCCAGCAAAAAACTGGGGGTGGAACCCTAGAGACTAACAGAGCTAAGCTATCATGCCGGCTGAGCCGGGCATGCTAATCCCGGCAGGTATGCCGGGATATTGGTGGAAAGAGATAAAAGGCAAAGCCTTTTCTTCCTTAGGTCTCTCAGCCACCTCCCCCAGCAAAAAGCTGGGGGTGGAACCCTAGAGACTAACAGGGATGGCGTTTCGCCATCCCCGGGCTACAAGCTGCTGCTAACCCCCCAGCTTTCACTGGGGGGGGTTGGTGCTGCTTGTAGCTATCTCTTGGTTAGCAAAAGAGGCAGAGAGACCCACAGAGCTAAGCTATCATGCCGGCTGAGCCGGGCATGCTAATCCCGGCAGGTATGCCGGGATATTGGTGGAGAAGGTCTCTCTGCCACCTCCCCCAGCAAAAAGCTGGGGGTGGAACCCTAGAGACTAACAGAGCTAAGCTATCATGCCGGCTGAGCCGGGCATGCTAATCCCGGCAGGTATGCCGGGATATTGGTGGAAAGAGATAAAAGGCAAAGCCTTTTCTTCCTTAGGTCTCTCAGCCACCTCCCCCAGCAAAAAGCTGGGGGTGGAACCCTAGAGACTAACAGGGATGGCGTTTCGCCATCCCCGGGCTACAAGCTGCTGCTAACCCCCCAGCTTTCACTGGGGGGGGTTGGTGCTGCTTGTAGCTATCTCTTGGTTAGCAAAAGAGGCAGAGAGACCCACAGAGCTAAGCTATCATGCCGGCTGAGCCGGGCATGCTAATCCCGGCAGGTATGCCGGGATATTGGTGGAGAAGGTCTCTCTGCCACCTCCCCCAGCAAAAAGCTGGGGGTGGAACCCTAGAGACTAACAGGGATGGCGAAACGCCATCCCCGGGCTACAAGCAGCTGCTACCCCCCCAGCTTTCACTGGGGGGTTGGTGCTGCTTGTAGCTATCTCTTGTTTTGGGGCACGTATACCCCGTCAGTCTTAACTAGGTCTATAAGGGTAGGATCTCTCTGCTTCCCCCAGGCTTTCCCCCAGGCTTTCCCCCAGGCTTTCCCCCAGGCTTTCCCCCAGGCTTTCCGCCTGGGGGGATTGTAAAATAATTTAAAAGAAGGTAACTGATAGTGAATTGCCGATATCTTTTGAAGATAGGCTAGAGAAATCTCTAATAAAGTACAGTGATGGAATTGATGAAACTATAACTTAGCCAATGCAGTCATAAAATATGACGTACCTTTTGCATCATGGGTCAGCTACTCAATAAATATAAAACATAGATTTTTAATCTATACTAAAGAAAAAAAGAGAATCAGTTATTAGCCATTAGCTTTAACTTACAAGGTGGTCTAAAGCTCTAAAATAAGAAGAAGCTTTGAGCTTCTCTGTGATCGTAGCGAGGACTCCTGGGGAAACCTAGAGACTCAGTCTTTTGGTTCGCAAAAGAAGCTGCTAAGCCCCAACCCCCCGGACTTAGTCCGGGGGGGGTTGCAAGAACCCGAAACAACAGGCCGCCTAATTAATAAAGAAGCAGAGGGATCTTTTCCAGCAAAAAGCTGGGGGGTAGCCAGCTGGGGGGGGATAGGTGGACAAGGGAAGCTAAGCTTCTCCTTGTCCACCAATATTCCGTAATACCTGACGGTATAAGCATGCCCCAAAACAAGAGATAGCTACAAGCAGATGCTTGTAGCTATCTCTTGTTCTGGAGCATGCTAATCCCGGCATTCCTGCCGGGATATGGAAGGCGAGATAGAAAAGGCTTTGGCTTTTCTTCCTTGGCTTCTTCTTTTGGAGCATAACTAGTTCTTATTAGATAAACCCTAGCTAAAAGAGCTAGGGTTGGCAAAGATACTAAGTCAAAAGGTATAGGCATAGGGTTCATGCCCCTAAAAAAGCAGGTTCAAGTCCTCGCAGTATCTATAAAGGTTTAATGACTCTAAAGTAAAAAGCCATGAATACAAAAACTCCAAAAGAAGCCTCCAGGTATTAACTAAAGATAGCTACTAGCTGCTCTTCCCAAGCAATAGCTACAAGCCGCTGCGCAAAGAGAGGGCTACTAGCTGCTCTTCCCAAGCAATAGCTACAAGCCGCTGCGCTAAGAGAGGGCTACAAGCCGCTGCGCTAAGAGAGGGCTACAAGCTGCAGGGCTACAAGCTGCAGAGCTGCTTGTAGCAATCTCTTTGCCAGCTACCCACAGTTTACCTAGCTATAGCTACAAGCAGCAGAGCTGCAGGGCTACAAGCTGCAGAGCTGCTTGTAGCAATCTCTTTGCCAGCTACCCACAGTTTACCTAGCTATAGCTACAAGCAGCAGAGCTGCAGGGCTACAAGCTGCAGGGCTACAAGCAGCAGAGCTGCAGGGCTACAAGCAGCAGAGCTGCAGGGCTACAAGCAGCAGAGCTGCAGGGCTACAAGCTGCAGAGCTGCAGGGCTACAAGCTGCAGAGCTGCAGGGCTACAAGCTGCAGAGCTGCAGGGCTACAAGCTGCAGAGCAGCTTGTAGCAATCTCTTTGCCAGCTACCCCCAGTTTACCTAGCTATAGCTACAAGCAGCTCCGCTGCTTGTAGCCCGGGGATGGCGAAACGCCATCCCTGTAAGTCTCCGCCCCTGCAACCCCTCTCATAGAGAGGGGTTGCAGGGGGGATTTACTGGGGGAGGTTTTCGGGGTAGGTGGCCAAGATACTTAGTATCTTGGCTTCTAGAATAATGATCAATATAACCGTACCTCAAACCAACGCAGGTGGACAACAATTTTATTGACAGGCCAAAGAATTAACCATGGATAGGGAACTCGGCAAAATGTTCTTTAAACTTCGGTATAAGGGAATCCCTCTTTACGGGGGAATAATATAAAAGATAGCAACGACTGTTTACCAAAAACTCAAGACTATGCAAAGATCATCCAAGTATATAGTCTGACGCCTGTCCAAAGACCCTTGGTAAACGACAGCTGTAACTCTAACAGTTCTAAGGTAGCGAAATTCCTTGACACTTAATTGGTGTCCCGCATGAATGGCGTAACGATTGCTATGCTGTCCCATCCATGGGTTCTGTGAACTTGAATTGCTCGTGCAGATGCGAGCGAGTCAACACTGGACGAAGAGACCCTATGCACCTTCACAAGCTGATGTAAATCAAAAAGATAGACCTTTAAAGAATAGGTGGGAAACTCACAAAGAGAAGCTAAAAGCTTCTACCTCTAGTCTTAGAGAAGCCGTAAGCTTCTCTGTTCTAAACCCCCGGCCTTCTGTCGGGGGATTGCAAGCTCCTAAACAAGAGATTAGCCAACCCAAGAGACTTACAGGGATTGCGATACGCCATCCCTGAGAGCTTTGCTCTCTAACCCAGAGCTTTGCTCTAGCTCTCTAACCCAGAGCTTTGCTCTCTAACCCAGAGCTTTGCTCTCTAACCCAGAGCTTTGCTCTCTAACCCAGAGCTTTGCTCTCTAACCCAGAGCTTTGCTCTCTAACCCAGAGCTTTGCTCTCTAACCCAGAGCTTTGCTCTCTAACCCAGAGCTTTGCTCTAGCTAACCCAGAGCTTTGCTCTCTAACCCAGAGCTTTGCTCTAGCTCTCTAACCCAGAGCTTTGCTCTCTAACCCAGAGCTTTGCTCTCTAACCCAGAGCTTTGCTCTCTAACCCAGAGCTTTGCTCTCTAACCCAGAGCTTTGCTCTCTAACCCAGAGCTTTGCTCTCTAACCCAGAGCTTTGCTCTCTAACCCAGAGCTTTGCTCTAAACCCAGAGCTTTGCTCTAGCTCTCTAACCCAGAGCTTTGCTCTGGGTTAGGGTCCAGGCAAAACTAACTTTAATTATATATTTCAAGTCCAAAAGAAGCAGTAAGCTTCTCTGTTCTAACCCCCCGGCCTTCTGTCGGGGGATTGCAAGTTCCTAAACAAGAGATTAGCCAACCCAAGAGACTTACAGGGATGGCGATACGCCATCCCTGAGAGCTTTGCTCTCTAACCCAGAGCTTTGCTCTAGCTCTCTAACCCAGAGCTTTGCTCTCTAACCCAGAGCTTTGCTCTCTAACCCAGAGCTTTGCTCTCTAACCCAGAGCTTTGCTCTCTAACCCAGAGCTTTGCTCTCTAACCCAGAGCTTTGCTCTCTAACCCAGAGCTTTGCTCTCTAACCCAGAGCTTTGCTCTCTAACCCTTTGCTCTAGAACCCAGAGCTTTGCTCTCTAACCCAGAGCTTTGCTCTAGCTCTCTAACCCAGAGCTTTGCTCTAGCTCTCTAACCCAGAGCTTTGCTCTGGGTTAGGGTCCAGGCAAAACTAACTTTAATTATATATTTCAAGTCCAAAAGAAGCAGAGAGACCTTCTCCCCCAACATCCCGTTAAAATTGACGGGGTTAACAGACCCGGCCGGCATGAGAGCAAAGCTCTGTGGAGAAGGTCTCTTGGTTTGGGTGGGGCCGGGCTAGCAACCCCCCCCGGTGTTAGTCCGGGGGGGGAGGGGTAGGATATATAGTGATTAACATAATTAAAACGGCGTTGCATGGCTGACTAGCTATTTAATGATTTAATAAAGATAGTATCTTTCTTTAGATTTTGACTTTTTTAAAAGTCTTGTTTGATCTTTAGCTTGCCTTTAAAAGGCAAGCTAAAGATCAAATGGAGTTAAAAGCTACTCAAGTCCTCATGGCCTTTTATGAAGTGGGCTACACGTTTGCTACAATGGGTGATATAAATAAAAAAATCATTCTAAGTTCAGATTATTATCTGCAATTGATAATATAAAGGAGGAATCGCGAGTAATCGAAAATCAGACAAGTTTCGGTGAAGTTATAACGTCTCTAATCTTTTAATAAAAAAAGATTTAGCATTCGTTTTGATTAGTTGATCTCGTACTCATCGCTCGTCAAATGCTTAAAAAGAGTCGTTCGTCAAATTAAAATATTGTTCCAAAAAAAGACATAAAATTTTATATAACGAAATGCTTTTAATAGGTGTTAAGTCGAAACAAAGTTGGTCTAGGGGAACCTGGTCCTAAATAATTTCTTTTTCTTTCAAACCCCCTGCCTTAGGCTTAGGTTGTCGTAGCTGAAAGACTTGACCTTGGGTCGCTCCAAAACCCGGGCTTTCGGCCGGGGTTTGCAAGCTACAAAACAAGAGATAAGCCAAACTAGGAGACTTACAGGGATGTCGTTTCGCCATCCCTGTAAGTCTCTGTGCCATCCCTGTAAGTCTCTGTGCCATCCCTGTAAGTCTCTGTGCCATCCCTGTAAGTCTCTGTGCCAGTTAACCCCCCTGCCTACCAAGGAAGAAAAGGCTTTGCCTTTTCTCTCAAACAACCCATACCCCGTAATTACTGACGGGGTTATCATGCACCAGAACAAGAGATAGCTACAAGCAGATGCTTGTAGCTATCTCTTGTTCAGCGAAAGAATCAGTAAACGCAAAAGAAGCAGAGAGACCTAAGGAAGAAAAGGCTTTACCTTTTCTCTCTTACCACCCATATCCCGGCATACCTGCCGGTATTAGCATTCCCGGCGGAGCCGGGGGAATACCGTCATACCTGCCGGAATATTGGTGGTGAAGGTCTCTCTGCCACCTCCCCCAGCAAAAAGCTGGGGGTGGTACCCCAGAGACTTACAGGGATGGCGTTTCGCCATCCCCGGGCTACAAGCAGCTGCTACCCCCCAGCTTTCACTGGGGGGGTTGACGCTGCTAGTAGCTATCTCTTGGTTAGCTAAAGAAGCAGAGAGACCTAAGGAAGAAAAGGCTTTACCTTTTCTCTCTTACCACCAATATCCCGGCATACCTGCCGGGATTAGCATGCCCGGCTCCGCCGGGATGAGAGCTTAGCTCTCATGCCGGCTCCGCCGGGCTAATACCGTAAAAACCGAGGGGGTATAGGGGGTTGAAGGTCTATCTGCTTATTTTGGACTCAGCCGGCATGTTGACTTCTTCTTTAGCTAACCAAGAGACTTACAGGGATGGCGTTTCGCCATCCCCGGGCTCCAAGCAGCTGCTACCCCCCAGCTTTCACTGGGGGGGTTGACGCTGCTAGTAGCTATCTCTTGGTTAGGCTAAAGACTCCAGAGCTTAGAGAAGCTCTGGGGGGGATAGTAGCCTAACCAAGAGACTGACAGGGATGGCGTTTCGCCATCCCCGGGCTCCAAGCAGCTGCTACCCCCCAGCTTTCACTGGGGGGGTTGACGCTGCTAGTAGCTATCTCTTGGTTAGGCTAAAGACTCCAGAGCTTAGAGAAGCTCTGGGGGGGATAGTAGCCTAACCAAGAGACTGACAGGGATGGCGTTTCGCCATCCCCGGGCTCCAAGCAGCTGCTACCCCCCAGCTTTCACTGGGGGGGTTGACGCTGCTAGTAGCTATCTCTTGGTTAGGCTAAAGACTCCAGAGCTTAGAGAAGCTCTGGGGGGGATAGTAGCCTAACCAAGAGACTGACAGGGATGGCGTTTCGCCATCCCCGGGCTCCAAGCAGCTGCTACCCCCCAGCTTTCACTGGGGGGGTTGACGCTGCTAGTAGCTATCTCTTGGTTAGGCTAAAGACTCAAGAGCTTGGAGAAGCTCTGGGGGGGAGAGTAGCATACTGCATCTATAGGCACAAAGCAGGGGGTAAGGTGTCTGGCTTGGAAAAATAGGCTATAAAAATAATAATGAATGTTTACTCGTTGGGTATATTCTACAAATCACAAAGATATCGGTATCCTTTATCTTGTGTTAGCTTTATTTTCCGGTATTATCGGTACTACATTATCTATGTTTATTCGCCTAGAATTAGGTGTACCAGGTCAAGGACTCTTAGCTGGGAATGGTCAACTCTATAATGTGATCATTACAGGCCATGGAATTATTATGTTATTATTCATGGTAATGCCAGCATTATTTGGTGGTTTTGGTAATTGGCTTGTTCCAATTTTAATCGGTTCTCCAGATATGGCTTTTCCACGTTTAAATAATATTAGTTTCTGGTTAAATCCACCAGCATTATCTTTATTATTATTATCTACTTTAGTGGAGCAAGGTGCTGGTACAGGTTGGACAGCCTACCCCCCTTTAAGTATTCAACACTCAGGTGCTTCAGTGGATTTAGCTATTTTAAGTTTACATTTAAATGGGTTAAGTTCGATTTTAGGAAGTATTAACCTTTTAGTAACCGTAGCTGGAATGCGTGCAGCAGGTATGAAATTAACTCAAATGCCTTTATTTGTCTGGTCTATAGTCTTTACAGCTATTTTAGTTGTATTAGCTGTCCCAGTATTAGCAGCAGCTTTAGTAATGTTATTAACAGATCGTAACTTAAATACAGCATATTTCTGCGAAAGTGGTGATTTGATTTTATATCAACACCTCTTCTGGTTTTTCGGGCATCCTGAAGTTTATATTTTAGTGTTACCAGCTTTTGGTATCGTTAGCCAAGTCATCAGCTTCTTTAGCCAAAAACCGGTCTTCGGAGTCGTCGGTATGATCTGCGGTGCGCCCATGTGGCTGTTAGTGTGGTTATTGACTTGTCCGTCAATTTGTGTATTGTGGAGCATATCCATAATGTCTACTATGCCGGCTTTGCCAGGCATCCTGTTAAGAATGACAGGTTTATGGTTGATTTTATGGATTTATGCACAAAGTCTAGTCCAGGTAGCGTATAGGGCGACCTTGCGTGGAAAAGCATGGACAGTCGGTGGATTGATCCGAAGTAAATTAGGAAAGATTATCCAAGACTTGAATGAATATGGTTACGCTAAGAAATTTGAGACGTTCAGCTGGGTCCTCATAAGCCTCTTAGAAACATTTACTATGATCTATTACGTCGTAAGGTATAGTTCATGCGCAGAGGTTCAATACTTGCTTTACAACGACGCAGCGTCCCCATGAGGGAATAAAGAGCGCAAAGACCTAATCTCATTGGACATTAAACACGCATTAACGGCAACTTGGGGAGGAAACTCATCAGATACGGGGGCCCTGTACCCGTATTACGTGAGGTATCAGAGTGTTAGTAGTACACTCAATCCCCTTCGAAAGTTGGGGAAATCAAACCTTTCCATAGAGCCTTGCTTTATGGTGGGCGAGAAAAGGCTAAGCCTTATATCGCCAACCCCTTTATTATCAGCGGGTCATAAAGGGCTAAGCCTTATATCGCCAACCCCTTTATTATCAGCGGGTCATAAAGGGCTAAGCCTTATATCGCCAACCCCTTTATTATCAGCGGGTCATAAAGGGCTAAGCCTTATATCGCCAACCCCTTTATTATCAGCGGGTCATAAAGGGCTAAGCCTTATATCGCCAACCCCTTTATTATCAGCGGGTCATAAAGGGGAAATGTTTGAGGTGGAAGGAACACAGGCATTATCTCTTTATACAAGTCCCGCGCGGTTATATAGTACTTCTTGTAAGGATGAAGTCCTATCTTCCAAAAAAAGTGTTCTAGGCACAACCATTCATGGGGACCCTAGGGCAGTAATCAACGGTATTTTAGCTAAAGTAAAGTCTTTAATGAACAAAGACGGGCGTTATGGTTCATTAATCCAAGTGATTAGTGATCTTGATGTCCTTATTGCGGCCTATTTGGCCATTAAAAGTAAAGATGGGAATATGACACCTGCTTTAACTAAAGAAACTCTAGATGGTATTGATTTACCCTTCTTTGCTAGGATTAGCAAAGATTTAAAGTCTGGAACCTTTAGGTTTACTCCTGCTAAGAGGGTCATGATCCCTAAAGCAGATTTAAAGTCTGGAACCCTTAGTCCTGCTAAGAGGGTCATGATCCCTCAAGCAGATTTAAAGTCTGGAACCCTTACTCCTGCTAAGAGGGTCATGATCCCTAAAGCAGATTTAAAGTCTGGAACCCTTACTCCTGCTAAGAGGGTCATGATCCCTAAAGCAGATTTAAAGTCTGGAACCCTTACTCCTGCTAAGAGGGTCATGATCCCTAAAGCAGATTTAAAGTCTGGAACCCTTACTCCTGCTAAGAGGGTCATGATCCCTAAAGCAGATGGCGTGTCTTTAAGGCCTCTAGGTATTGGTTGCCCTCGCCAACAAATTGTGCAAAAAGCTATCTCTATGGTATTTAATGCCATTTATGACCCAATCTTCTTAGATTGCTCACATGGCTTTCGTCCTAATCGTGGTTGTCATACAGCCATTAAAAGGCTTCAACTCTTGATTGGGAGTCAATATTCTTGGGTGATAGAAGGGGATATTAAAAAGTGTTTCGACACTATCCCACATAATGTAATCCTTCAGCTTTTGGGGCGTACTATTGATTGTCCAATGACTCTCAATCTTGTGAAACGTACCCTCGAGGCAGGATATGTTGTTGAAGGTACCAGTAAAGTTATTCGGGATTCTGTTGGAACTCCTCAAGGTAATGTCTTAAGCCCCTTATTATCAAACATTGTACTTCATGAGTTAGATAAGTATATAATGGGGCCTCTTTCTGAAAAATGGAATGTAGGTAAAAAGCGGGAAACTAATCTTGAATATAGGAGGACCCTCTATAAAGCTAAAGTTAATAGGGAAGATCCTAAACTTTATCGTGAGGTCTTAAAAACACCGTCTGTTAACGTTATGGACCCAAATTATAAACGTATCTATTTCGTTAGGTACGCAGATGATTGGGTTCTTTTAGTCTGTGGCTCCCTCGCTAATTGTCATGCAATTAAAGAGGAAATTAGGTCTAAATTAAAAGATTTAGGCTTAGAACTCTCGGATACTAAAACCAAAATCACTCACCTTAGGCAGGAAAAAGCCCGTTTTCTCGGGTTTGACTTCTTCATTAGGAAAAACCGTGATGGTAACAATAAACCCATCTCTATGAATTCTAGGGGCCAACTTAGGTGGCCCACACCTAGGCTCATCCTACATGCACCCATTAAAGATCTTCTTGACAAACTCGTGAAATTCGGGTTTGTTAGGAGGAATCATATAGGGGATCTTTTCCCTATTTCCAAAAGGTCTCTTACTGTGTTAAGTCACAAAGAAATCCTTGCGGTCTATAATATTAAGGTACGTGGTATCTTGAATTATTATAATGGTGTGCATAACAGGATGTGTCTTTGGGCTATTGTTCGATTCCTTAAATTTTCATGCGCTATCACATTAGCTAGCAAATTTAAACTTAAAGGTCGTACTATGGCTGCAGCCTTCCATCAGTTTGGTACCGACTTAGCGTGTACTATACAGGGTTCCGTCGGAAGGAAAGCGATTTTCTTCTCTCCAAATAACCTTCGTATTCTCCCTATTAACGAAAGGTATAAATACTATCCAGCCATCAATATAGATACTATTTTCGCTTCTAATTGGTTAGGTAGTATGACTTAATCTAAGTTTTTAGAGGGTTGCGCTATTTGTGGGTCAGAGGATGATATTGAAATCCATCCTCTTAAATCAGTTAAGGATGTCAGGGGTAAATACTTTTCACCTGAAACACGTCCTTTACAAGCCTGACGTGGGGGGTTCTTAAGGAAATCTTTTCACCTGAAACACGTACTTTACAAGCCTGGCGTGGGGGGTTCTTAAGGAAATCTCTTCCCTTATGTCATGTTCACCATAAATCTTTACATGCGAATAGGCTCTCACTCCATGAGTGGGAAATCCTTTCAAAATATAAAGGCCAAATGATGGTCCCTAAAAAGGACCTATAGAAACAGATAGACCAAAGGAAGAAAAGGCTTTGCCTTTTCTCTCTTTCCACCAATATCCCGGCATACCTGCCGGGATTAGCATGCCCGGCTCCGCCGGCATTATACCGTCAGATATAATACCGGCTCCGCCGGCATTATACCGTCAGGTATATAGGCGTTATACCGTCAGGTATGACGGGATTAGCATGCCCGGCTCCGCCGGCATTATACCGTCAGATATAATACCGGCTCCGCCGGCATTATACCGTCAGATATAATA
>VFSX01001108.1:0-12700 GCA_016618255.1 Chlamydomonas sp. UWO 241
GGATCTTGAACCATTCGAACCATTGAAGCTGCTCGTAAAACGGGATATTCTTTATAACGCTCCAGTATGCAGCAGTGCACTGCATTAGGGGAATAGGCCTTGGGTTCTGCTGCAGCACCACGCACGCGCTTGCAAAGATGCACACAACAACGGACGTAATTCCCTGCCCTCTTCCTGGATTTGAACCATTCGAACTGCATTGAAAGCTTGTAACTCGGGATATCTTTATGACCTCAGTATGCAGCAGTGCACTGCAGTAGGGGGATAGGCCTTGGTTTCTGCTGCAGCACCACGCGCGCGCTTGCAAAGATGCACCCAACAACGGACGAAATTTCCCCCACTTCTCCTGGATTTGAACCATTCGAACTGCATTGAAAGCTTGTAACACGGGATATCTTTTTGACCTCAGTATGCAGCAGTGCACTGTGCAGTAGGGGGATAGGCCTTGGGTTCTGCTGCAGCACGCGCGCGCTTGCAAAGATGCACCCAACAACGGACGAAATTCCCTCCCTCTTCCTGGATTTGAACCATTCGACCTGCATTGAAAGCTTGTACCACAGGATGATGATGATGATGATGGATGTTACAGTCAGGGACACCACTAAAGGCGTATAAGACCGTGCTCGGCGCCATATGGCCCGATCAAGGGATATCTTAATGACAGGGATATCTTAATATCCTCAGTATGCAGCAGTGCACTGCAGTAGGGGGATAGGCCTTGGGTTCTGCTGCAGCACCACGCGCGCGCTTGCAAAGATGCACACAACAACGGACGTAATTCCCTGCCCTCTTCCTGGATTTGAACCATTCGAACTGCATTGAAAGCTTGTAACACGGGATATCTTTATGACCTCAGTATGCAGCAGTGCACTGCAGTAGGGGGATAGGCCTTGGGTTCTGCTGCAGCACCACGCGCGCGCTTGCAAAGATGCACACAACAACGGACGAAATTCCCTCCCTCTTCCTGGATTTGAACCATTCGAACTGCATTGAAAGCTTGTAACACAGGATGATGATGATAATGATGGATGTTACAGTCAGGGACACCTCTTAAGGCGTATAAGACCGTGCTCGGCGCCATATGGCCCGAGCAAGGGATATCTTAATGACAGGGATATCTTAATGACCTCAGTATGCAGCAGTGCACTGCAGTAGGGGGATAGGCCTTGGGTTCTGCTGCAGCACCACGCGCGCGCTTGCAAAGATGCACACAACAACGGACGTAATTCCCTCCCTCTTCCTGGATTTGAACCATTCGAACTGCATTGAAAGCTTGTAAAACGGGATATCTTTATAACCTCAGTATGCAGCAGTGCACTGCATTAGGGGAATAGGCCTTGGGTTCTGCTGCAGCACCACGCGCGCGCTTGCAAAGATGCACACAACAACGGACGTAATTCCCTGCCCTCTTCCTGGATTTGAACCATTCGAACTGCATTGAAAGCTTGTAACACGGGATATCTTTATGACCTCAGTATGCAGCAGTGCACTGCATTAGAGGGATAGGCCTCGGGTTCTGCTGCAGCACCACGCGCGCGCTTGCAAAGATGCACACAACAACGGACGTAATTCCCTGCCCTCTTCCTGGATTTGGACCATTCGAACTGCATTGAAAGCTTGTAACTCGGGATATCTTTATGACCTCAGTATGCAGCAGTGCACTGCAGTAGGGGGATAGGCCTTGGGTTCTGCTGCAGCACGTGCGCGCTTGCAAAGATGCACCCAACAACGGACGAAATTCCCTCCCTCTTCCTGGATTTGAACCATTCGAACTGCATTGAAAGCTTGTAACACAGGATGATGATGATGATGATGGATGTTACAGTCAGGGACACCTCTAAAGGCGTATAAGACCGTGCTCGGCGCCATATGGCCCGAGCAAGGGATATCTTAATGACAGGGATATCTTTATGACCTCAGTATGCAGCAGTGCACTGCAGTAGGGGGATAGGCCTTGGGTTCTGCTGCAGCACCACGCGCGCGCTTGCAAAGATGCACACAACAACGGACGTAATTCCCTGCCCTCTTCCTGGATTTGAACCATTCGAACTGCATTGAAAGCTTGTAACACGGGATATCTTTTTGACCTCAGTATGCAGCAGTGCACTGCATTAGGGGGATAGGCCTCGGGTTTTGCTGTAGCACCACGCGCGCGCTTGCAAAGATGCACCCAACAACGGACGAAATTCCCTCCCTCTTCCTGGATTTGAACCATTCGAACTGCATTGAAAGCTTGTAACACAGGATGATGATGATGATGATGGATGTTACAGTCAGGGACACCTCTAAAGGCGTATAAGACCGTGCTCGGCGCCATATGGCCCGAGCAAGGGATATCTTAATGACAGGGATATCTTAATGACCTCAGTATGCAGCAGTGCACTGCAGTAGGGGGATAGGCCTTGGCTTCTGCTGCAGCACCACGCGCGCGCTTGCAAAGATGCACCCAACAACGGACGTAATTCCCTGCCCTCTTCCTGGATTTGGACCATTCGAACTGCATTGAAAGCTGGTAACACGGGATATCTTTATGACCTCAGTATGCAGCAGTGCACTGCATTAGAGGGATAGGCCTCGGGTTTTGCTGCAGCACCACGCGCGCGCTTGCAAAGATGCACACAACAACGGACGTAATTCCCTGCCCTCTTCCTGGGTTTGGACCATTCGAACTGCATTGAAAGCTTGTAACTCGGGATATCTTTATGACCTCAGTATGCAGCAGTGCACTGCAGTAGGGGGATAGGCCTTGGGTTCTGCTGCAGCACGCGCGCGCTTGCAAAGATGCACCCAACAACGGACGAAATTCCCTCCCTGTTCCTGGATTTGAACCATTCGAACTGCATTGAAAGCTTGTAAAACGGGATATCTTTATAACCTCAGTATGCAGCAGTGAACTGCATTAGGGGAATAGGCCTTGGGTTCTGCTGCAGCACCACGCGCGCGCTTGCAAAGATGCACACAACAACGGACGTAATTCCCTGCCCTCTTCCTGGATTTGAACCATTCGAACTGCATTGAAAGCTGGTAACACGGGATATCTTTATGACCTCAGTATGCAGCAGTGCACTGCATTAGGGGGATAGGCCTCGGGTTCTGCTGCAGCACCACGCGCGCGCTTGCAAAGATGCACCCAACAACGGACGAAATTTCCCGCACTTCTCCTGGATTTGAACCATTCGAACTGCATTGAAAGCTCGTAAAACGGGATATCTTTATAACCTCAGTATGCAGCAGTGCACTGCATTAGGGGAATAGGCCTTGGGTTCTGCTGCAGCACCACGCACGCGCTTGCAAAGATGCACACAACAACGGACGTAATTCCCTGCCCTCTTCCTGGATTTGAATCATTCGAACTGCATTGAAAGCTTGTAACACGGGATATCTTTATGACCTCAGTATGCAGCAGTGCACTGCATTAGAGGGATAGGCCTCGGGTTCTGCTGCAGCACCACGCGCGCTTGCAAAGATGCACACAACAACGGACGTAATTCCCTGCCCTCTTCCTGGATTTGGACCATTCGAACTGCATTGAAAGCTTGTAACTCGTGATATCTTTATGACCTCAGTATGCAGCAGTGCACTGCAGTAGGGGGATAGGCCTTGGGTTCTGCTGCAGCACGCGCGCGCTTGCAAAGATGCACCCAACAACGGACGAAATTCCCTCCCTCTTCCTGGATTTGAACCATTCGAACTGCATTGAAAGCTTGTAACACAGGATGATGATGATGATGATGGATGTTACAGTCAGGGACACCTCTAAAGGCGTATAAGACCGTGCTCGGCGCCATATGGCCCGAGCAAGGGATATCTTAATGACAGGGATATCTTAATGACCTCAGTATGCAGCAGTGCACTGCAGTAGGGGGATAGGCCTTGGGTTCTGCTGCAGCACCACGCGCGCGCTTGCAAAGATGCACACAACAACGGACGTAATTCCCTGCCCTCTTCCTGGATTTGAACCATTCGAACTGCATTGAAAGCTTGTAACACGGGATATCTTTTTGACCTCAGTATGCAGCAGTGCACTGTATTAGGGGGATAGGCCTCGGGTTTTGCTGTAGCACCACGCGCGCGCTTGCAAAGATGCACCCAACAACGGACGAAATTCCCTCCCTCTTCCTGGATTTGAACCATTCGAACTGCATTGAAAGCTTGTAACACAGGATGATGATGATGATGATGGATGTTACAGTCAGGGACACCTCTAAAGGCGTATAAGACCGTGCTCGGCGCCATATGGCCCGAGCAAGGGGTATCTTAATGACAGGGATATCTTAATGACCTCAGTATGCAGCAGTGCACTGCAGTAGGGGGAAAGGCCTTGGGTTCTGCTGCAGCACCACGCGCGCGCTTGCAAAGATGCACCCAACAACGGACGTAATTCCCTGCCCTCTTCCTGGATTTGAACCATTCGAACTGCATTGAAAGCTTGTAAACGGGATATCTTTATGACCTCAGTATGCAGCAGTGCACTGCAGTAGGGGGATAGGCCTTGGGTTCTGCTGCAGCACCACGCGCGCGCTGGCAAAGATGCACCCAACAACGGACGAAATTCCCTCCCTCTTCCTGGATTTGAACCATTCGAACTGCATTGAAAGCTTGTAAAACGGGTTATCTTTATAACCTCAGTATGCAGCAGTGCACTGCATTAGGGGAATAGGCCTTGGGTTCTGCTGCAGCACCACGCGCGCGCTTGCAAAGATGCACACAACAACGGACGTAATTCCCTCCCTCTTCCTGGATTTGAACCATTCGAACTGCATTGAAAGCTTGTAACACGGGATATCTTTATGACCTCAGTATGCAGCAGTGCGCTGCATAAGAGGGATAGGCCTCGGGTTCTGCTGCAGCACCACGCGCGCGCTTGCAAAGATGCACACAACAACGGACGTAATTCCCTGCCCTCTTCCTGGATTTGGACCATTCGAACTGCATTGAAAGCTTGTAACTTGGGATATCTTTATGACCTCAGTATGCAGCAGTGCACTGCAGTAGGGGGATAGGCCTTGGGTTCTGCTGCAGCACGCGCGCGCTTGCAAAGATGAACCCAACAACGGACGAAATTCCCTCCCTCTTCCTGGATTTGAACCATTCGAACTGCATTGAAAGCTTGTATCACGGGATATCTTTATAACCTCAGTATGCAGCAGTGCACTGCATTAGGGGAATAGGCCTTGGGTTCTGCTGCAGCACCACGCACGCGCTTGCAAAGATGCACACAACAACGGACGTAATTCCCTGCCCTCTTCCTAGATTTGAACCATTCGAACTGCATTGAAAGCTTGTAACACGGGATATTTTTATGACCTCAGTATGCAGCAGTGCGCTGCATTAGAGGGATAGGCCTCGGGTTCTGCTGCAGCACCACGCGCGCGCTTGCAAAGATGCACACAACAACGGACGTAATTCCTTGCCCTCTTCCTGGATTTTAACCATTCGAACTGCATTGAAAGCTTGTAACACGGGATATCTTTATGACCTCAGTATGCAGCAGTGCACTGCAGTAGGGGGATAGGCCTTGGCTTCTGCTGCAGCACCACGCGCGCGCTTGCAAAGATGCACACAACAACGGACGTAATTCCCTGCCCTATTCCTGGATTTGAACCATTCGAACTGCATTGAAAGCTTGTAAAACGGGATATCTTTATAACCTCAGTATGCAGCAGTGCACTGCATTAGGGGAATAGGCCTTGGGTTCTTCTGCAGCACCACGCACGCGCTTGCAAAGATGCACACAACAACGGACGTAATTCCCTGCCCTCTTCCTGGATTTGAACCATTCGAACTGCATTGAAAGCTTGTAACACGGGATATCTTTATGAACTCAGTAGGCAGCAGTGCACTGCATTAGAGGGATAGGCCTTGGGTTCTGCTGCAGCACCACGCGCGCGCTTGCAAAGATGCACACAACAACGGACGTAATTCCCTGCCCTCTTCCTGGATTTGAACCATTCGAACTGCATTGAAATCTGGTAACACGGGATATCTTAATGACCTCAGTAGGCAGCAGTGCACTGCATTAGGGGAATAGGCCTTGGGTTCTGCTGCAGCACCACGCGCGCGCTTGCAAAGATGCACACAACAACGGACGAAATTCCCTCCCTCTTCCTGGATTTGAACCATTCGAACTGCATTGAAAGCTTGTAACACAGGATGATGATGATAATGATGGATGTTACAGTCAGGGACACCTCTTAAGGCGTATAAGACCGTGCTCGGCGCCATATGGCCCGAGCAAGGGATATCTTAATGACAGGGATATCTTAATGACCTCAGTATGCAGCAGTGCACTGCAGTAGGGGCATAGGCCTTGGGTTCTGCTGCAGCACCACGCGCGCGCTTGCAAAGATGCACACAACAACGGACGTAATTCCCTGCCCTCTTCCTGGATTTGAACCATTCGAACTGCATTGAAAGCTTGTAACGCGGGATATCTTTATGACCTCAGTATGCAGCAGTGCACTGCATTAGGGGAAAAGGCCTTGGGTTCTGCTGCAGCACCACGCGCGCGCTTGCAAAGATGCACACAACAACGGACGTAATTCCCTGCCCTATTCCTGGATTTGAACCATTCGAACTGCATTGAAAGCTTGTAATACGGGATATCTTTATGACCTCAGTATGCAGCATTGCACTGCAATAGAGGGATAGGCCTCGGGTTCTGCTGCAGCACCACGCGCGCGCTTGCAAAGATGCACACAACAACGGACGTAATTCCCTGCCCTCTTCCTGGATTTGAACCATTCGAACTGCATTGAAAGCTTGTAACACGGGATATCTTAATGACCTCGGTATGCAGCAGTGCACTGCATTAGGGGAATAGGCCTTGGGTTCTGCTGCAGCACCACGCGCGCGCTTGCAAAGATGCACACAACAACGGACGTAATTCCCTCCCTATTCCTGGATTTGAACCATTCGAACTGCATTGAAAGCTTGTAACACGGGATATCTTAATGACCTCAGTATGCAGCAGTGCACTGCATTAGGGGAATAGGCCTTGGGTTCTGCTGCAGCACCACGCGCGCGCTTGCAAAGATGCACACAACAACGGACGTAATTCCCTGCCCTATTCCTGGATTTGAACCATTCGAACTGCATTGAAATCTGGTAACTCGGGATATCTTTATGACCTCAGTATGCAGCAGTGCACTGCAGTAGGGGGATAGGCCTTGGGTTCTGCTGCAGCACCACGCGCGCGCTTGCAAAGATGCACCCAACATCGGACGTAATTCCCTGCCCTCTTCCTGGATTTGAACCATTCGAACTGCATTGAAATCTGGTAACACGGGATATCTTTATGACCTCAGTATGCAGCAGTGCACTGCATTAGGGGAATAGGCCTTGGGTTCTGCTGCAGCACCACGCGCGCGCTTGCAAAGATGCACACAACAACGGACGTAATTCCCTCCCTCTTCCTGGATTTGAAAACCAATTGAACTGCATTGAAAGCTTCTAAACACGGGATATCTTTTAAGACCTCAGTATGCCAGCAAGTGCACTGCATAGGAGAATAGGCCTTGGGTTCTGCTGGCAGCATCCACGCGCGCGCCTTGCAAAGGAATGCACACAACAACGGCGTATTCCCTGCCCTATTCCTGGATTTGAAAACCATTCGAAACTGCATTGAAAACTTCTAACCACGGGATATCTTTATGACCTCAGTATGCAGCAGTGCACTGCATTAGGGGAATAGGCCTTGGGTTCTGCTGCAGCACCACGCACGCGCTTGCAAAGATGCACACAACAACGGACGTAATTCCCTGCCCTCTTCCTGGATTTGAACCATTCGAACTGCATTGAAAGCTTGTAACACGGGATATCTTTATGACCTCAGTATGCAGCATTGCACTGCATTAGAGGGATAGGCCTTGGGTTCTGCTGCAGCACCACGCGCGCGCTTGCAAAGATGCACACAACAACGGAAGTAATTCCCTGCCCTGTTTCTGGATTTGGACCATTCGAACTGCATTGAAAGCTGATAACACGGGATATCTTTATGACCTCAGTATGCAGCAGTGCACTGCATTAGGGGGATAGGCCTCGGGTTCTGCTGCAGCACCACGCGCGCGCTTGCAAAGATGCACACAACAACGGACGTAATTCCCTGCCCTCTTCCTAGAATGGACCATTCGAACTGCGCATTGTAAGCTTGTAACTCGCGGATATATCTTATGACCTCAGTATTGCAGCAGTGCACTGCAGTAGGGGGATAGGCCTTGGGTTCTGCTGCAGCACCACGCGCGCGCTTGCAAAGATGCACCAAACAACGGACGTAATTCCCTCCCTCTTCCTGGATTTGAACCATTCAACTGCATTGAAAGCTTGTAACACGGGATATCTTTATGACCTCAGTATGCAGCAGTGCACTGCATTAGGGGAATAGGCCTTGGGGTCTGCTGCAGCACCGCGCGCGCGCTTGCAAAGATGCACCCAACAACGGACGTAATTCCCTGCCCTCTTCCTGGATTTGGACCATTCGAACTGCATTGAAAGCTGGTAACACGGGATATCTTTATGACCTCAGTAAGCAGCAGTGCACTGCATTAGGGGGATAGGCCTCGGGTTTTGCTGCAGCACCACGCGCGCGCTTGCAAAGATGCACCCAACAACGGACGTAATTCCCTGCCCTCTTCCTGGGTTTGGACCATTCGAACTGCATTGAAAGCTTGTAACACGGGATATCTTTATGACCTCAGTATGCAGCAGTGCACTGCATAAGGGGGATAGGCCTCAGGTTTTGCTGCAGCACCACGCGCGCGCTTGCAAAGATGCACCCAACAACGGACGAAATTCCCTCCCTCTTCCTGGATTTGAACCATTCGAACTGCATTGAAAGCTTGTAACACGGGATATCTTTATAACCTCAGTATGCAAGAGTGCACTGCATTAGAGGGATAGGCCTCGGGTTTTGCTGCAGCACCACGCGCGCGCTTGCAAAGATGCACACAACAACGGACGTAATTCCCTGCCCTCTTCCTGGGTTTGGACCATTCGAACTGCATTGAAAGCTTGTAACACGGGATATCTTTATGACCTCGGTATGCAGCAGTGCACTGCATTAGGGGAATACGCCTTGGGGTCTGCTGCAGCACCGCGCGCGCGCTTGCAAAGATGCACACAACAACGGACGTAATTCCCTGCCCTCTTCCTAGATTTGAACCATTCGAACTGCATTGAAAGCTTGTAACACGGGATATCTTTATGACCTCAGTATGCAGCAGTGCGCTGCATTAGAGGGATAGGCCTCGGGTTCTGCTGCAGCACCACGCGCGCGCTTGCAAAGATGCACACAACAACGGACGTAATTCCCTGCCCTCTTCCTGGATTTGGACCATTCGAACTGCATTGAAAGCTTGTAACTCGGGATATCTTTATGACCTCAGTATGCAGCAGTGCACTGCAGTAGGGGGATAGGCCTTGGCTTCTGCTGCAGCACCACGCGCGCGCTTGCAAAGATGCACACAACAACGGACGTAATTCCCTGCCCTCTTCCTAGATTTGAACCATTCGAACTGCATTGAAAGATTGTAACACGGGATATCTTTATGACCTCAGTATGCAGCAGTGCGCTGCATTAGAGGGATAGGCCTTGGGTTCTGCTGCAGCACCACGCGCGCGCTTGCAAAGATGCACACAACAACGGACGTAATTCCCTGCCCTCTTCCTGGATTTGAACCATTCGAACTGCATTGAAAGCTTGTAATACGGGATATCTTTATGACCTCAGTATGCAGCAGTGCACTGCATTAGGGGAATAGGCCTTGGGGTCTGCTGCAGCACCACGCGCGCGCTTGCAAAGATGCACACAACAACGGACGTAATTCCCTCCCTCTTCCTGGATTTGAACCATTCGAACTGCATTGAAAGCTTGTAACACGGGATATCTTTATGACCTCAGTATGCAGCAGTGCACTGCATTAGAGGGATAGGCCTCGGGTTCTGCTGCAGCACCACGCGCGCGCTTGCAAAGATGCACACAACAACGGACGTAATTCCCTGCCCTCTTCCTGGATTTGGACCATTCGAACTGCATTGAAAGCTTGTAACTTGGGATATCTTTATGACCTCAGTATGCAGCAGTGCACTGCAGTAGGGGGATAGGCCTTGGGTTCTGCTGCAGCACCACGCGCGCGCTTGCAAAGATGCACCAAACAACGGACGTAATTCCCTCCCTCTTCCTGGATTTGAACCATTCAACTGCATTGAAAGCTTGTAACACCGGATATCTTTATGACCTCAGTATGCAGCAGTGCACTGCAGTAGGGGGATAGGCCTTGGGTTCTGCTGCAGCACCACGCGCGCGCTTGCAAAGATGCACACAACAACGGACGTAATTCCCTGCCCTATTCCTGGATTTGAACCATTCGAACTGCATTGAAAGCTTGTAACACGGGATATCTTTATGACCTGAGTATGCAGTAGTGAACTGCATTAGGGGAAAAGGCCTTGGGTTCTGCTGCAGCACCACGCGCGCGCTTGCAAAGATGCACCCAACAACGGACGAAATTCCCTCCGTCTTCCTGGATTTGAACCATTCGAACTGCATTGAAAGCTTGTAACGCGGGATATCTTTATGACCTCAGTATGCAGCAGTGCACTGCAGTAGGGGGATAGGCCTGGGTTTTGCTGCAGCACCACGCGCGAGCTTGCAAAGATGCACACAACAACAGACGAAATTCCCTCCCTCTTCCTGGATTTGAACCATTCGAACTGCATTGAAAGCTGGTAACACGGGATATCTTTATGACCTCAGTATGCAGCAGTTCACTGCATTAGGGGGATAGGCCTCGGGTTCTGCTGCAGCACCACGCGCGCGCTTGCAAAGATGCACACAACAACGGACGTAATTCCTTGCCCTCTTCCTGGATTTGAACCATTCGAACTGCATTGAAATCTGGTAACACGGGATATCTTTATGACCTCAGTATGCAGCAGTGCACTGCAATAGGGGAATAGGCCTTGGGGTCTGCTGCAGCACCGCGCGCGCGCTTGCAAAGATGCACACAACAACGGACGTAATTCCCTCCCTCTTCCTGGATTTGAACCATTCGAACTGCATTGAAATCTGGTAACACGGGATATCTTTATGACCTCAGTTATGCAGCAGTGCACTGCATTAGGGGGATAGGCCTCGGGTTTTGCTGCAGCACCACGCGCGCGCTTGCAAAGATGCACCCAACAACGGACGAAATTCCCTCCGTCTTCCTGGATTTGAACCATTCGAACTGCATTGAAAGCTTGTAATACGGGATATCTTTATGACCTCTGTATGCAGCAGTGCACTGTAATAGAGGGATAGGCCTCGGGTTCTGCTGCAGCACCACGCGCGCGCTTGCAAAGATGCACACAACAACAGACGTAATTCCCTGCCCTATTCCTGGGTTTGGACCATTCGAACTGCATTGAAAGCTTGTAACACGGGATATCTTTATGACCTCAGTATGCAGCAGTGCACTGCATTAGGGGAATAGGCCTTGGGTTCTGCTGCAGCACCACGCGCGCGCTTGCAAAGATGCACACAACAACGGACGTAATTCCTTGCCCTCTTCCTGGATTTGAACCATTCGAACTGCATTGAAAGCTTGTAACACGGGATATCTTTATGACCTCAGTATGCAGCAGTGAACTGCTTTAGAGGGATAGGCCTCGGGTTCTGCTGCAGCACCACGCGCGCGCTTGCAAAGATGCACACAACAACGGACGTAATTCCCTGCCCTCTTCCTGGGTTTGGACCATTCGAACTGCATTGAAAGCTTGTAACTCGGGATATCTTTATGACCTCAGTATGCAGCAGTGCACTGCAGTAGGGGGATAGGCCTTGGTTTCTGCTGCAGCACCACGCTCGCGCTTGCAAAGATGCACCCAACAACGGACGAAATTCCCTCCCTCTTCCTGGATTTGAACCATTCGAACTGCATTGAAAGCTTGTAACACGGGATATCTTTATGACCTCAGTATGCAGCAGTGCACTGCATTAGGGGAATAGGCCTTGGGGTCTGCTGCAGCACCGCGCGCGCGCTTGCAAAGATGCACCCAACAACGGACGTAATTCCCTGCCCTCTTCCTGGATTTGGACCATTCGAACTGCATTGAAAGCTTGTAACTCGGGATATCTTTATGACCTCAGTATGCAGCAGTGCACTGCAGTAGGGGGATAGGCCTTGGGTTCTGCTGAAGCACCACGCGCGCGCTTGCAAAGATGCACCCAACAACGGACGAAATTCCCTCCCTCTTCCTGGATTTGAACCATTCGAACTGCATTGAAAGCTGGTAACACGGGATATCTTTATGACCTCAGTATGCAGCAGTGCACTGCATTAGGGGGATATGCCTCGGGTTTTGCTGCAGCACCACGCGCGAGCTTGCAAAGATGCACCCAACAACAGACGAAATTCCCTCCCTCTTCCTGGATTTGAACCATTCGAACTGCATTGAAATCTGGTGACACGGGATATCTTTATGACCTCAGTATGCAGCAGTGCACTGCAGTAGGGGGATAGGCCTCGGGTTCTGCTGCAGCACCACGCGCGCGCTTGCAAAGATGCACCCAACAACGGACGAAATTCCCTCCGTCTTCCTGGATTTGAACCATTCGAACTGCATTGAAAGCTTGTAATACGGGATATCTTTATGACCTCAGTATGCAGCAGTGCACTGCAATAGAGGGATAGGCCTCGGGGTTCTGCTGCAGCACCACGCG
>VFSX01000899.1:0-23045 GCA_016618255.1 Chlamydomonas sp. UWO 241
TTTGTTTCCTGTGTTGCTGTCGCTTAGGTGTCGGCATGGCTGCGTTGCTTGAGTGTAACGTTGGCCTCTGAAAAAAAAAAATGAAAAAAAAGGAGGGGAGGGAGGGTGTGAGATGAAGCCGAACAGCTGCTAGATGGCCTTTTCCAGCATGGCTCACCGGTTTCTGGTCTCCGGTTTACCAAAAATACCTATACCAGTTTCTCTGTTCCTCAGTTCCCGTGTTGCTGTAGCCTAGGCGTCGGCATAAGGTTTTGCTTTGATGTAATACCTTTTAAAAAAAAAATAATAAAAATGGCCGTCGCGTGCGAATCGAGGTCGGGCAGACCAATGCCCCCCTCCCCCCCGTGCCCCCCCCCCCTTTCTCCCCCTCCGCACAGGTATTCTTTCGGCATCCTTTGCTTCTACGTCTCCCTCTCCCCTCGAGTCCTTTTCAGCTTTCTTCCTGTCGTTCCCTCATCGTTCCATCGTCCCACGTGCCTCGAGTTTCCTGATTTCCAGTCCCTCGTGTCCGTGTCCTTCATCTTCCATATCCTCAAGTCCCGTTCCCCCGAGTCCAAGTTTCCTTTAGTCCTGTCGGCTCTGGTGCTCTAGATGGATTGGCTTGCGTGTCCCTGTGTTTTCAGGGTCCGCCACGGGTCGCTCACCGGTTTCTGGTTTCCGGTTTTCCAAAAATACCAATACCAGTTTCTCTGTTCCTCAGTTCCCGTGTTGCTGTAGCCTCGGCGTCGGCATAAGGTGTTGCTTTGATGTAATACTTTTTTTTTTTTTAAATAAAAAAAATCCGGCCGTGCCTTCGAGAGTCTCCGTTCCGACACCAGGGTCTCTTGTTTCCTCTTTGTTTCCTGTGTTGCTGTCGCTTAGGTGACGGCATGGCTGCGTTGCTTGAGTGTAACGTTGGCCTCTGAAAAAAAAAAATGAAAAAAAAGGAGGGGAGGGAGGGTGTGAGATGAAGCCGAACAGCTGCTAGATGGCCTTTTCCAGCATGGCTCACCGGTTTCTGGTCTCCGGTTTACCAAAAATACCAATACCAGTTTCTCTGTTCCTCAGTTCCCGTGTTGCTGTAGCCTAGGCGTCGACATAAGGTGTTGCTTTGATGAAATACCTTTTAAATAAAAAATAATAAAAATGGCCGTCGCGTGCGAATCGAGGTCGGGCAGACCAATGCCCCCCTCCCCCCCGTGCCCCCCCCCTTTCTCCCCCTCCGCACAGGTATTCTTTCGTCATCCTTTGCTTCTACGTCTCCCTCTCCCCTCGAGTCCTTTTCAGCTTTCTTCCTGTCGTTCCCTCATCGTTCCATCGTCCCACCTGCCTCGAGTTTCCTGGCTTCCGTTCCCTCGTGTCCGTGTCCTTCCCCTTCCTTATCCTCGAGTCCCGTTCCCGCAAGTCCAAGTTCCTTTAGTCCTTGTCGGCTCTGGTGCTTAGATGGATTGGCTTGCGTGTCCCTGTTTAGGGTCCGCCACGGTCGCTACCGGTTTCTGTTTCCGTTTAACCAAAAATAACCATACAGTTTCTCTGTTCCTCAGTTCCCGTGTTGCTGTAGCCTCGGCGTCGGCATAAGGTGTTGCTTTGCTTTGATGTAATCCTTTTTTTTTTTTTTTAAATAAAAAAACCGGCCGTGCCTTGAGAGTCTCCGTTCCGACACCAGGGTCTCTTGTTTCCTCTTTGTTTCCTGTGTTGCTGTCGCTTAGGTGTCGGCATGGCTGCGTTGCTTGAGTGTAACGTTGGCCTCTGGAAAAAAAAAAAAAAAAAAAGGAGGGGGGGGGGGGGGTGAGATGAAGCCGAACAGCTGCTAGATGGCCTTTTCCAGCATGGCTCACCGGTTTCTGGTCTCCGGTTTACCAAAAATACCAATACCAGTTTCTCTGTTCCTCAGTTCCCGTGTTGCTGTAGCCTAGGCGTCGGCAAAAGGTGTTGCTTTGATGTAATACCTTTTAAATAAAAAATAAAAAAAATGGCCGTCGCGTGCGAATCGAGGTCGGGCAGACCAATGCCCCCCTCCCCCCCGTGCCCCCCCCCTTTCTCCCCCTCCGCACAGGTATTCTTTCGTCATCCTTTGCTTCTACGTCTCCCTCTCCCCTCGAGTCCTTTTCAGCTTTCTTCCTGTCGTTCCTTCATCGTTCCATCGTCCCACGTGCCTCGAGTTTCCTGACTTCCGTTCCCTCGTGTCCGTGTCCCTCATCCCTTCACCTGCCTTATCCTCGAGTCCCGTTACTCCGAGTCCAAGTTCCTTTAGTCCTGTCGGCTCTGGTGCTCTAGATGGATTGGCTTGCGTGTCCCTGTGTTTTCAGGGTCCGCCACGGGTCGCTCACCGGTTTCTGATTTCCGGTTTACCAAAAATACCAATACCAGTTTCTCTGTTCCTCAGTTCCCGTGTTGCTGTAGCCTAGGCGTCGGCATAAGGTGTTTCTTTGATGTAATACCTTTTTTTTTTTTTTAAATAAAAAAAATCCGGCCGTGCCTTCGAGAGTCTCCGTTCCGACACCAGGGTCTCTTGTTTCCTCTTTGTTTCCTGTGTTGCTGTCGCTTAGGTGTCGGCATGGCTGCGTTGCTTGAGTGTAACGTTGGCCTCTGAAAAAAAAAAAAAAAAAAAGGAGGGGGGGGGGGGGGTGAGATGAAGCCGAACAGCTGCTAGATGGCCTTTTCCAGCATGGCTCACCGGTTTCTGGTCTCCGGTTTACCAAAAATACCAATACCAGTTTCCCTGTTCCTCAGTTCCCGTGTTGCTGTAGCCTAAGCGTCGGCATAAGGTGTTGCTTTGATGTAATACCTTTTTAAAAAAAAAAAAAAAAAATGGCCGTCGCGTGCGAATCGAGGTCGGGCAGACCAATGTTCCCCTCCCCCCCGTGCCCCCCCCCCTTTCTCCCCCTCCGCACAGGTATTCTTTCGTCATCCTTTGCTTCTACGTCTCCCTCTCCCCTCGAGTCCTTTTCAGCTTTCTTCCAGTCGTTCCCTCATTGTTCCATCGTCCCACGTGCCTCGAGTTTCCTGACTTCCATTCCCTCGTGTCCGTGTCATCTTCCTTATCCTCAAGTCCCGTTCCCCCGAGTCCAAGTTCTTTTAGTCCTGTCGGCTCTGGTGCTCTAGATGGATTGGCTTGCGTGTCCCTGTGTTTGCAGGGGCCGCCACGGTTCCGACCGTGCCTTCGGGAGTCTCCGTTCCAACACCAGGGTCTCTTGTTTCCTCTTTGTTTCCTGTGTTGCTGTAGCCTCGGCGTCGGCATAAGGTGTTGCTTTGATGTAATACCTTTTTTTTTTTTTAAATAAAAAAAATCCGGCCGTGCCTTCGAGAGTCTCCGTTCCGACACCAGGGTCTCTTGTTTCCCCTTTGTTTCCTGTGTTGCTGTCGCTTAGGTGTCGGCATGGCTGCGTTGCTTGAGTGTAACGTTGGCCTCTGAAAAAAAAAAATGAAAAAAAAGGAGGGGAGGGAGGGTGTGAGATGAAGCCGAACAGCTGCTAGATGGCCTTTTCCAGCATGGCTCACCGGTTTCTGGTCTCCGGTTTACCAAAAATACCAATACCAGTTTCCTTGTTCCTTGGTCCCCGTGTTGCTGTAGCCTAGGCGTCGGCATAAGGTGTTGCTTTGATGTAATACCTTTAAAAAAAAAAAAAAAAATGGCCGTCGCGTGCGATCGAGGTCGGGCAAACCAATGTTTCCCCTCCCCGTGCCCCTCCCCCATTTCTCGCCCTCCGACAGACAGGTATTCTTTCGTCATCCTTTGCTTCTACGTCTCCCTCTCCCCTCGAGTCCTTTTCAGCTTTCTTCCTGTCGTTCCCTCATCGTTCCATCGTCCCACGTGCCTCAAAGCCGCGTCAGCGCTGGCTCCGTGCTGACTACAACTTCTACGCGGCCGAAATGGTCAAGGTTGACCCCGACGATCGCCGCGCTGTCGCTGAGCCATGGCTGGTGGGTGTGTGGGACACCATGCAGCTTGACCCGTGTGCCTGGGGGCCTGTCGCAGGGATCGGCCAAGATACCGTCTCTCTCCTCGAAATGACCGTTCGTGCTGCGCGGCTGCGCCTGCGCTACACCACGGCAGCCAGCGAGGACATGGGCTTCGGCTCCAACGTTTTTGGGGTCCGAACAGACGGAGCGATCTTCCCCCCAGCGTGGCGCCTCCCGAGCGAGGCTGGCATCAGCGCGGGCGCCCTCCGCGACCGCGCAACGATCACTACTCGGCAGCTCGATCGCCACGGGCTTGTTGGGCGTGACGAGCGCTGTTGCCGCACGCTAGAGGTGGTCAAGAACGGTTTTCCGCCAGAGGACGTTGACAACCCCGTGGCGTGGGTGCGCGGGGTCCAGTCAGGTGCCGGGCCCTCCGCGCCTCGGCAGCCCAACCGCCTGCAGGTGCGTCGCTCCGAGGGGGAGGCTGCTGCTCAGGCCCAGCCTCCTCCCGGCGGGGCGCCGATCAGCAACCCCGACCTACCAGAGGGGTTTGCTCAGGTCTGGACCCGCCTCCTCAACCCGACCATCCACCGGCCTTTTGTAATCACCGCTTGGCGCATCCTCCACTGCTGCCTTGGCTCCAACGCCTTCATCGCGGTCAAGCTCCTCGACCCGGACACCGCGCCGGCTGATGCGGACGGTAACCCGGACGTGTCAACTGCGTGTTGCGGTCACCCGTTCTGTGCCTCTCTCACCGACACGCCTTTCGAGACCCTCGCTCACACGTTTCTCGACTGCACGGCGGCACGACCAGCCATGCAATGGCTTTGTGACACGTGGGCGGCGCTGACGGGTGGCGCGCCGCCGCCGCTCACCGCCGCCGTTATGCTTGCCGATGACATGTCCGGGTGGAGTGGCGCGCCCGTGGCGAAAGCTAAGAAGAAGGAGCTGCGCGCGTGGACGCGCCTCCGTGTCACGGTCATCGGCGCCATCTGGCGTGTGCGCTGTGACCGCCAGGCGAGTGGGCTGTTGGGGGACAGCCTTGCCCTTCGCGCCGTCCGCCTGGCCCTCGACTCTGTCACCGGTGCCATCCGGCGGATTGGCAGCGTACCGAGGAGGACATCACCATGGTGGATGATGGCTTCTTCTGCGTGGACTGGTGGCGTGGCTTTGACGCAGAGCGTGACAAGGACTGGTTCTGCAGCCAATGGGCGACACCGCCGCTCCTTTGCGCGGTGCTTGCTGCGCCCGGTGCCACTACAGGCGACACAACGTACACCCTCGACGTCCGCGTGGGCGTCGTGGGGCAGGTCCCGCTGCCGGCGTGAAAGGTTTCCTGCTGTGCGTACGCCATTGCTTGCCTGACCTCCACGTGTCTGCTTACTTTGGTGCCCCAGAGACCACCACTGTTCCGTCAGGCAGCCCCTCACTCCCCCTGCTGTCCTCCCTCCACCCGCTGCTTTTCTCTCTGCCCCTTCCCCCCTTTTTTCTGTGGTAGAGAGTCCAGCCACTCGGCCGTGTCTCATGTTCTGCCGCGTTGCTGCCTTTTTTTCCTTTTTAGTTTCTTCTGCTTTGCCTCCTATTCCCCCCACCTGCCCTCTGGCTTGAGCCTGAAGGCGGGTGGGGGGGGAGGGGGAGGACTGGTGGAGGCATGGCGCTCCTCCACCAGCCCTCTCCCTGTCCCCCCATCAAAAGAAAAAAAGAAAAAAAAACTCTCTTGCTTTGGCATCAGGTTAGACACCGGATTGAGTTTGCTGCTTTCCCAGTTAGGCGTGCTTTTTAGTCCTCTCTGTGCCCCTCCTTTCATTCCTGCCCATCTGCCCTCTGGCTCAAGCCGGTGGGCAGGTGGGGGGGGGGCGGGGCTGGCAGAGGAGTCCCTCCGCCAGTCCTAACCATTCCCTGTGCACCTGCCTCCCCATCTGCCTTCCAGCTCCGCCACCTTCCCTTTTCCTCCCTCTCCCTATTCGTCTCCTCTGCCTCTCGCCCCGTTCATTCTTCCTCCCTCTCCTGTTCTTCTCCTCTGCCTCTCGCCCTCTCCTCAGCCACAATGCCCGCCTCCCGGTTCTTCCACTTTTTACTATCCCTACCCCCTCGTCCCTATCTCCTCTCCCCACTCTGGTCCGTCTCCCCCTCTCACTGCTCTGTTTGCTCCTCCCACGCTCCCCGGTCTTCACCTCCCACCCCCCCCACCTTCTCTCTCACGCCTCCCTCCCATGTTTTGAGTTTGCTGCTTTCCAGGTTAGGCGTGCTTTTTAGTCCTCTCTGTGCCCCTCCTTTCATCCCCCCCACCTGCCCTCTGGCTCAAGCCGGTGGGCAGGTGGGGGGGGAGGGGGCTGGCGGAGGATTCCCTCCGCCAGCCCTCCCCATTCCCTGTGCACCTGCCTCCCCATCTGACTTCTGGCTCCGACCCCTTCTTTTTTCCTCCCTCCCCCTATTCGTCTCCTCTGCCTCTCCCCCCCTTCATTCTTCCTCCCACTCCCTGTTCTTCTCCTCTGCCTCTCGCCCTCTCCTCAGCCACCACGCCCGCCTCCGGTTCTTCAACTTTTACTATCCCTACCCCCTCCTCCCTCTCTCCTCTCCCCACTATCTGGTCCGTCTCCCCCTCTCTCTGCTCTGTTTGCTCGTCCCACGCTCCCCGGTCTTCACCTCCCACAAACCCCCAACGCTCCTTCCCACTCTCCCACGCCTCCCTGCTTTCCCTGCCCTCTTCTCTCCCCCGTGCTCCCCGCTCATTCTGCCTGTTTCTCACTCCCTTCACTGTTCTTATTGGCCCCCCGCATCTCCCTGTGTTTACCTCTCCCTCCCATCCCTGCCTGCCCCCTCCCCGGCATCTCCCTGTCTTTCTCTCCCCCCCATCCCTGCCTGCCCCTTTCCGCCCTGCCTGCACCACCATCCCTTCTTGTCTGCCATTCCCCCTTCCCTCTCCCTGCCTGCCCACTCCCTGCTTGTTCCCCCCCTTCCCTGCCCTCCCTCCCCTCCTTGGCGTGCCGCCCCCGCCCCCCCCCCTGTGCCCCCCCCGGCCCTCCCTCTCCCTCCGCACAGGTATTCTTCGTCATCCTTTGCTTCTACGTCTCCCTCTCCCCTCGAGTCCTTTTCAGCTTTCTTCCAGTCGTTCCCTCATCGTTACATTGTCCCACGTGCCTCGAGGTTTTTTTTTTTTTTTTTTTTTTTAAAGGTATTACATCAAAGCAAACACCTTATGCCGACGCCTAGGCTACAGCAACACGGGGACCAAGGTACAAGGAAACTGGTATTGGTATTTTTGGTAAACCGGAAACCAGAATTTTTTTTTTTTTTTTTTTTAAAGGTATTACATCAAAGCAAACACCTTATGCCGACGCCTAGGCTACAGCAACACGGGGACCAAGGTACAAGGAAACTGGTATTGGTATTTTTGGTAAACCGGAAACCAGAAACCGGTGAGCGACCCAGGAATCGAACCTGGAGCCTTCAGGATTGCAGATAACATCGTTAACCACTAGCCCAAAGGTGGCGAATCGAGGGTGTACGTTGTGTCGCCTGTAGTGGCACCGGGCGCAGCAAGCACCGCGCAAAGGTGCGGCAGTGTCGCCCAATGGCTGCAGAACCAGTCCTTTTTTTTCTTTCTTTTTCAGAGGCCAACGTAACACTCAAGCAACGCAGCCATCCCTCACCGGTTTCTGGTTTCCGGTTTACCAAAAATACCAATACCAGTTTCCCTGTTCCTTGGTCCCCGTGTTGCTGTAGCCTAGGCGTCGGCATAAGGTGTTGCTTTGATGTAATACCTTTTTAAAAAAATATAAAAAAAAAGGCGCTGCCCGAAAACACAGATGTTATCTGCAATCCTGTGGCCTAGAGGCATCGGCATGATGTGTTGCTTTGATGTAATACATTTAAAAAAAAAAAAAAAAGGGACACGCAAGCCAATCTATCTTGAGCACCAGAGCCGACAGGACTAAAGGAACTTGGACTCGGGCGAACGGGACTTGGGATTTTTTTTATATTTTTTTTTTCAGAGGCCAACGTTACACTCAAGCAACGCAGCCATGCCGACACCTAAGCGACAGCAACACAGGAAACAAAGAGGAAACAAGAGACCCTGGTGTTGGAAAGGAGACTCCCGAAGGCACGGCCGAAACCGTGGCGGCCCCTGCAAACACAGGGACACGCAACTCTGTGCCCCTCCTTTCATCCCTCACCGGTTTCTGGTTTCCGGTTTACCAAAAATACCAATACCAGTTTCCCTGTTCCTCAGTTCCCGTGTTGCTGTAGCCTAGGCGTCGGCATAAGGTGTTGCTTTGATGTAATACCTTTTTAAAAAAAAAAAAAAAAAAAATCCCCCCCACCTGCCCTCTGGCTCAAGCCGGTGGGCAGGTGGGGGGGGGAGGGCTAGCGGAGGAGTCCCTCCGCCAGTCCTCCCCATTCCCATTCCCACGCCTCCCTGCTTTCCCTGCCCTCTTCTCTCCCCGACGATCGCCGCGCTGTCGCTGAGCCATGGCTGGTGGGTGTGTGGGACACCATGCAGCTTGACCCGTGTGCCTGGGGCATCCCGGCCGTCGCAGGGATCGGCCAAGATACCGTCTCTCTCCTCGAAATGACCGTTCGTGCTGCGCGGCTGCGCCTGCGCTACACCACGGCAGCCAGCGAGGACATGGGCTTCGGCTCCAACGTCTTTGGGGTCCGAAAAGACGGTGCGGTCTTCCCCCCAGCGTGGCGCCTCCCGAGCGAGGCTGGCATCAGTGCGGGCGCCCTCCGCAACCGCGCAACGATCCCTACTGGGCAGCTCGATCGCCACGGGCTTGTTGGGCGTGACGAGCGCTGGTGCCGCACGCTAGACGTGGTCAGGAACGGTTTCCCGCCAGAGGACGTTGACAACCCCGTGGCGTGGGTGCGCGGGGTCCAGTCAGGTGCCGGCCCCTCCGCGCCTCGGCAGCCAGGGGGGGGATGGTTCCACCTTTGGGATAGTGGCTAACGATGTTTTCTGCAATCCTAAAGGCTCCAGGTTCGATTCCTGGGTCGCTCACCGGTTTCTGGTTTCCGGTTTACCAAAAATACCAATACAAGTTTCTCTGTTCTTCAGTTCCCGTGTTGCTGTAGCCTAGGCGTCGGCATAAGGTGTTGCTTTGATGTAATACCTTTTAAAAAAAAAGAAAAAAAAGCCCAACCGCCTGCAGGTGCGTCGCTCCGAGGGGGAGGCTGCTGCTCAGGCCCAGCCTCCTCCCAGCGGGGCGCCGATCAGCGACCCCGACCTACCAGAGGGGTTTGCTCAAGCCTGGACCCGCCTCCTCGACCCGACCATCCACCGGCCTTTTGTAATCACCACTTGGTGCATCCTCCACTGCTGCCTTGGCTTTTTTTTTTTTTTTTTCAGAGGCCAACGTTACACTCAAGCAACGCAGCCATGCCGACACCTAAGCGACAGCAACACAGGAAACGAAGAGGAAACAAGAGACCCTGGTGTTGGAACGGAGACTCCCGAAGGCACGGCCGGAGCCGTGGTGGACCCTGAAAACACAGGGACACGCAAGCCAATCCATCGAGAGCACCAGAGCCGACAGGACTAAAGGAACTTGGACTCCGGGAAACGGGACTTGAGGATAAGGAAGACGAAGGACACGGACACGAGGGAATGGAAGTCAGGAAACTCGAGGCACGTGGGACAATGGAACGATGACGGAACGACTGGAAGAAAGCTGAAAAGGACTCGAGGGGAGAGGGAGACGTAGAAGCAAAGGATGACGAAAGAATACCTGTGCGGAGGGGGAGGGAGGGGGGGGCGGCGGGGGCGGGGCACGCAAGGAGGGGAGGGAGGGCAGGGAAGGGGAACAAGCAGGGAGTGGGCAGGCAGGGAGAGGGAAGGGGGGAATGGCAGACAAGAAGGGATGGTGGTGCAGGCAGGGCGGGAAGGGGCAGGCAGGTATGGGGTGGAGAGAGAAAGACAGGGAGATGCAGGGGAGGGGACAGGCAGGGATGGGAGGGAGAGGTAAAGACAGGGAGATGCGGGGGGCCAATAAGAACAGTGAAGGGAGTGAGAAACAGGCAGGATGAGCGGGGAGCACGGGGGAGAGAAGAGGGCAAGGAAAGCAGGGAGGCGTGGGAGAGTGGGAAGGAGCGTGGGGGGTTTGTGGGAGGTGAAGACCGGGGAGCGTGGGACGAGCAAACAGAGCAGAGCGAGGGGGAGACGGACCAGATTGGGGAGAGGAGAGAGGGAGGAGGGGGTAGGGATAGGAAGAGTGGATTTTTTTTTTTTTTTTAAAAGGTATTACATCAAAGCAACACCTTATGCCGACGCCTAGGCTACAGCAACACGGGGACCAAGGAAACAAAGAGGAAACAAGAGACCCTTTTTTTTTTTTTTTTTTTTTTTTTTAAAAGTTATTACATCAAAGCAACACCTTATGCCGACGCCTAGGCTACAGCAACACGGGAACTGAGGAACAGGGAAACTGGTATTGATATTTTTGGTAAACCGAAACCAGAAACCGGTGAGCGACCCAGGAATCGAACCTGGAGCCTTCAGGATTGTGGATAACATCGTTAACTCAACTGGTGTTGGAAAGGAGACCTACCCGAATTTTTTTTTTTTTTTTTTAGGTATTACATCAAAGCAACACCTTATGCCGACGCCTAGGCTACAGCAACACGGGACCAAGGAACAAGGAAACTGGTATTGGTATTTTTGGTAAACCGGAAACCAGAAACCGGTGAGCGACCCAGGAATCGAACCCGGAGCCTTTAGGATTGCAGATAACATCGTTAACCACTAGCCCAAAGGTGGAACCATCCCCCCCCAAAAGCCGAAGGCACGGCCGGAACCGTGGCGGCCCCTGCAAACACAGGGACACGCAGGCCAATCCATCTAGAGCACCAGAGCCGACAGGACTACAGGAACTTTGACTCGGGGGAACGGGACTTGAGGAGAAGGAAGACGAAGGACACGGACACGAGGGAATGGAAGTCAGGAAACTCGAGGCACATGGGACGATGGAACGATGAGGGAACGACTGGAAGAGAGCTGAAAAGGACTCGAGGGGAGAGGGAGACGTAGGAAGCAAGGGATGATCGAAAGATACGGTGCGGAAGGGAGGAGGGGGGGAGGGGGGGGGCGGGGGCGGGGCACGCAAGGAGGGGAGGGAGGGCAGGGAGAGGGAACAAGCAGGGAGTGGGCAGGCAGGGAGAGGGAAGGGGGGAATGGCAGACAAGAAGGGACGGTGGTGCAGGCAGGGCGGAAAGGGGCAGGCAGGGATGGGGGGAGAGAAAGACAGGGAGATGCCGGGGAGGGGGCAGGCAGGGATGGGAGTGAGAGGTAAAGACAGGGAGATGCGGGGGGCCAATAAGAACAGTGAAGGGACTGAGAAACAGGCAGGATGAGCGGGGAGCACGGGGGAGAGAAGAGGGCAGGGAAAGCAGGGAGGCGTGGGAGGGTGGGAGGGAGCGTGGGGGGGGGTGGGAGGTGAATATCAGGGAGCGTGGGACGAGCAAACAGAGCAGAGAGTGGGGGAGACGGATCAGAGCGGGGAGAGGATATATATATTTATTTTTTTTAGAGGGAGGAGGGGGGAGGGATAGGAAGAGTGGAAGAACCGGGAGGCGGGCGAGGTGGCTGAGAAGAGAGCGAGAGGCAGTGGAGAAGAACAGGGAGAGGGAGGAAAAAGGAAGGGGGCGGAGCCAGACGGCAGACGGGGAGGCAGGTGCACAGGGAATGGGGAGGAGTGGCGGAGGGACTCCTCCGCCAGCCCCCCCCCCCCACCTGCCCACCTGCTTGAGCCAGAGGGCAGGTGGGGGGGATGAAAGGAGGGGCACAAAGAAGACTAAAAAGCACGCCTAACGCCTAAAGGTGTTGGAACGGAGACTCCCGAAGGCACGGCCGGAGCCGTGGCGGCCCCTGAAAACACAGGGGGAGGCTGCTGCTCAGGCCCAGCCTCCTCCCAGCGGGGCGCCGATCAGCGACCCCGACCTACCAGAGGGGTTTGCTCAAGTCTGGACCCGCCTCCTCGACCCGACCCTCCGCCAGTCCTCCCCATTCCCTGTGCACCTGCCTCCCCATCTGCCTTCCAGCTCCCCCCCCTTCCCTTTTCATCCCTCTCCCTATTCGTCTCCTCTGCCTCTCGCCCCTTCATTCTTCCTCCCACTCCCTGTTCTTCTCCTCTGCCTCTCGCCCTCTCCTCAGCCACCACGCCCGCCTCCCGGTTCTTCAACTTTTACTATCCCTACCCCCTCCTCCCTCTCTCCTCTCCCCACTCTAAAAAAAAAAAAAAAAACTCTGGTCCGTCTCCCCCTCTCACTTGGGCTAGTGGTTAACGATGTTATCTGCAATCCTGAAGGCTCTAGGTTCGATTCCTGGGTCCCTCACCGGTTTCTGGTTTCCGGTTTACCAAAAATACCAATACCAGTTTCCCTGTTCTTTGGTCCCCGTGTTGCTGTAGCCTAGGCGTCGGCATAAGGTGTTGCTTTGATTTAATACCTTTTTAAAAAATAAAAAAAACCACTGCTCCGTTTGCTCGTCCCACGCTCTCCTGTCTTCACCTCCCACCCCCCCACCTTCTCTCCCACGCCTCCCTTCAACGTTTTGAGTTTGCTGCTCTCCCGGTTAGGCGTGCTTTTTAGTCTTCTCTGTGCCCCTCCTTTCATCCCCCCCACCTGCCCTCTGGCTCAAGCCGGTGGGCAGGTGGGGGGGGGGGGCTGGCGGAGGAGTCCCTCCGCCAGTCCTCCCCATTCCCTGTGCACCTGCCTCCCCATCTGCCGTCCGGCTCCAACCCCTTCCTTTTTCCTCCCTCTCCATGTTCTTCTCCAATTTTTTTTTTTTTTTTTTTTAAAGATATGACATCAAAGCAACACCTTATGCCGACGCCTAGGCTACAGCAACACGGGAACTGAGGAACAGAGAAACTGGTATTGGTATTTTTGGTAAACCGGAAACCAGAAACCGGTTCTCAGCCACCTCGCCCGCCTCCTGGTTCTTCCACTCTTCCTATCCCTCCCCCCTCCTCCCTCTAAAAAAAAAATCTCCTCTCCCCGCTCTGATCCGTCTCCCCCTCTCTCTGCTCTGTTTCTCCACTCTCCACTCTCCACTCTCCACTCTCCACTCTCCACTCTCCACTCTCCCACGCCTCCCTGCTTTCCCTGCCCTCTTCTCTCCCCCGTGCTCCCCGCTCATCCTGCCTGTTTCTCACTCCCTTCACTGTTCTTATTGGCCCCCCGCATCTCCCTGTCTTTACCTCTCCCTCCCATCCCTGCCTGCCCCTTCCCCCGCATCTCCCTGTCTTTCTCTCCCCCCCATCTCTGCCTGCCCCTTTCCGCCCTGCCTGCACCACCATCCCTTCTTGTCTGCCATTCCCCCCTTCCCGCTCCCTGCCTGCCCACTCCCTGCTTGTTCCCCTTCCCTGCCATCCCTCCCCTCCTTGCGTGCACCGCCTCCGCCCCCCACCCCCGTGCCCCCCCTCCCTCCCCCTCCGCACAGGTATTCTTTCGTCATCCTTTGTTTCTACGTCTCCCTCTCCCCTCAAGTCCTTTCAGCTTTCTTCCAGTCGTTCCCTCATCGTTCCATTGTCCCACGTGCCTCGAGTTTCCGGACTTCCATTCCCTCGTGTGCATGTCCTTCGTCTTCCTTATCCTCAAGTCCCGTTCCCCCGATCCAAGTTCCTTTAGTCCTGTCGGCTCTGGTGCTCTCGATGGATTGGCTTGCGTGTCCCTGTGTTTTCAGGGTCCGCCACGGCTCCGGCCGTGCCTTCGGGAGTCTCCGTTCCAACACCCGGGTCTCTTGTTTCCTCTTTGTTTCCTGTGTTGCTGTCGCTTAGGTGTCGGCATGGCTGCGTTGCTTGAGTGTAACGTTGGCCTCTGAAAAAAAAAAAAAAAAAAGTGGCGTCGGCATGATGTGTTGCTTTGATGTAATACATTAAAAAAAAAAAAAAAAAACGCCAACAGCGGGACCAGCCCCAGGAAGGTGGCGTGGCTTTGACTTTTTTTTTTTTTCAGAGGCCAACGTTACACTCAAGCAACGCAGCCATGCCGACACCTAAGCGACAGCAACACAGGAAACAAAGAGGAAACAAGAGACCCTGGTGTTGGAACGGAGACTCCCGAAGGCACGGCCGGAGCCGTGGCGGCCCCTGAAAACACAGGGACACGCAAGCCAATCCATCTAGAGCACCAGAGCCGACAGGACTAAAGGAAATTGGACTCGGGGGAACGGGACTTGAGGATAAGGAAGATGAAGGACACGGACACGAGGGAATGGAAGTCAGGAAACTCGAGGCACGTGGGACAATGGAACGATGAGGGAACGACTGAAAGAAAAGCTGAAAAGGACTCGAGGGGAGAGGGAGACGTAGAAGCAAGGGATGATGAAAGAATACCTGTGCGGAAGGGGAGGGAGGGGGGGGCACGGGGGGGAGTGGGCGGGGGCAGGGCACGCAAGGAGGAGAAGGAGGTCAGGGATTTTTTTTATTTTTTTTTCAGAGGCCAACGTTACACCTTTGGGCTAGTGGTTAACGATGTTATCCACAATCCTGAAGGCTCCAGGTTCGATTCCTGGGTCGCTCACCGGTTTCTGGTTTCCGGTTTCCCAAAAATATCAATACCAGTTTCCCTGCTCCTCAGTTCCCGTGTTGCTGTAGCCTAGGCGTCGGCATAAGGTGTTGCTTTGATGTAATACCTTTAAAAAAAAAAAAAAAACAAGCAACGCTGCCATGCCAGAAGGATCACCCACCTGCATGCACCATCCGCAAGAGCGGGCTCATCGTGATTGAGCTCTAGCTGAACCAGATGACCGCATCGTATGGCTCCCTCTACCGTTACCTGACCAGCGGTGGGGCGTACCCAGTAGAGTGGTGTAACGGCATCTGGCAGGTGGCTGTTAAGCGCGCTGAGCACCCGCTCCCCAACACTGCCATCCAGATCCTGGTGCAGAATGTGCCTGCTGCCCTCTCCACTCACGAGCTTGCGGCGGCCCTCCTCGCGATGGCTGGCTACGCACCAGTGACCCCACAAATGGGCACGGCGCCGGCTGACGTGGTGCGCTTCAACAGCGACCCCGATGCTGTCGTCGTGCTGCGCATGCGGCTCGGTCGGGACAAGGCTACCAACCAGCCCGACGGTGGAAAAATCGTGGTGTGGGTAACCCCGCCGGCGTCGGACCCTGGCTGCGCCGCCTCCCGGCTGCGCTCTACGTGCCGGGCATCACAACCTCACCGGTGCTCGTGCTCCTAAAAGACGACCCGCTCGTGCGAGCTTCTGTGCTCACCCCTGCGGTCCACTACTCACCAGGGCACCCTTCTCTGGCGGCTGTGCCCGCCGTCGCGGCTGCCGCCATCGGGGGCGGCTCGGCCGCGCTGCCGGGGACCACGCTGCCAAACGGGGTCATGCTTCCCGCCCACCTCGACCTTGACATCAACGTGGTCGCACGCGCGTCCGAAGGGCCCGCCCCTGGCTCCACTTCTGCTGACGCTGGCTCTCCGGCTGCGGGAGCAGCGGCGGGGGTCGTGCCGCCTGGGCTAAACGCCCCTTCCGGCTCGGCCGAGGCTGCAGCGCCCCCGCTCGCCGCTGCCCCCGAGGATGGCGGCGCGCACGTTGGACCCGCTTCTGCCACTGCCACTGAGGTGCCAAACCCCCCGGAGCTGGGGTCTTGCTCTATTTGCCGCGAGCCTCTCTCCGACGTCGACAACCTAGTCAGCACCAGCTGCAACCACGTGTTCCATCTCTGCTGCCTTGACAAATGGCGCGCTGGTCACAACACGTGCCCCAATTGCCGCACCACCATCCCCGCTCTTCCCCGGGCATCCGTTGACTCACCGGGGTTGGGTGGCCTCTTGCGGGAGGGGTGGGCCGGCGTCCTCGATGGGTTCTATGAGTCGGACGAGGAAGGCATCGCTGGCAACACGTCGAGGTTTGCCGACGCTGGCCGCTCTGCGGGGGCTGGTGTCACCGAGGGCGGTGCGGCCGCCGTGCTAGCTGGTGGTGCCGACTCCGCTGGTGGCAGTGGCGCTGATGCAGGTCCTGCTGTCGCTGCCCTCCCCGTAGCTGACAACGGCATCGGTGCACACACTGCTGGCAGTGCTGGTGCCACGGCCAGCGGTGGCCACATCGCGCACTCTGCAGGTGTTGGCCGCGTGGCTGGCGGTGCCAACGAGGTGCACACGGACACCTCCATGCGTATGCCAGAAGGGGGCAGCGATGTGCTTGCCACCGGAGGGACCGCAGGGGGCCACGAGGTGCACTCTGCAGGCACAAGCGTCATGGGTGCTGCCGTGCGTTCTGGGTCTGCTGCCCCGCCGACAGCCAGCGCTTCCGCCCCCATGGCTGTTGCGGGGTCACCACCCACTGACTCATCCCCTGGTGATGACGGCGGGGACAGTGGTGGCTCTCTAGGACCCGCGTCGGGACTCTGGCTGCTTCCGGCCGTGCTGACAGGGCCGGCTCCTGGCGGGCATCACCGAGCCGTGACGATGAGGCCGTCGCCCTCGCGCGCGCTGCTGCGAGCCGTGCTCGGGGCGGGCGGAGCACACCTGTCAACCCCCTTGCAATCCGTACTACGAGTAGCAGCGGTTACATGCTCCGGAACCGCTCTGCCCTCAGCCCGCCGGGCAGCTGGCTAAACTTCCCCGGCATGAACGGCCGCGCGCACGCCGGTGCGATGGCAATGGAAGTCGACCTGCCCGTTGTCACTGCTGCCGCGCCTTTGGTGCCTCCCACCGTACCCAGGCAGTCAGCACCGGCGGATCTTGTCATGGGCCTCGGGGCGCACGCTGGCACCTCCCGGGGCCCGGTTGGCACCCAGACTCTGCCTTTGCAGGTCAACTCCATCTTCGGGCAGCCAACCCTAGGGACATCGGCCGCGCTCACCCCGCCCACTGGTGCACGTGCTGCCGGGCGTGGTGCATCGGCAGCCGCCACGTCGCTGCCACCGCGGCCCACCATCTTCGGGCAGCCGATCCCGGACCAACCGGCATCGCGCTCCCCAGCGGTCGACCCGCGCACGCAGTACCAGTTTGGGTCAGGGGTGTCTAGCCATGCCACTCCCGACAGGTGGTTCGACTCAAACCCCGTCTTCTACCACGATCAGGTTCACGGCGACTACTGCGAGCATGACCGTGGCCCCGCCTTCCGCCACCACCCGGAGCGAGGCCGCAGGTCATATGACGACGACGAAGATGACTCTCTCCCAGCGCGCTGCGGCCCCCACGGCATGTGGGCTGGTCCCCAGCGCAGGGCGCCATGAGTACGCCCGGTGCGCCCACCCGCCGCCGCCTCTCAGTCATCATGCTCAACGTACGGGGCCTCACTGGTGCTAAGCTGGTGCAGGTCACGGCCTGGCTGCGCGAGCAGCAGGCGGACGTGGGCATCTTGACTGAGACGCAAACCGCCGCAGATCCACAAGATTTGTTGCGGCGGCAGCCCGGTGCGAGCGCCTTTTGGCCTGGCGCGCGGTTCTTCCACACGCCGGGTGCCGGTTTCACTGGCGGGGTGGTGATGGTCCTCAGTCCGGACTGCCCCCTCACTCAGCCCACTAGGCATGATGCCCCCCTCGACACGTCGGGGCGCATCCTCCGCGTCGACGCGTTCCTCGATGGATCGCCTTTCCGCCTCATTGGAGTCTACGCCCCGGCACAGCCTGTCCACCGGGGAGTTTTCTTCTCTTCCCCCCTGGCTGGATACTTCCCGGTCAATGACCCTACCCCGACTGTGGTGGCTGGCGATTTCAACGTCACCCTGCACCAGGATGACCGCGTCGCCTGCCCGGTGCCAGGGGTGCACATCGGTGCATCAGAGCTGCTGGCCGTCATGGGCTCGGCACAGCTGTGTGACATTTGGCGCGACCTCACCCCTGCCGCCATGGCCTTCACTCACTGGTCGGCGTCGACATCATCGGGAAAACGCCTGGACCGCTTCCTTGCCTCTGAGTGCTTCTCACCAGCTCTGACCACAGTTGCGCTTCCTGCCGCCACTGCGCTCAGTGCGACCTCAGACATCCTGCCCTCAGCGCCCGTCTCCACCGACCACCTGCCTGTGTCCCTCATGGTGACTTGCATGACGTCAGGCGTGCCGCGTGGCGGGGGCATCCTGTCGTTCCCCCTGCGTTTGCTGAACTCCAAGGAGCCCTCTGCAGCCGTGAGCGCCTTTATCGTTAAGACCGTCCCCCCACTCATGGTGTGCCCGGCGTCTGAGCTCATCGGCGCCTTCGATGCCTGGAATTCGGCATTCATAGACATGGCTGTTGGTGTTGACAAGCGCCACCGCCGCGACCGCCAGGCGCCCGCGCGTGCCGCCGACCACTGCGCGCGCAGCACCCGAGAGGGCATGCTTGCTGCAGCAGCATCCGGGGGGGACGTCGGTGCGGCTGCCACCATTTGGCTCGCGCAGAAGGACAACGCTGCGGCGGCATGGCGTGCGCTCTCCGCATTTGCATGGGACGTGGCTGCCACCCTCGACCAGAACAAGGGTGAAACCAGCTCGTACTACTTCCACCACCAGGCACGCGAGATGCACACAGTCACCACCATGCTCTCCCTCAACCGACCCGGCCGTGCCCCTACTGACAGCCCCGATGCCGCCTCGTTTGTGTCCGACGCTCCGAAAGCGACCAAGTACGTTGTCGACTTCTTCTCTTCTGAGTCTTCCATCGGTCTGTTCCGCCCGCAGCTTGGCATTGACCCCGCAGCCCAGCACACCCTCCTGACCACCCTGCCAAGGAGGCTGGATGGTCCCTTCGCTGCCTTGGCCGAGGGCGTCGACTGTGCCAACGACGCGCTTGCTGGCATGCTTACGGCAGAAGAGCTGCAGGTTGCGCTCTCCCACGCGGCTAGGGGCAAGGTCCACGGCGGCGACGGCATTCCGTACGAGGTCTACCGCCACTGGCGCGGTTCCCTCTCCCCCCTCCTCCTCCGTGTGTTCAACACCGGCTTTGGAGAGGCTGGCCGCACGTCACCTACCCCATTTGCTCTGCTCCTCCGTGGGGTTGTTTGCTTGCTCTCCAAGCCAGGCAAGCCGGGCGATGAGCTCGATGGCTACCGGCCCATCACGCTCCTCAATTCAGACGTGAAGCTTGTGATGAGCATCATAGCCAACCGCCTACAAGTCCCGCTTGACTACCTCATTGACATCTGGCAGGGCGCGTTCATCCATGGCCGTGACATCTCTCACAACGTGCGCTACAATCTCGCGCTGGCTGCCCGCTTCCGCGACCTCGGCCTGCCGGGCTGGCTGGTGCACAGCGACCTGACTAAGGCGTACGACACGGTGAACAGGGGCTGGCTCGACCAAGCCATGATCCGCATTGGTTTCCGACCCGACGGGGTGGTTAGGTGGTGTCGAATCCTCCTCGGAGGGGCCAAGGTCAGGGTGCGCGTCAACGGCTTCTTCACGCCAGATTTCCCGATGGACTCTGGTCTCTTTCAGGGCTCAGCGCTCTCATGCATGGAGTGGGTCATCGTTCTGCAGCCCGTGATGTCCTACCTGTCGTCGCTGCAGGCTGGCGGTACACTCACCACGTTCAGGCTGCCCGGACCAAACGGGGTCGGTGAGGGGTCGGAGGCCCTTCCGGCGCAGGCGTTCGCGGATGACGTCACGCTCGCCACGCGCTGCCCCGAGAGCGACATCGCGAGGTTCCAGACGGCGCTCGCCCTCTCCCGCAGCGCTGGCAAACCGGGCGAGTCGGTCAACAAGTTCTTCTTCACACGGCTCGCCGGTCCGACCCCCGATGATCTCATGTTTCAGGCAGGTGTCCGCGAGCGCCACGTTGCGACTGGGTAACCCCTCCGTGACATTGCAGCTGCGGTCTCTCGCCACCTCGGCGTGCCTATCGCCCCTGATAACCTGGACGCCGTCGTTGCCGCCGCGTACGGCACCATGGCGGGTTCCATGCTTGCTGCCACTATGCGGTGGGCAGGCGTCGCGCCCACGCTCATCGGCCGTGCTCACGTCGCCACGCAGTGCATCGCGGCCAAGCTCGTCTACCAGGCGGGTTTCACCATGACCGTAGGTGCCCTGCTTCAGGCCATGCAACAGGTCACAAACCGCTACGTTGCAGCCTCTGCGCGTGCGGAGGAGGTCACTCCAAACGCGGGGTGCCTCTACCCGTGCGCTGCTGTGTCCCACCTGCCCCGAGGCATGGGGGGCATTGGCCTGCCCGACCTCGATTCGCACGCGACGGCCATGCGGGCGAAGGCCATCTGGCAGCTTTTCGGCTTCAACTCACACCCGTGGGCAGCACTGTACGCGTCGGAAGTCGCCAAGCCTGCTGCTGCCGTCCCCCATCTCCCGCCTGGGCCACTCTGGTTCGCTACGCAGCCGGGGGCGGTTTCCGGCCTCAGCATGGATGCGACGTCTATTGTGCGGGAAGGCGTCAAGGCGTTCATGCAGCTGCGCATAACGCGCATCATGCCTCCAGACTCGCTGTCTTTTGAGTCTGTCATGCGCGAGGCCACTTTTGGCAACGACGCCGTGCCGGGCATCGATTTCCAGGGCCTCCGCACCGTTGCGGCACGGCGGTGGAGGCGCCTCTGCGACGTGCGTGATGCATGGCGCCAGCGCGCCGCCCTGTCAGCGGCTGCTCTCTCTGACCTTGACCTCATCATCGCGGCATTGCCTGCCGCGTGGCGCATCAATGTGCAATGCAGCGCTGCGCCGACTGCCCCCTGGTCGCGTGTTGGCACTGACGCGGCAACAGGCTGGGCAATCATACGCGGTGCTGACCCGATGGCGCCAGAGGATGCAGGCTCGGCAGCAGTGCGCCGATGGTTGGTTGACCCGTGTGCCTGGGGCATCCCGGCCGTCGCAGGGATCGGCCAAGATACCGTCTCTCTCCTCGAAATGACCGTTCGTGCTGCGCGGCTGCGGCTGCGCTACACCACGGCAGCCAGCGAGGACATGGGCTTCGGCTCCAACGTTTTTGGGGTCCGAACAGACGGAGCGATCTCCCCCCCAGCGTGGCGCCTCCCGAGCGAGGCTGGCATCAGCGCGGGCGCCCTCCGCGACCGCGCAACGATCCCTACTCGGCAGCTCGATCGCCACGGGCTTGTTGGGCGTGACGAGCGCTGTTGCCTCACGCTAGAGGTGGTCAAGAACGGTTTCCCGCCAGAGGACGTTGACAACCCCGTGGCGTGGGTGCGCGGGGTCCAGTCAGTGCTCACGCCGTCGTTATGTTGCATGAATGTCCGAGGTGGAGTGGCGCGCCCGTGGCGAAAGCTAAGAAGAAGGAGCTGCGCGCGTGGACGCGCCTCCGTGTCACGGTCATCGGCGCCATCTGGCGTGTGCGCTGTGACCGCCAGGCGAGTGGGCTGTTGGGGGACAGCCTTGCCCTTCGCGCCGTCACCGCCGCTCCTTTGCGCGGTGCTTGCTGCGCCCGGTGCCACTACAGGCGACACAACGTACACCCTCGACGTCCGCGTGGGCGTCGTGGGGCAGGTCCCGCTGCCGGCGTGAAAGGTTTCCTGCTGTGCGTACGCCATTGCTTGCCTGACCTCCACGTGTCTGCTTACTTTGGTGCCACAGAGACCACCACTGTTCCGTCAGGCAGCCCCTCACTCCCCCTGCTGTCCTCCCTTCCACCCGCTGCTTTTCTCTCTGCCCCTTCCCCCCCTTTTTTCTGTTGTAGAGAGTCCAGCCACTCGGCCGTGTCTCATGTTCCGCCGCGTTGCTGCCTTTTTTTCCTTTTTAGTTTCTTCTGCTTTGCCTCCTATTCCCCCCACCTGCCCTCTGGCTTGAGCCTGAAGGCGGGTGGGGGGGGAGGGGGAGGACTGGTGGAGGCATGGCGCTCCTCCACCAGCCCTCTCCCTGTCCCCCCATCAAAAGAAAAAAAGAAAAAAACTCTCTTGCTTTGGCATCAGGTTAGACACCGGATTGAGTTTGCTGCTTTCCCAGTTAGGCGTGCTTTTTAGTCCTCTCTGTGCCCCTCCTTTCATTCGTGCCCATCTGCCCTCTGGCTCAAGCCGGTGGGCAGGTGTGGGGGGGGGGGCTGGCAGAGGAGTCCCTCCGCCAGTCCTAACCATTCCCTGTGCGCCTGCCTCCCCATCTGCCTTCCAGCTCCGCCCCCTTCCCTTTTCCTCCCTCTCCCTATTCGTCTCCTCTGCCTCTCGCCCCCTTCATTCTTCCCCCCTCTCCCTGTTCTTCTCCTCTGCCTCTCGCCCTCTCCTCAGCAACCATGCCCGCCTCCCGGTTCTTCCACTTTTACTATCCCTACCCCCTCGTCCCTCTCTCCTCTCCCCACTCTGTTCCGTCTCCCCCTCTCACTGCTCTGTTTGCTCGTCCCACGCTCCCCGGTCTTCACCTCCCACCCCCCCCACCTTCTCTCTCACGCCTCCCTCCCATGTTTTGAGTTTGCTGCTTTCCAGGTTAGGCGTGCTTTTTAGTCTTCTCTGTGCCCCTCCTTTCATTGCAATCCTAAAGGCTCCAGGTTCGATTCCTGGGTCGCTCACCGGTTTCTGGTTTCCGGTTTACCAAAAATACCAATACCAGTTTCCCTGTTCCTCAGTTCCCGTGTTGCTGTAGCCTAGGCGTCGGCATAAGGTGTTGCTTTGATGTAATACCTTTTTAAAAAAAAAAAAAAAAAAAATCCCCCCCACCTGCCCTCTGGCTCAAGCCGGTGGGCAGGTGGGGGGGGGAGGGCTAGCGGAGGAGTCCCTCCGCCAGTCCTCCCCATTCCCTGTCACCTGCTCCCCATCTGCGCCGGCTCCGCCCCCTTCCTTTTCCTCCCTCTCCATTGTTCTTCTCTTGCGATAACATCGTAACCACTTAGCCCAAAGGTTGAACCTATCCCCCCCCAATGGGATGCGGAGGGAGAGTAAAGACAGGGAGATCGGGGGGCCAATTAAGAACAGTGAAGGGTGGAAGAAACAGGCAGGATATTGAGCGGGAGCACGGGGAGAGAAGAGGGCAGGGAAAGCAGGGAGGCGTGGCGAGGGTGGGATGGGGCGTGGGGGAGGTGGGAGGTGAATATCAGGGAGCGTGGGACGAGCAAAAGAGCAGAGAAGGGCGACGGATCAGAGCGGGGAGAGGAGATTTTTTTTTTTTTTTTTTTTTTAGGGGAGGAGGGAGGGATAGGAAGAGTGGAAGAACCGGGGGCGGGCGAGGTAGGTCTGAGAGAGAGCGAGAGGCAGTGAAGAAAGAAAGGAGAGGGAGGAAAAAGGAAAGGGGCGAGCCGGACGGCCATGGGGAGGCAGGGCACCAGGGATTTTTTTTTTTTTTTTTTC
>VFSX01001146.1:0-11464 GCA_016618255.1 Chlamydomonas sp. UWO 241
ATCCAGGAAGAGGGAGGGAATTTCGTCCGTTGTTGGGTGCATCTTTGCAAGCGCGCGCGTGCTGCAGCAGAACCCAAGGCCTATCCCCCTACTGCAGTGCACTGCTGCATACTGAGGTCATAAAGATATCCCGAGTTACAAGCTTTCAATGCAGTTCGAACTGTTCAAATCCAGGAAGAGGGAGGGAATTACGTCCGTTGTTGTGTGCATCTTTGCAAGCGCGCGCGCGGTGCTGCAGCAGACCCCAAGGCCTATTCCCCTAATGCAGTGCACTGCTGCATACTGAGGTCATAAAGATATCCCGAGTTACAAGCTTTCAATGCAGTTCGAACTGTTCAAATCCAGGAAGAGGGAGGGAATTACGTCCGTTGTTGTGTGCATCTTTGCAAGCGCGCGCGCGGTGCTGCAGCAGACCCCAAGGCCTATTCCCCTATTGCAGTGCACTGCTGCATACTGAGGTCATAAAGATATCCCGTGTTACCAGCTTTCAATGCAGTTCGAATGGTCCAAATCCAGGAAGAGGGCAGGGAATTACGTCCGTTGTTGTGTGCATCTTTACAAGCGCGCGCGTGGTGCTGCAGCAAAACCCGAGGCCTATCCCTCTAATGCAGTGCACTGCTGCATACTGAGGTCATAAAGATATCCAGTTTTACAAGCTTTCAATGCAGTTCGAATGGTTCAAATCCAGGAAGAGGGCAGGGAATTACGTCCGTTGTTGTGTGCATCTTTGCAAGCGCGCGCGTGGTGCTGCAGCAGAACCCAAGGCCTATCCCTCTACTGCAGTGCACTGCTGCATACTGAGGTCATAAAGATATCCCGTATTACAAGCTTTCAATGCAGTTCGAATGGTTCAAATCCAGGAAGAGGGAGGGAATTACGTCCGTTGTTGTGTGCATCTTTGCAAGCGCGCGCGCGGTGCTGCAGCAGACCCCAAGGCCTATTCCCCTATTGCAGTGCACTGCTGCATACTGAGGTCATAAAGATATCCCGAGTTACAAGCTTTCAATGCAGTTCGAACTGTTCAAATCCAGGAAGAGGGAGGGAATTACGTCCGTTGTTGTGTGCATCTTTGCAAGCGCGCGCGTGGTGCTGCAGCAGAACCCAAGGCCTATCACCCTACTGCAGTGCACTGCTGCATACTGACGGTTTATACAGATATTCCCGTTTTACAAGCTTTCAATGCAGTTCGAATGGTTTAAATCCAGGAAGACGGAGGGAATTTCGTCCGTTGTTGGGTGCATCTTTGCAAGCGCGCGCGTGGTGCTGCAGCAGAACCCGAGGCCTATCCCCCCACTGCAGTGCACTGCTGCATACTGACGTCATAAAGATATCCCGTGTTACAAGCTTTCAATGCAGTTCGAATGGTTCAAATCCAGGAAGAGGGCAAGGAATTACGTCCGTTGTTGTGTGCATCTTTGCAAGCGCGCGCGTGGTGCTGCAGCAGAACCCGAGGCCTTTCCCCCCACTGCAGTGCACTGCTGCATACTGAGGTCATAAAGATATCCCGTGTTACAAGCTTTTAATGCAGTTCGAATGGTTCAAATCCAGGAAGAGGGAGGGAATTTCGTCCGTTGTTGGGTGCATCTTTGCAAGCGCGCGCGTGGTGCTGCAGCAGAACCCAAGGCCTATCCCCCTAATGCAGTGCACTGCTGCATACTGAGGTCATAAAGATATCCCGTGTTATCAGCTTTCAATGCAGTTCGAATGGTCCAAATCCAGAAACAGGGCAGGGAATTACTTCCGTTGTTGTGTGCATCTTTGCAAGCGCGCGCGTGGTGCTGCAGCAGAACCCGAGGCCTATCCCTCTAATGCAGTGCACTGCTGCATACTGAGGTCATAAAGATATCCCGTTTTACAAGCTTTCAATGCAGTTCGAATGGTTCAAATCCAGGAAGAGGGCAGGGAATTGCGTCCGTTGTTGTGTGCATCTTTGCAAGCGCGCGCGTGGTGCTGCAGCAGAACTCAAGGCCTATCCCCCTACTGCAGTTCACTGCTGCATACTGAGGTCATAAAGATATCCCGAGTTACAAGCTTTCAATGCAGTTCGAATGGTTCAAATCCAGGAATAGGGCAGGGAATTACGTCCGTTGTTGTGTGCATCTTTGCAAGCGCGCGCGTGGTGCTGCAGCAGAACCCGAGGCCTATCCCTCTAATGCAGTGCACTGCTGCATACTGAGGTCATAAAGATATCCCTGCATTAAGATATCCCTTGCTCGGGCCATATGGCGCCGAGCACGGTCTTATACGCCTTTAGAGGTGTCCCTGACTGTAACATCCATCATCATCATCATCATCCTGTGTTACAAGCTTTCAATGCAGTTCGAATGGTTCAAATCCAGGAAGAGGGCAGGGAATTACGTCCGTTGTTGTGTGCATCTTTGCAAGCGCGCGCGTGGTGCTGCAGCAGAACCCAAGGCCTATCCCTCTAATGCAGTGCACTGCTGCATACTGAGGTCATAAAGATATCCCGTGTTACCAGATTTCAATGCAGTTCGAATGGTCCAAATCCAGGAAGAGGGCAGGGAATTACGTCCGTTGTTGTGTGCATCTTTGCAAGCGCGCGCGTGGTGCTGCAGCAGAACCCAAGGCCTATTCCCCTAATGCAGTGCACTGCTGCATACTCAGGTCATAAAGATATCCCGTGTTACAAGCTTTCAATGCAGTTCGAATGGTCCAAACCCAGGAATAGGGCAGGGAATTACGTCCGTTGTTGTGTGCATCTTTGCAAGCGCGCGCGTGGTGCTGCAGCAGAAGCCAAGGCCTATCCCCCTAATGCAGTGCACTGCTGCATACTGAGGTCATAAAGATATCCCGTGTTACCAGCTTTCAATGCAGTTCGAATGGTCCAAATCCAGGGAGAGGGCAGGGAATTACGTCCGTTGTTGTGTGCATCTTTGCAAGCGCGCGCGTGGTGCTGCAGCAGAACTCAAGGCCTATCCCCCTAATGCAGTGCACTGCTGCATACTGAGGTCATAAAGATATCCCGAGTTACAAGCTTTCAATGCAGTTCGAATGGTCCAAATCCAGGAAGAGGGAGGGAATTTCGTCCGTTGTTGGGTGCATCTTTGCAAGCGCGCGCGTGGTGCTGCAGCAGAACCCGAGGCCTATCCCTCTAATGCAGTGCACTGCTGCATACTGAGGTCATTAAGATATCCCTGTCATTAAGATATCCCTTGCTCGGGCCATATGGCGCCGAGCACGGTCTTATACGCCTTTAGAGGTGTCCCTGACTGTAACATCCATCATCATCATCATCATCCTGTGTTACAAGCTTTCAATGCAGTTCGAATGGTAAAAATCCAGGAAGAGGGCAGGGAATTACGTCCGTTGTTGAGTGCATCTTTGCAAGCGCGCGCGTGGTGCTGCTGCAGAACCCGAGGCCTATCCCTCTAATGCAGTTCACTGCTGCATACTGAGGTCATAAAGATATCCCGTGTTACAAGCTTTCAATGCAGTTCGAATGGTTCAAATCCAGGAAGAGGGCAGGGAATTACGTCCGTTGTTGTGTGCATCTTTGCAGCGCGCGCGTGGTGCTGCAGCAGAACCCAAGGCCTATTCCCCTAATGCAGTGCACTGCTGCATACTGATGTTATAAAGATATCCCGTTTTACAAGCTTTCAATGCAGTTCGAATGGTTCAAATCCAGGAAGAGGGAGGGAATTACGTCCGTTGTTGTGTGCATCTTTGCAAGCGCGCGCGTGGTGCTGCAGCAGAACCCAAGGCCTATCCCCCTACTGCAGTGCACTGCTGCATACTGAGGTCATTAAGATATCCCGTTTTACAAGCTTTCAATGCAGTTCGAATGGTTCAAATCCAGGAAGAGGGAGGGAATTTCGTCCGTTGTTGGGTGCATCTTTGCAAGCGCGCGCGTGGTGCTGCAGCAAAACCCGAGGCCTATCCCCCTAATGCAGTGCACTGCTGCATACTGAGGTCATTAAGATATCCCGTGTTACCAGCTTTCAATGCAGTTCGAATGGTCCAAATCCAGGAAGAGGGCAGGGAATTACGTCCATTGTTGTGTGCATCTTTGCAAGCGCGCGCGTGGTGCTGCAGCAGAACCCGAGGCTTATCCCTCTAATGCAGTGCACTGCTGCATACTGAGGTTATAAAGATATCCCGTGTTACAAGCTTTCAATGCAGTTCGGAATGGTTCAAATCCAGGCTAAGAGGGAGGAACTTCGTCGTTGTTGGGCGTGATCTTTGCAAGCGCGCGCGTGGTGCTGCAGCAGAACCCAAGGCCTATCCCCCTACTGCAGTGCACTGCTGCATACTGAGGTCATAAAGATATCCCGTGTTACAAGCTTTCAATGCAGTTCGAATGGTCCAAATCCAGGAAGAGGGGGGGAATTTCGTCCGTTGTTGGGTGCATCTTTGCAAGCGCGCGCGTGGTGCTGCAGCAGAACCCAAGGCCTATCCCTCTAATGCAGTGCAATGCTGCATACTGAGGTCATAAAGATATCCCGTGTTACAAGCTTTCAATGCAGTTCGAATGGTTCAAATCCAGGAAGAGGGAGGGAATTTCGTCCGTTGTTGGGTGCATCTTTGCAAGCGCGCGCGTGGTGCTGCAGCAGAACCCAAGGCCTATCCCCCTACTGCAGTGCACTGCTGCATACTGAGGTCATAAAGATATCCCGCGTTACAAGCTTTCAATGCAGTTCGAATGGTTCAAATCCAGGAAGAGGGCAGGGAATTACGTCCGTTGTTGTGTGCATCTTTGCAAGCGCGCGCGCGGTGCTGCAGCAGACCCCAAGGCGTATTCCCCTAATGCAGTGCACTGCTGCATACCGAGGTCATAAAGATATCCCGTGTTACAAGCTTTCAATGCAGTTCGAATGGTTCAAATCCAGGAAGAGGGAGGGAATTACGTCCGTTGTTGTGTGCATCTTTGCAGCGCGCGCGTGGTGCTGCAGCAGAACCCAAGGCCTATTCCCCTAATGCAGTGCACTGCTGCATACTGAGGTTATAAAGATATCCCGTTTTACAAGCTTTCAATGCAGTTCGAATGGTTCAAATCCAGGAAGAGGGAGGGAATTTCGTCCGTTGTTGGGTGCATCTTTGCAAGCGCGCGCGTGGTGCTGCAGCAGAACCCGAGGCCTATCCCCCTAATGCAGTGCACTAGCTGCAATTACTGAGGTATAAAGATATCCCGTGTTAACCAGCTTTTTCAATCAGTTCGAATGGTCCAAATCCAGGAAGAGGGCAGGGAATTACGTCCATTGTTGTGTGCATCTTTGCAAGCGCGCGCGTGGTGCTGCAGCAGAACCCGAGGCCTATCCCTCTAATGCAGCGCACTGCTGCATACTGAGGTCATAAAGATATCCCGTGTTACAAGCTTTCAATGAAGTTCGAATGGTTCAAATCCAGGAAGAGGGCAGGGAATTACGTCCGTTGTTGTGTGCATCTTTGCAAGCGCGCGCGTGGTGCTGCAGCAGAACCCAAGGCCTATTCCCCTAATGCAGTGCACTGCTGCATACTGAGGTTATGAAGATATCCCGTTTTACGAGCTTTCAATGCAGTTCGAATGGTTCAAATCCAGGAAGAGGGAGGGAATTTCGTCCGTTGTTGGGTGCATCTTTGCAAGCGCGCGCGTGGTGCTGCAGCAGAACCCGAGGCCTATCCCTCTACTGCAGTGCACTGCTGCATACTGAGGTCATAAAGATATCCCGTGTTACCAGCTTTCAATGCAGTTCGAATGGTCCAAACCCAGGAAGAGGGAGGGAATTACGTCCGTTGTTGGGTGCATCTTTGCAAGCGCGCGCGTGGTGCTGCAGCAGAACCCAAGGCCTATTCCCCTAATGCAGTGCACTGCCGCCTACTGAGGTCATTAAGATATCCCGTGTTACCAGATTTCAATGCAGTTCGAATGGTTCAAATCCAGGAAGAGGGAGGGAATTTCGTCCGTTGTTGGGTGCATCTTTGTAAGCGCGCGCGTGGTGCTGCAGCAAAACCCGAGGCCTATCCCCCTAATGCAGTGCACTGCTGCATACTGAGGTCATAAAGATATCCCGTGTTACCAGATTTCAATGCAGTTCGAATGGTCCAAATCCAGGAAGAGGGCAGGGAATTACGTCCGTTGTTGTGTGCATCTTTGCAAGCGCGCGCGTGGTGCTGCAGCAGAACCCAAGGCCTATCCCCCTACTGCAGTGCACTGCTGCATACTGAGGTCATAAAGATATCCCGAGTTACCAGATTTCAATGCAGTTCGAATGGTCCAAATCCAGGAAGAGGGCAGGGAATTACGTCCGTTGTTGTGTGCATCTTTGCAAGCGCGCGCGTGGTGCTGCAGCAGAACCCAAGGCCTATTCCCCTAATGCATTGCACTGCTGCATACTGAGGTTATAAAGATAACCCGTTTTACAAGCTTTCAATGCAGTTCGAATGGTTCAAATCCAGGAAGAGTGCAGGGAATTACGTCCGTTGTTGTGTGCATCTTTGCAAGCGCGCGCGTGGTGCTGCAGCAGAACCCAAGGCCTATCCCCCTACTGCAGTGCACTGCTGCATACTGAGGTCATTAAGATATCCCTGTCATTAAGATATCCCTTGCTCGGGCCATATGGCGCCGAGCACGGTCTTTTACGCCTTTAGAGGTGTCCCTGACTGAAACATCCATCATCATCATCATCATCCTGTGTTACAAGCTTTCAATGCAGTTCGAATGGTCCAAATCCAGGAAGAGGGGGGGAATTTCGTCCGTTGTTGGGTGCATCTTTGCAAGCGCGCGCGTGGTGCTGCAGCAAAACCTGAGGCCTATCCCCCTTATGCAGTGCACTGCTGCATACTGAGGTTATAAAGATATCCCGTGTTACCAGCTTTCAATGCAGTTCGAATGGTCCAAACCCAGGAAGAGGGCAGGGGATTACGTCCGTTGTTGGGTTCATCTTTGCAAGCGCGCGCGTGGTGCTGCAGCAAAACCCGAGGCCTATCCCTCTAATGCAGTGCACTGCTGCATACTGAGGTCATAAAGATATCCTGTGTTACCAGCTTTCAATGCAGTTCGAATGGTCCAAATCCAGGAAGAGGGCAGGGAATTACGTCCGTTGTTGTGTGCATCTTTGCAAGCGCGCGCGTGGTGCTGCAGCAGAACCCGAGGCCTATCCCCCTACTGCAGTGCACTGCTGCATACTGAGTTCATAAAGATATCCCGTGTTATAAGCTTTCAATGCAGTTCGAATGGTTCAAATCCAGGAAGAGGGCAGGGAATTACGTCCGTTGTTGGGTGCATCTTTGCAAGCGCGCGCGTGGTGCTGCAGCAGAACCCAAGGCCTATCCCTCTAATGCAGTGCACTGCTGCATACTGAGGTTATAAAGATATCCCGTTTTACAAGCTTTCAATGCAGTTCGAATGGTCCAAATCCAGGAAGAGGGCAGGGAATTTCGTCCGTTGTTGGGTGCATCTTTGCAAGCGCGCGCGTGGTGCTGCAGCAGAACCCGAGGCCTATCCCTCTAATGCAGTTCACTGCTGCATACTGAGGTCATAAAGATATCCAGAGTTACAAGCTTTCAATGCAGTTCGAATGGTCCAAACCCAGGAATAGGGCAGGGAATTACGTCTGTTGTTGTGTGCATCTTTGCAAGCGCGCGCGTGGTGCTGCAGCAGAACCCGAGGCCTATCCCTCTATTACAGTGCACTGCTGCATACTGAGGTCATAAAGATATCCCGTATTACAAGCTTTCAATGCAGTTCGAATGGTTCAAATCCAGGAAGACGGAGGGAATTTCGTCCGTTGTTGGGTGCATCTTTGCAAGCGCGCGCGTGGTGCTGCAGCAGAACCCAAGGCCTATCCCCCTACTGCAGTTCACTGCTGCATACTGAGGATATTAAGATATCCCTGTCATTAAGATATCCCTTGATCGGGCCATATGGCGCCGAGCACGGTCTTATACGCCTTTAGTGGTGTCCCTGACTGTAACATCCATCATCATCATCATCATCCTGTGGTACAAGCTTTCAATGCAGGTCGAATGGTTCAAATCCAGGAAGAGGGAGGGAATTTCGTCCGTTGTTGGGTGCATCTTTGCAAGCGCGCGCGTGGTGCTGCAGCAAAACCCGAGGCCTATCCCCCTAATGCAGTGCACTGCTGCATACTGAGGTCATAAAGATATCCCGTGTTACCAGCTTTCAATGCCGTTCGAATGGTCCAAATCCAGGAAGAGGGCAGGGAATTACGTCCGTTGTTGGGTGCATCTTTGCAAGCGCGCGCGCGGTGCTGCAGCAAAACCCGAGGCCTACCCCCCTAATGCAGTGCACTGCTGCATACTGAGGTCATAAAGATATCCCGTGTTACCAGCTTTCAATGCAGTTCGAATGGTCCAAATCCAGGAAGAGGGCAGGGAATTACGTCCGTTGTTGGGTGCATCTTTGCAAGCGCGCGCGTGGTGCTGCAGCAAAACCCGAGGCCTATCCCTCTAATGCAGTGCACTGCTGCATACTGAGGTCATAAAGATATCCCGTGTTACCAGCTTTCAATGCAGTTCGAATGGTCCAAACCCAGGAAGAGGGAGGGAATTACGTCCGTTGTTGGGTGCATCTTTGCAAGCGCGCGCGTGTTGCTGCAGCAGAACCCAAGGCCTATTCCCCTAATGCAGTGCACTGCTGCATACTGAGGTTATAAAGATATCCCGTTTTACGAGCTTTCAATGCAGTTCGAATGGTTCAAATCCAGGAAGAGGGAGGGAATTTCGTCCGTTGTTGGGTGCATCTTTGCAAGCGCGCGCGTGGTGCTGCAGCAGAACCCGAGGCCTATCCCCCTAATGCAGTCCACTGCTGCATACTGAGGTCATAAAGATATCCCGTGTTACCAGCTTTCAATGCAGTTCGAATGGTTCAAATCCAGGAAGAGGGAGGGAATTTCGTCCGTTGTTGGGTGCATCTTTGCAAACGCGCGCGTGGTGCTGCAGCAAAACCCGAGGCCTATCCCCCTAATGCAGTGCACTGCTGCATACTGAGGTCATAAAGATATCCCGTGTTCCAAGCTTTCAATGCAGTTCGAATGGTTCAAATCCAGGAAGAGGGCAGGGAATTACGTCCGTTGTGTGCATCTTTGCAAGCGCGCGCGTGGTGCTGCAGCAGAACCCAAGGCCTATTCCTCTACTGCAGTGCACTGCTGCATACTGAGGTTATAAAGTTATCCCGTGTTACAAGCTTTCAATGCAGTTCGAATGGTCCAAACCCAGGAAGAGGGCAGGGGATTACGTCCGTTGTTGGGTGCATCTTTGCAAGCGCGCGCGTGGTGCTGCAGCAAAACCCGAGGCCTATCCCCCTAATGCAGTGCACTGCTGCATACTGAGGTCATAAAGATATCCCGTGTTACAAGCTTTCAATGCAGTTCGAATGGTTCAAATCCAGGAAGAGGGCAGGGAATTACGTCCGTTGTTGTGTGCATCTTTGCAAGCGCGCGCGTGGTGCTGCAGCAGAACCCAAGGCCTATCCCCCTACTGCAGTGCACTGCTGCATACTGAGGATATTAAGATATCCCTGTCATTAAGATATCCCTTGCTCGGGCCATATGGCGCCGAGCACGGTCTTATACGCCTTTAGAGGTGTCCCTGACTGTAACATCCATCATCATCATCATCATCCTGTGGTACAAGCTTTCAATGCAGTTCGAATGGTCCAAATCCAGGAAGAGGGAGGGAATTTCGTCCGTTGTTGGGTGCATCTTTGCAAGCGCGCGCGTGGTGCTGCAGCAGAACCCGAGGTCTTTCCCTCTAATGCAGTGCACTGCTGCATACTGAGGTCATAAAGATATCCCGTGTTACAAGCTTTCAATGCAGTTCGAATGGTCCAAACCCAGGAAGAGGGAGGGAATTACGTCCGTTGTTGTGTGCATCTTTGCAAGCGCGCGCGTGGTGCTGCAGCAGAACCCAAGGCCTATTCCCCTAATGCAGTGAACTGCTGCATACTGAGGTTATAAAGATATCCCGTTTTACGAGCTTTCAATGCAGTTCGAATGGTTCAAATCCAGGAAGAGGGAGGGAATTACGTCCGTTGTTGGGTGCATCTTTGCAAGCGCGCGCGTGGTGCTGCAGCAGAACCCGAGGCCTATCCCCCTAATGCAGTGCACTGCTGCATACTGAGGTCATAAAGATATCCCGTGTTACCAGCTTTCAATGCAGTTCGAATGGTCCAAATCCAGGAAGAGGGCAGGGAATTACGTCCGTTGTTGGGTGCATCTTTGCAAGCGCGCTTGTGGTGCTGCAGCAAAACCCGAGGCCTATCCCTCTAATGCAGTGCACTGCTGCATACTGAGGTCATAAAGATATCCCGTGTTACCAGCTTTCAATGCAGTTCGAATGGTTCAAATCCAGGAAGAGGGCAGGGAATTACGTCCGTTGTGTGCATCTTTGCAAGCGCGCGCGTGGTGCTGCAGCAGAACCCAAGGCCTATTCCTCTACTGCAGTGCACTGCTGCATACTGAGGTTATAAAGTTATCCCGTGTTACAAGCTTTCAATGCAGTTCGAATGGTCCAAACCCAGGAAGAGGGCAGGGGATTACGTCCGTTGTTGGGTGCATCTTTGCAAGCGCGCGCGTGGTGCTGCAGCAAAACCCGAGGCCTATCGCCCTAATGCAGTGCACTGCTGCATACTGAGGTCATAAAGATATCCCGTGTTACCAGCTTTCAATGCAGTTCGAATGGTTCAAATCCAGGAAGAGGGAGGAAATTTCGTCTGTTGTTGGGTGCATCTTTGCAAGCTCGCGCGTGGTGCTGCAGCAAAACCCGAGGCCTATCCCCCTAATGCAGTGCACTGCTGCATACTGAGGTCATAAAGATATCCCGTGTTACAAGGTTTCAATGCAGTTCGAATGGTTCAAATCCAGGAAGAGGGCAGGGAATTACGTCCGTTGTTGTGTGCATCTTTGCAAGCGCGCGCGTGGTGATGCAGCAGAACCCAAGGCCTATTCCTCTACTGCAGTGCACTGCTGCATACTGAGGTTATAAAGTTATCCCGTGTTACAAGCTTTCAATGCAGTTCGAATGGTCCAAACCCAGGAAGAGGGCAGGGAATTACGTCCGTTGTTGTGTGCATCTTTGCAAGCGCGCGCGTGGTGCTGCAGCAAAACCCGAGGCCTATCCCTCTAATGCAGTGCACTGCTGCATACTGAGGTCATAAAGATATCCAGTTTTACAAGCTTTCAATGCAGTTCGAATGGTTCAAATCCAGGAAGAGGGCAGGGAATTACGTCCGTTGTTGTGTGCATCTTTGCAAGCGCGCGCGTGGTGCTGCAGCAGAACCCAAGGCCTATCCCCCTACTGCAGTGCACTGCTGCATACTGAGGTCATTAAGATATCCCTGTCATTAAGATACCCCTTGCTCGGGCCATATGGCGCCGAGCACGGTCTTATACGCCTTTAGAGGTGTCCCTGACTGTAACATCCATCATCATCATCATCATCCTGTGGTACAAGCTTTCAATGCAGTTCGAATGGTCCAAATCCAGGAAGAGGGAGGGAATTTCGTCCG
>VFSX01001169.1:0-10966 GCA_016618255.1 Chlamydomonas sp. UWO 241
CAGGGATGGCGTTTCGCCATAACAAGAGACCAACAGGGATGGCGTTTCGCCATAACAAGAGACTGGCAGGGATGGCGTTTCGCCATAACAAGAGACCAACAGGGATGGCGTTTCGCCATAACAAGAGACCAACAGGGATGGCGAAACGCCATCCCAGCAAGTATCTTGGTTTCGCCACCCCTGCCAGTCTCTTGGTTTCGCCATAACAAGAGACCAACAGGGATGGCGTTTCGCCATAACAAGAGACTGGCAGGGATGGCGTTTCGCCATAACAAGAGACCAACAGGGATGGCGTTTCGCCATAACAAGAGACCAACAGGGATGGCGAAACGCCATCCCAGCAAGTATCTTGGTTTCGCCATCCCTGCAAGTATCTTGGTTTCGCCATCCCTGCAAGTATCTTGGTTTCCACCCCCAGCTTTTTGCTGGGGGAGGTGGCAGATAGACCTTCTCCACCAACATTACGTCATACCTGTCGGTATTCCCCCGGCTCAGCCGGCATTAGCATGCCCGGCTGAGCCGGCATATTGGTGGGAAGAGAGAAAAGGCTTTGGCTTTTCTTCCTAAGGTCTATCTGCTTCTTTAGCAATCTCTGTGCTAGGCGAGAGCAGCTAATAGCTTATTTAGTATACCGCCGGCTTGACTGTGTTAACACAGGGACCTGGGGGCTACACCAGCCCCTATATAATCCGCTACCAGTTCATGGCCATAAAACCTTAAGCTTTAAAGTTAACGGCGCGCAAGAAAGGATAGCGATAATCAGCAGGGCTGATTATCGCTAAGTATAATTCCCCGGCCTTCGGTCAGTGGAAACAGAGAGACCCCCTGGTCTCTCTGCAACCAAACCCCCTGGTCTCTCTGCAACCAAACCCCATATGACCACCCCCACCAACTCCCCCCTGCTTTTGGCTGGTGGGGTTCGGAGTACAAGGGAAGCAAAGCTTCTCCTTGGCTGCCTTACGAGGGGGTGGTGGTAGCAAGCTTTTGAGCTTCAAAATAAGCATCGCAAAAGAGCCTGTTTAGCAGGCTCTTTTGCTTGTCAAGAGACTAAGTCTCTTGGTGGCAGAGAGACTGTTTAGCAGGCTCTTTTGCTTGTCAAGAGACTAAGTCTCTTGGTGGCAGAGAGACTGTTTAGCAGGCTCTTTTGCTTGTCAAGAGACTAAGTCTCTTGGTGGCAGAGAGACTTAGGGTCTCTTGGATAGGCTAATCTCTTGTTTGGGTGCTTTCTATGAAAGGCCTTAGGCAGGGGGGTTGTAGCCTAGAGAGAACATAAGGAGCATGCCCTCTCCCGGGGAGGGCTAAAAGCCATTCCTAATTATCTCTAGCATAACTAAAAGCCTAAACGTAATTTTTGCTAGAGGGAGTAAAGTCCCAGCCTTTTGCTGTGGTTTGAGGCCAAGTGATAGCTACTAGCCGCTGCGCTAAGAGAGAGCTACAAGCCGCTGCGTAAAGAGAGGGCTACAAGCAGCGTCAACCCCCCCAGTGAAAGCTGGGGGGTAGCAGCGGCTTGTAGCCCGGGGATGGCGAGACGCAATCCCTGAAAGTCTCTTTGGCGGCTACCCCCCAGCTTTCACTGGGGGGTTGGAGCAACTTGTAGCCCGGGGATGGCGAGACGCAATCCCTGAAAGTCTCTTTGGCGGCTACCCCCCAGCTTTCACTGGGGGGTTGGAGCAACTTGTAGCCCGGGGATGGCGAGACGCAATCCCTGAAAGCTGGGGGGTAGCAGCGGCTTGTAGCCCGGGGATGGCGAGACGCAATCCCTGTCAGTCTCTTTGGCGGCTACCCCCCAGCTTTCACTGGGGGGTTGGAGCAACTTGTAGCCCGGGGATGGCGAGACGCAATCCCTGTCAGTCTCTTGCTACCCCCCAGCTTTCACTGGGGGGTTGGAGCAACTTGTAGCCCGGGGATGGCGAGACGCAATCCCTGAGAGTCTCTTGGCTTATAAAATATTAAAATATATAAATACCACTAGTGGTTCTATTTTTATTTCTATTTTATTAATTAATTAATAAAATAAATATGATAAGCATAAATTACATTCAGTTGTTTTTCTGGGGCGGAGGCTCATTAAAAAGTAACATGAGCAAACAAAGACTTAACTAAATCTTAACTGGATAATTAAGTTTAACTGTAAGGATCACAATCCAAGCAGGTGTTTATTTTAAAGAAAACAAAGAGACTTACAGGGATGGCGTTTCGCCATCCCCGGGCTACAAGCAGCTGCGACCCCCCAGCTTTCACTGGGGGGGTTGACGCTGCTTGTAGCTTTCTCTTTGTTTTCTTTATATAAAAGCAGGTAGTAATGACCCACTTTGATTTGAGTTTTTCAAATAAAGTGATCAACGGACAAAAGGTACGCTAGGGATAACAGGCTAGTACGCGCTAAGAGTTCATATCGACGCGCGTGTTCGGCACCTCGATGTTGGATCATCGCGTCCTAAGGCTGCATAAGGTCTTAAGGGTTAGGCTGTTCGCCTATTAAAGCGGTACGTGATCTGAGTTCAGAACGTCGTGAGACAGTTCGGTTTCTATCCGTGTTGACGTTATGGATCTAATAATCGACCCCCCCGGGGATAGATGGCCAGGCATTAGCCTGGCTTTGGGGGGACTTACTAAAGAAGTCCCCTCCTAATCGTGAGACTTACAGGGAGGGCTTAACGCCCTCCCCGGGCAACTAGCAGCTCGCAAGAGCTGCTAGTCCAGAAGAATCAGCAAGCTGATTCTTCTGCTAACCAAGAGACTAACAGGGATGGCGTTTCGCCCTCCCCGGGCTACAAGCAGCTCAGCTGTTTGTAGTTTTCTCTTGGTTAGGCTATCTCTAGGTTAGCGGAAGAAGCTTTAAGCTTCTTTTGGAGAATGGATCTTAGTTTAAAATGTATTGGGGGATGAGTACGAAAGGACCAATCACCTCTAAACCTCTGGTTTATTTGTTGTTTAAAAAAAGCATTGCAAAGAAGCTACGTTTATAATCAAAAACATGGAATTCTAAATAGTTCATGTTAACGTGAATGATCTTGTAAGTAATTAGAGCTAAGTTAACTTAAAAAGATAACAAAAAAACCACTAGGGATTAAGTTAAACTTACTAGTGTTAGAAAAGAACTAGTAACCAAATCCGCTATAAAAGTAAGCCCTACCAAGGTAGAAAAGGCTTTGCCTTGGTCTCTCTCTGCTTCTTTTTTACGTGTGCCAACCCCCCCCAACCTTTGTTTGGGGGGGTTGGTGGACAAGGGAAGCTAAGCTTCTCCACCAATATTCCGTCATACCTGACGGGATAAGCCCGGCTCAGCCGGCATGAGAGCGAAGCTCTCTGGCAAGAGAGAAAAGGCTTTTCTTTCTTAGGTCTCTCTGCCACCTCCCCCAGTAAAAAGCTGGGGGTGGAAACCTAGAGACTAACAGGGATGGCGTCTCGCCATCCCCGGGCTACAAGCAGCACCAACCCCCCAGCTTTCACTGGGGGGGTTGGTGCTGCTTGTAGCTATCTCTTGGTTAGCTAAAGAAGCAGAGAGACCTTCACCTCCAATACCCCGGCATACCTGACGGGATAAGCCCGGCATACCTGACGGGATAAGCCCGGCTCAGCCGGCATGAGAGCGAAGCTCTCTGGCATGAGAGCGAAGCTCTCTGGCATGAGAGCGAAGCTCTCTGGCAAGAGAGAAAAGTCTTTGGCTTTTCTTTCTTAGGTCTCTCTGCCACCTCCCCCAGTAAAAAGCTGGGGGTGGAAACCTAGAGACTAACAGGGACGGCGTCTCGCCATCCCCGGGCTACAAGCAGCTGCTACCCCCCAGCTTTCACTGGGGGGGTTGGTGCTGCTTGTAGCTATCTCTTGGTTAGCAAAAGAAGCAGAGAGACCTTCACCACCAATATCCCGGCATACCTGCCGGGATAAGCCCGGCATACCTGCCGGGATAAGCCCGGCATACCTGCCGGGATAAGCCCGGCATACCTGCCGGGATAAGCCCGGCATACCTGCCGGGATAAGCCCGGCATACCTGCCGGGATAAGCCCGGCATACCTGCCGGGATAAGCCCGGCATACCTGCCGGGATAAGCCCGGCATACCTGCCGGGATAAGCCCGGCATACCTGCCGGGGTTAGCATGCCCGGCTCAGCCGGCATTAGCATGCCCGGCTCAGCCGGCATGAGAGCGAAGCTCTCTGGCAAGAGAGAAAAGGCTTTGGCTTTTCTTTCTTAGGTATCTCTGCCACCTCCCCCAGCTTTTTGCAGGGGGTGGAACCCAAACCAAGAGACTAACAGGGATGGCGTCTCGCCATCCCCGGGCTACAAGCAGCTGCTACCCCCCAGCTTTCACTGGGGGGGTTGGTGCTGCTTGTAGCTATCTCTTGTTCAGGAGCGTGCTAATACCGGCAGGAATGCCGTTATATTGGTGGCTAGAAAGAAAAGGCTTTGCCTTGGCTTCTTCTTTTGGAGTATTTAAAATATAATTTAAAAGACCAACAAATGATCTAATTTTAGATAGTTTTTGGGGACTCGCGTTGGATTTGATAGATGGGTAGGTGAAAGTGTGTTAATTAAGCTGTCCATGTCTTATCTATAGCTTATCTTGATGGTGTTAAGCCACAATGGCATTGAAAAAAGGGCCATACAAGTTTATCTTGGCAGCAGTAGTGAATTTTGGACAATGGAAAGAAAATGTGATCCAGATCTAAAGAGTGTTTTAAAAAACAAATGAAAGTTCCGACCAATTCTGTGCCAGCAGTCGCGGTAATACAGATGGAGCAAGCTTCCTGCGTTTTGATTAGGTTTACAGCGTGTGGCAGCGTTTATTGTTATAGAAAGTCCCGTTATATGGTGGTTACATCATCCCAGGAAATCAATACCCAGAAGCTATCACTTACGGGGGCAGAATAACGGGTTAAATATGACGGGATTAAAAAGGTAAAGGAATTTTCCATGAATCGGTCAAATGATAGAATATGGGAAGGAACGCCAAAGGCGAAGGCATTTACTAAACTCTAACAGAAGCCCAAACACGGAAGTCCGAGGAGCAAAACGGATTAGATACCCGTGTAGTTCGGACCGTCAATTGTCTCTTTTTAAATAGATCACCTGATGACACGGCGGCTACGCTTTAAGTCAAAGCAATAGGCGGAGATCAATAAATGCGGTGGAGCATGCGGTTTAATGCGACAATCCCCGCAAAACCTTACCACTTCTTTTCCTAACCCCCCTCATGCCGGCTTAGTCCAAAAGAAGCAGAAAGACCTTCACCCCCAATATTCCGGCGTACCTGACGGGATAAGCCCCTAAACAAGAGATAGCTACAAGCATCTGCTTGTAGCTATCTCTTGTTCCGGAGCATTCTACAAGCATCTGCTTGTAGCTATCTCTTGTTCCGGAGCATGCTACAAGCATCTGCTTGTAGCTATCTCTTGTTCCGGAGCATGCTACAAGCATCTGCTTGTAGCTATCTCTTGTTCCGGAGCATGATACAAGCATCTGCTTGTAGCTATCTCTTGTTCCGGAGCATGCTACAAGCATCTGCTTGTAGCTATCTCTTGTTCCGGAGCATGCTCCAAGCATCTGCTTGTAGCTATCTCTTGTTCCGGAGCATGCTACACAGCATTCTGCTTGTAGCTATCTCTTGTTCCGGAGCATGCTACAAAGCATCTGCTTGTAGCTTATCTCTTGTTCCGGAGCCATGTAACAAAGCATCTGCTTGTAGCTATCTCTTGTTCGGCGAGCATCTACAAGCAATCTGCTTGTAGCTATCTCTTTTCCGGAGCATAGCTACAAGCATCTGCTTGTAGCTATCTCTTGTTCCGGAGCAATGCTACAAGCATCTGCTTGTATGCTATCTCTTAGGTTCCGGAGCAAATGCTACAACATCTTGCTTGTAGCTATCCTCTTGTTCCGAGCATGCCTACAAAGCATCTGCTTGTAGCTATCTCTTGTTCTGGAGCATGCTACAAGCATCTGCTTGTAGCTATCTCTTGTTCCGGAGCATGCTACAAGCATCTGCTTGTAGCTATCTCTTGTTCCGGAGCATGCTACAAGCATCTGCTTGTAGATATCTCTTGTTCCGGAGCATGCTACAAGCATCTGCTTGTAGCTATCTCTTGTTCCGGAGCATGCTACAAGCATCTGCTTGTAGCTATCTCTTGTTCCGGAGCATGCTACAAGAATCTGCTTGTAGCTATCTCTTGTTCCGGAGCATGCTACAAGCATCTGCTTGTAGCTATCTCTTGTTCCGGAGCATGCTACAAGCATCTGCTTGTAGCTATCTCTTGTTCCGGAGCACACTAATACCGTCAAAAATGACTGGGTATTTAAAGCCAAGCTTCTTAATATGGTCCCACCCTATCCCCCAGAGCGAGCACCTAAACAACAAGCCGGCGTAATCCAAAAGAAGCAGAGAGACCTTCTCCACCACCCCCCCCAGCAAAAAGCTGGGGGGTAGCAAGCTGCTTGTAGCCCGGGGAAGGCGAAACGCCATCCCTGTCAGTCTTCTTAGGTTACCAACCCCCAGTGAAAGCTGGGGGGTAGCAGCTGCTTGTAGCCCGGGGAAGGCGAAAACGCCATCCCTGTCAGTTCTCTAGGTTTCCACCCCCAGATTTTTGCTGGGGGAGTGGTGGAGAAGGTCTCATCTGGCTTCTTTTGGATTACCCGGCTTGTTTGTTTAGGTTGCTCGCTCTGGGGGATAAGGGTGGGAAACATATTAAAGAAGCTTGGCTTTAAATACCCAGTCATTTTTGACGGTATTGATGTGGCTCCGGAACAAAAGAGATAAGCCTACAAGCAGATGCTTGTAGCAATGCTCCGGAACAAGATAGCTACAAGCAGATGCCTTGTAGCAATGCTCGGAACAAGAGATAGCTACAAAGCAGATGCCTTGTAAGCATGCTCCGGAACAAGAGATAGCTACAAAGCAGAAGCCTTGTAGCATGCCTCCGGGAACAAGAGATAGCCTACAAGGCAGATGCTTGTAGCATGCTCCGGAACAAGAGGATAGCTACAAGCAGATGCTTGTAGCATGCTACGGACAAGAGATAGCTACAAGCAGATGCTTGTGGCATGCTCCGGACAAGAGATGTCTACAAGCGATGCTTGTAGCAATGCTCCGGAACAAGGAGATAGCTACAAGCAGATGCTTGTAGCATGCTCCGGAACAAAGAGATAGCTACAAGCAGAATGCTTGTAGCATGCTCCGGAACAAGAGATAGCTAACAAGCAGATGCTTGTAGCATGCTCGGAACAAGAAGTAGCTACAAGCAGATGGCTGTAGCATGCTCGGAACAAGAGATAGCTACAAGCAGATGCTTGTAGCATGCTCCGGAACCAAGAGATAGTCTAACAAGCAGATGCTTGTAGCATGCTCCGGAAGCAAGGAGATAGCTACAAGCAAGATGCTTGTAGCATGCTTTTCCCCGGGAAAACAAAAAAAGAAAAGATAGCTTACAATGCAGTGCTTGTAGCATGCTCCGGAACAAGAGTAGCTACAAGCAGATGCTTGTAGCATGCTCGGAACAGAGATTAGCTACAAGCAGATGCTTGTAGCATGCTTCCGGAACAAGAGATACTTACAAGCGATGCTTGTAGCATGCTCCGGAACAAGAGATAGCTACAAGCAGATGCTTGTAGCATGCTCCGGAACAAGAGATAGCTACAAGCAGATGCTTGTAGCATGCTCCGGAACAAGAGATAGCTACAAGCAGATTCTTGTAGCATGCTCCGGAACAAGAGATAGCTACAAGCAGATGCTTGTAGCATGCTCCGGAACAAGAGATAGCTACAAGCAGATGCTTGTAGCATGCTCCGGAACAAGAGATAGCTACAAGCAGATGCTTGTAGCTATCTCTTGTTTAGGGGCTTATCCCGTCAGGTACGCCGGAATATTGGGGGTGAAGGTCTTTCTGCTTCTTTTGGACTAAGCCGGCATGAGGGGGGTTAGGAAAAGAAGTGGTAAGGTTTTGCGGGGATTGTCGCATTAAACCGCATGCTCCACCGCATTTATTGATCTCCGCCTATTGCTTTGACTTAAAGCGTAGCCGCCGTGTCATCAGGTGATCTATTTAAAAAGAGACAATTGACGGTCCGAACTACACGGGTATCTAATCCGTTTTGCTCCTCGGACTTCCGTGTTTGGGCTTCTGTTAGAGTTTAGTAAATGCCTTCGCCTTTGGCGTTCCTTCCCATATTCTATCATTTGACCGATTCATGGAAAATTCCTTTACCTTTTTAATCCCGTCATATTTAACCCGTTATTCTGCCCCCGTAAGTGATAGCTTCTGGGTATTGATTTCCTGGGATGATGTAACCACCATATAACGGGACTTTCTATAACAATAAACGCTGCCACACGCTGTAAACCTAATCAAAACGCAGGAAGCTTGCTCCATCTGTATTACCGCGACTGCTGGCACAGAATTGGTCGGAACTTTCATTTGTTTTTTAAAACACTCTTTAGATCTGGATCACATTTTCTTTCCATTGTCCAAAATTCACTACTGCTGCCAAGATAAACTTGTATGGCCCTTTTTTCAATGCCATTGTGGCTTAACACCATCAAGATAAGCTATAGATAAGACATGGACAGCTTAATTAACACACTTTCACCTACCCATCTATCAAATCCAACGCGAGTCCCCAAAAACTATCTAAAATTAGATCATTTGTTGGTCTTTTAAATTATATTTTAAATACTCCAAAAGAAGAAGCCAAGGCAAAGCCTTTTCTTTCTAGCCACCAATATAACGGCATTCCTGCCGGTATTAGCACGCTCCTGAACAAGAGATAGCTACAAGCAGCACCAACCCCCCCAGTGAAAGCTGGGGGGTAGCAGCTGCTTGTAGCCCGGGGATGGCGAGACGCCATCCCTGTTAGTCTCTTGGTTTGGGTTCCACCCCCTGCAAAAAGCTGGGGGAGGTGGCAGAGATACCTAAGAAAGAAAAGCCAAAGCCTTTTCTCTCTTGCCAGAGAGCTTCGCTCTCATGCCGGCTGAGCCGGGCATGCTAATGCCGGCTGAGCCGGGCATGCTAAACCCGGCAGGTATGCGGGGCTTATCCGCAGCGTATGACCGGCTTATCCGGCAGGTAATGGGCCGGGCTTATCCCGGCAAGGTATGCACGGGACTTTGATCCCCGGCAGGTATGGGCCGAGGGCTATCCGGCAGGTATGGCCGGCTTATTCCGGATGGATAATGAACCGGGATATTGGTGGCGGAAAAGTGCCTATATACACTAGGCTTATCTTATTGCTACAAGAAGCAAAAGATCTACCGTACCAGAACACCGAAGCACCGCCCCTAGTGAAAGCTGGGGGTGGCAGCCGCAATGTTTATTGACCCCGGGGCGGATGGCGAGAGCGACGGTCGCTCGTACTGTGTTAGGGTGGCTGTCTCTCTGAGGTGGTCTCGGCACGATCGCCTCTCAGTTCTTTTACTGGGCGGAGGACTTGGAGAGAGACCATAAGAAAGGGAAGAGAGTAAGCCAGAGCACGTCATTGCCGTCCATTCTCTGGTGCTAGAGAGCTTTCGGCTTCATCATTGCCACGACGAAGGCTTTAGACTCTCATCGCCAGAAGGCCCACTGCTGTCGGGCAATCATCATGCCGGCTGAGGGGCCGGCGACTTTATATTCCCGTGGTATGCCGGGCTTATCCTGTCAAGGTATTGCCGTGAAAACCCGGTTGCGAAACCAAGCGGGTATTGGAGGTCGACAGTGCAATACCTCCTCTGCTTCTTTAGGCTAACCAAGAAATACGTCTTAAAGTAGCAGCAACCACCACACCACCCACTGAAAGGGGGGCGCGGAGAAGGGTTGCGTGCTAGCACTTGTAGCCCCAGGGGATGCGACGAGCGGACACCGCAACTCCCTGTTAGTCTCTAGGTTTCCACCCCCAGCTTTTTACTGGGGGAGGTGGCAGAGAGACCTAAGAAAGAAAAGCCTTTTCTCTCTTGCCAGAGAGCTTCGCTCTCATGCCGGCTGAGCCGGGCTTATCCCGTCAGGTATGACGGAATATTGGTGGAGAAGCTTAGCTTCCCTTGTCCACCAACCCCCCCAAACAAAGGTTGGGGGGGGTTGGCACACGTAAAAAAGAAGCAGAGAGAGACCAAGGCAAAGCCTTTTCTACCTTGGTAGGGCTTACTTTTATAGCGGATTTGGTTACTAGTTCTTTTCTAACACTAGTAAGTTTAACTTAATCCCTAGTGGTTTTTTTGTTATCTTTTTAAGTTAACTTAGCTCTAATTACTTACAAGATCATTCACGTTAACATGAACTATTTAGAATTCCATGTTTTTGATTATAAACGTAGCTTCTTTGCAATGCTTTTTTTAAACAACAAATAAACCAGAGGTTTAGAGGTGATTGGTCCTTTCGTACTCATCCCCCAATACATTTTAAACTAAGATCCATTCTCCAAAAGAAGCTTAAAGCTTCTTCCGCTAACCTAGAGATAGCCTAACCAAGAGAAAACTACAAACAGCTGAGCTGCTTGTAGCCCGGGGAGGGCGAAACGCCATCCCTGTTAGTCTCTTGGTTAGCAGAAGAATCAGCTTGCTGATTCTTCTGGACTAGCAGCTCTTGCGAGCTGCTAGTTGCCCGGGGAGGGCGTTAAGCCCTCCCTGTAAGTCTCACGATTAGGAGGGGACTTCTTTAGTAAGTCCCCCCAAAGCCAGGCTAATGCCTGGCCATCTATCCCCGGGGGGGTCGATTATTAGATCCATAACGTCAACACGGATAGAAACCGAACTGTCTCACGACGTTCTGAACTCAGATCACGTACCGCTTTAATAGGCGAACAGCCTAACCCTTAAGACCTTATGCAGCCTTAGGACGCGATGATCCAACATCGAGGTGCCGAACACGCGCGTCGATATGAACTCTTAGCGCGTACTAGCCTGTTATCCCTAGCGTACCTTTTGTCCGTTGATCACTTTATTTGAAAAACTCAAATCAAAGTGGGTCATTACTACCTGCTTTTATATAAAGAAAACAAAGAGAAAGC
>VFSX01001103.1:0-12895 GCA_016618255.1 Chlamydomonas sp. UWO 241
TGGAACGCAGACTCCTGAAGGCAAGGCCGGAGCCGTGGCGGCCCCTGAAAACACAGGGACACGCAAGCCAATCCATCTAGAGCACCAGAGCCGACAGGACTAAAGGAACTTGGGCTCGAAGGAACAGGACTTGAGGATATGGAAGACGGAGGACGCGGACACCGGTTTTCTGGTTTCCGGTTTACCAAAAATACCAATACCAGGTTCCCTGTTCTTTGGTCCCCGTTTTTTTTTTTTTTTTTTTTCAGAGGCCAACGTTACACTCAAGCAACGCAGCCATGCCGACACCTAAGCGACAGCAACACAGGAAAAGAAGAGGAAACAAGAGACCCTGGTGTTGGAACGGAGACTCCCGAAGGCACGGCCGGAGCCGTGGCGGACCCTGAAAACACAGGGACACGCAAGCCAATCCATCGAGAGCACCAGAGCCGACAGGTGTTGCTTGGATGTAATACCTTAAAAAAAAAAAAAAGGACACGAGGGAATGGACGTCAGGAAACTCGAGGCACGTGGGACGATGGACCGATGAGGGAACGACTGGAAGAAAGCTGAAAGGACTCGAGGGGAGAGGGAGACGTAGAAGCAAAGGATGACGAAAGAATAGGGAAGGGGCAGACAGGGATGGGTGGAGAGAGAAAGACAGGGAGATGCGGGGGAGGGGACAGGCAGGGATGGGAGGGAGAGGTTAAGACAGGGAGATGCGGGGGGCCAATAAGAACAGTGAAGGGAGTGAGAAACAGGCAGGATGAGCGGGGAGAAGAGAAGAGGGCAGGGAAAGCAGGGAGGCGTGGGAGGATGGCAGGGAGCGTGGGGGGGGGGAGGCAGGTGGGACGATGGCTTTTTCTGTGTGGACTCGTGGCGTGGCTTTGACGCATCGATGCCTCTGAACAAAAAAAAAAAAAAAAGGACCGGTTCTGCAGCCTGTGGGCGACACCGCCGCTCCTTTGCGCGGTGCTTGCTGCGCCCGTTTTTTTTTTTTTTTTGTGCCACGATAGGCGCCACGACGTTCACCCTCGACGTCCGCGTTTTTTTTCAGAGGCCAACGTCCCACTCAAGCAACGAAGCCATGCCTTATTCCTGGGTCGCTCACCGGTTTTGGTTTCCGGTTTACCAAAAATGCCAATACCAGTTTCTCTGTTCCTCAGTTCCCGTGTTGCTGTAGCCTAGGCGTCGGCATAAGGTGTTGCTTTGATGTAATACCTTTAAAAAAAAAATAAAAAAAAATGCCGACACCCAAAGCAACAGCAACACATGAACAAAGAGAAACACGCGTGGGCGTCGTGGGGCAGGTCCCGCTGCCGGCGTGAAATATTTCCTCCTGTGCGTACGCCATTGCTTGCGTGACCTTCTCGTGGCTACTTGCTTTGGTGCCCCAAAGACCACCATTTTGTTTTGGGGACCTGGGACCTGGACCTGGACCTGGGACCTGGGACCAAACACGGGGCAGGCAGTTCCGCGCGAAAATACCTTTGGCCCGGCGCGCCCTTAGACGCGCGAGCGTCCACTTCGATTCGGGAGTCATTTTAATTCCAAACACCATGGTGGCCGCGCTACACAGAATTTTCTCCAGCCTGGTGCGGGCTGCTGTCTACGTTTTGTTTTTCTTCAGAGACCAACGTTACACTCAAGCAACGCAGCCATGCCGACAACTAAGCGACAGCAACACAGGAAACAAAGCAGAAACAAGAGACTCTGGTGATGGAACGTCGACTCCTGAAGGCACAGCCGGAGCCGTGGCGGCCCCTGAAAACAAAGGGACACGCAAGCCTATCCATCTAGAGCACCAGCGCCGACAGGACTAAAGGAACTTGGGCTCGAAGGAACAGGACTTGAGGATATGGAAGACGGAGGACACGGACACCGGTTTTCTGGTTTCCGGTTTACCAAAAATACCAATACCAGGTTCCCTGTTCTTTGGTCCCCGTTTTTTTTTTGTTTTTTTTTCAGAGGCCAACGTTACACTCAAGCAACGCAGCCATGCCGACACCTATGCGACAGCAACACAGGAAACGAAGAGGAAACAAGAGACCCTGGTGTTGGAACGGAAACTCCCAAAGGCACGGCCGGAGCCGTAGCGGCCCCTGAAAACACATGGACACGCAAGCCAATCCATCTAGAGCACCAGAGCCGACAGGACTACAGGAACTTTGACTCGGGGGAACGGGACTTGAGGAGAAGGAAGACGAAGGACACGGACACGAGGGAATGGAAGTCAGGAAACTCGAGGCACGTGGGACGATGGACCGATGAGGGAACGACTGGAAGAAAGCTGAAAGGACTCGAGGGGAGAGGGAGACGTAGAAGCAAAGGATGACGAAAGAATAGGGAAGGGGCAGACAGGGATGGGTGGAGAGAGAAAGACAGGGAGATGCGGGGCAGGGGGCAGGCAGGGATGGGAGGGAGAGAGAAAGACAGGGAGATGCGGGGGGCCAATAAGAACAGCGAAGGGAGTGAGAAACAGGCAGGATGAGCGGGGAGAAGAGAAGAGGGCAGGGAAAGCAGGGAGGCGTGGGAGGGTGGCAGGGAGCGTGGGGGGGGGGAGGCAGGTGGGACGATGGCTTTTTCTGTGTGGACTCGTGGCGTGGCTTTGACGCATCGATGCCTCTGAAAAAAAAAAAAAAAAAGGACCGGTTCTGCAGCCTGTGGGCGACACCGCCGCTCCTTTGCGCGGTGCTTGCTGCGCCCGTTTTTTTTTTGTTTTTTTTTGTGCCACGATAGGCGCCACGACGTTCACCCTCGACGTCCGCGTTTTTTTTTCAGAGGCCAACGTCCCACTCAAGCAACGAAGCCATGCCTTATTCCTGGGTCGCTCACCGGTTTCTGGTTTCCGGTTTACCAAAAATACCAATACCAGTTCCTCTGTTCCTCAGTTCCCGTGTTGCTGTAGCCTAGGCGTCGGCATAAGGTGTTGCTTTGATGTAATACCTTTAAAAAAAAAAAAAAATGCCGACACCCAAAGCAACAGCAACACAGGAACAAAGAGAAACACGCGTGGGCGTCGTGGGGCAGGTCCCGCTGCCGGCGTGAAAGATTTCCTCCTGTGCGTACGCCATTGCTTGCGTGACCTTCTCGTGGCTACTTGCTTTGGTGCCCCAAAGACCACCATTTTGTTTTGGGGACCTGGGACCTGGACCTGGACCTCGGACCTGGGACCAAACACGGGGCAGGCAGTGCCGCGCGAAAATACCTTTGGCCCGGCGCGCCCTTAGACGCGCGAGCGTCCACTTCGATTCGGGAGTCATTTTATTTCCAAACACCATGGTGGCCGCGCTAAACAGAAATTTCTCCAGCCTGGTGCGGGCTGCTGTCTACGTTTTGTTTTTCTTCAGAGACCAACGTTACACTCAAGCAACGCAGCCATGCCGACAACTAAGCGACAGCAACACAGGAAACAAAGCAGAAACAAGAGACTCTGGTGATGGAACGCAGACTCCTGAAGGCACAGCCGGTGCCGTGGCGGCCCCTGAAAACACAGGGACACGCAGGCCTATCCATCTAGAGCACCAGCGCCGACAGGACTAAAGGAACTTGGGCTCGAAGGAACAGGACTTGAGGATATGGAAGACGGAGGACACGGACACCGGTTTTATGGTTTCCGGTTTACCAAAAATACCAATACCAGGTTCCCTGTTCTTTGGTCCCCGTGTTGCTGTAGCTTAGGCGTCGGCATAAGGGGTTGCTTGGATGTAATACCTTAAAAAAAAAAAAAAGGACACGAGGGAATGGAAGTCAGGAAACTCGAGGCACGTGGGACGATGGACCGATGAGGGAGCGACTGGAAGAAAGCTGAAAGGACTCGAGGGGAGAGGGAGACGTAGAAGCAAAGGATGACGAAAGAATAGGGAAGGGGCAGGCAGGGATGGGGGGAGAGAGAAAGACAGGAAGATGCGGGGGAGGGGGCAGGCAGGGATGGGAGGGAGAGAGAAAGACAGGGAGATGCGGGGGGCCAATAAGAACAGCGAAGGGAGTGAGAAACAGGCAGGATGAGCGGGGAGAAGAGAAGAGGGCAGGGAAAGCAGGGATATTTTTTTTTTATTAAAGGTATTACATCAAAGCAACACCTTATGCCGACGCCTGGGCTACAGCAACACGGGGACCAAGGAACAAGGAAACTGGTATTGGTATTTTTTGGTAAACCGGAAACCAGAAACCGGTGAGCGACCCAGGAATCGAAGGGAGGCGTGGGAGGGTGGCAGGGAGCGTGGGGGGGGGGAGGCAGGTGGGACGATGGCTTTTTCTGTGTGGACTCGTGGCGTGGCTTTGACGCATCGATGCCTCTGAACAAAAAAAAAAAAAAAAGGACCGGTTCTGCAGCCTGTGGGCGACACCGCCGCTCCTTTGCGCGGTGCTTGCTGCGCCCGTTTTTTTTTGTTTTTTTTTGGTTCCACGATAGGCGCCACGACGTTCACCCTCGACGTCCGCGTTTTTTTCAGAGGCCAACGTCCCACTCAAGCAACGAAAAGGGCCATGCCGACACCCAAGCAACAGCAACACAGCGAACAAAGAGGAAAACACGCGCTGCGGGGTCGTGGGGCAGGTCCCGCTTCCGGCGTGAAAGATTTCCTCCTGTGCGTACGCCATTGCTTGTGTGACCTTCTCGTGGCTACTTGCTTTGGTGCCCCAAAGACCACCATTTTGTTTTGGGGACCTGGGACCTGGACCTGGACCTGGGACCTGGGACCAAACACGGGGCAGGCAGTGCCGCGCGAAAATACCTTTGGCCCGGCGCGCCCTTAGACGCGCAAGCGTCCACTTCGATTCGGGAGTCATTTTATTTCCAAACACCATGGTGGCCGCGCTACACAGAAATTTCTCCAGCCTGGTGCGGGCTGCTGTCTACGTTTTGTTTTTCTTCAGAGGCCAACGTGACACTCAAGCAACGCAGCCATGCCGACAACTAAGCGACAGCAACACAGGAAACAAAGCAGAAACAAGAGACTCTGGTGATGGAACGCAGACTCCTGAAGGCCCAGCCGGAGCCGTGGCGGCCCCTGAAAACACAGGGACACGCAAGCCTATCCATCTAGAGCACCAGCGCCGACAGGACTAAAGGAACTTGGGCTCGAAGGAACAGGACTTGAGGATATGGAAGACGGAGGACACGGACACCGGCTTTCTGGTTTCCGGTTTACCAAAAATACCAATACCAGGTTCCCTGTTCTTTGGTCCCCGTGTTGCTGTAGCCTAGGCGTCGGCATAAGGTGTTGCTTGGATGTAATACCTTAGAGAAAAAAAAAGGACACGAGGGAATGGAAGTCAGGAAACTTGAGGCACGTGGGACGATGGACCGATGAGGGAACGACTGGAAGAAAGCTGAAAGGACTCGAGGGGAGAGGGAGACGTAGAAGCAAAGGATGACGAAAGAATAGGGAAGGGGCAGGCAGGGATGGGGGGAGAGAGAAAGACAGAGAGATGCGGGGGAGGGGGCAGGCAGGGATGGGAGGGAGAGAGAAAGACAGGGAGATGCGGGGGGCCAATAAGAACAGCGAAGGGAGTGAGAAACAGGCAGGATGAGCGGGGAGAAGAGAAGAGGGCAGAGAAAGCAGGGAGGCGTGGGAGGGTGGCAGGGAGCGTGGGGGGGGGGGAGGCACGTGGGACAATGGCTTTTTCTGCGTGGACTCGTGGCGTGGCTTTGACGCATCGATGCCTCTGAAAAAAAAAAAAAAAAAAAGGACCGGTTCTGCAGCCAGTGGGCGACACCGCCGCTCCTTTGCGCGGTGCTTGCTGCGCCCGTTTTTTTTTTGTTTTTTTTTGTGCCACGATAGGCGACACGACGTTCACCCTCGACGTCCGCGTTTTTTTTCAGAGGCCAACGTCCCACTCAAGCAACGAAGCCATGCCGACACCTAAGCGACAGCAACACAGGAACAAAGAGGAAACACGCGTGGGCGTCGTGGGGCAGGTCCCGCTGCCGGCGTGAAAGATTTCCTCCTGTGCGTACGCCATTGCTTGCGTGACCTTCTCGTGGCTACTTGCTTTGGTGCCCCAAAGACCACCATTTTGTTTTGTGGACCTGGGACCTGGACCTGGACCTGGGACCTGGGACCAAACACGGGGCAGGCAGTGCCGCGCGAAAATACCTTTGGCCCGGCGCGCCCTTAGACGCGCGAGCGTCAACTTCGATTCGGGAGTCATTTTATTTCCAAACACCATGGTGGCCGCGCTAAACAGAAATTTCTCCAGCCTGGTGCGGGCTGCTGTCTACGTTTTGTTTTTCTTCAGAGACCAACGTTACACTCAAGCAACGCAGCCATGCCGACAACTAAGCGACAGCAACACAGGAAACAAAGCAGAAACAAGAGATTCTGGTGATGGAACGCAGACTCCTGAAGGCACAGCCGGAGCCGTGGCGGCCCCTGCAAACACAGGGACACGCAAGCCAATCCATCTAGAGCACCAGAGCCGACAGGACTAAGGAACTTGGACTCGTGGGATTGGGACTTGAGGATAAGGAAGACGAAGGACACGGACACCGGTTTTCTGGTTTCCGGTTTACCAAAAATACCAATACCAGGTTCCCTGTTCTTTGGTCCCCGTGTTGCTGTAGCTTAGGCGTCGGCATAAGGTGTTGCTTGGATGTAATACCTTAAAAAAAAAAAAAAGGACACGAGGGAATGGAAGTCAGGAAACTCGAGGCACGTGGGACGATGGACCGATGAGGGAGCGACTGGAAGAAAGCTGAAAGGACTCGAGGGGAGAGGGAGACGTAGAAGCAAAGGATGACGGAAGAATAGGGAAGGGGCAGGCAGGGATGGGGGGAGAGAGAAAGACAGGAAGATGCGGTGGAGGGGGCAGGCAGGGATGGGAGGGAGAGAGAAAGACAGGGAGATGCGGGGGGCCAATAAGAACAGCGAAGGGAGTGAGAAACAGGCAGGATGAGCGGGGAGAAGAGAAGAGGGCAGGGAAAGCAGGGATTTTTATTTTATTTTAAAGGTATTACATCAAAGCAACACCTTATGCCGACGCCTGGGCTACAGCAACACGGGGACCAAGGAACAAGGAAACTGGTATTGGTATTTTTGGTAAACCGGAAACCAGAAACCGGTGAGCGACCCAGGAATCGAAGGGAGGCGTGGGAGGGTGGCGGGGAGCGTGGGGGGGGGGAGGCAGGTGGGACGATGGCTTTTTCTGGTGGACTTCGTGGGCGTGGCTTGACGCATCGATGCCTACTGGAAAAAAAAAAAAAAAAAAAAGGACGGTTCTGCAGCCTGGGGGACACCGCCCGCTCCTTTGCACGGGTGCCTGCTGCGCCGTTTTTTTTTTTTTTTTTTTGCTGCCACGATAGGCGCCACGACGTTCACCTTCGACGTCCGCGTTTTTTTTCAGAGGCCAACGTCCCACGCAAGCAACGAAGCCATGCCTTATGCCTGGGTCGCTCACCGGTTTCTGGTTTCCGGTTTACCAAAAATACCAATACCAGTTTCTCTGTTCCTCAGTTCCCGTGTTGCTGTAGCCTAGGCGTCGGCATAAGGTGTTGCTTTGATGTCATACCTTTAAAAAAAAAATAAAAAAAAATGCCGACACCCAAAGCAACAGCAACACAGGAACAAAGAGAAACACGCGTGGGCGTCGTGGGGCAGGTCCCGCTGCCGGCGTGAAAGATTTCCTCCTGTGCGTAAGCCATTGCTTGCGTGACCTTCTCGTGGCTACTTGCTTTGGTGCCCCAAAGACCACCATTTTGTTTTGGGGACCTGGGACCTGGACCTGGACCTGGGACCTGGGACCAAACACGGGGCAGGCAGTGCCGCGCGAAAATACCTTTGGCCCGGCGCGCCCTTAGACGCGCGAGAGTCCACTTCGATTCGGGAGTCATTTTATTTCCAAACACCATGGTGGCCGCGCTACACAGAAATTTCTCCAGCCTGGTGCGGGCTGCTGTCTACGTTTTGTTTTTCTTCAGAGATCAACGTTAGACTCAAGCAACGCAGCCATGCCGACAACTAAGCGACAACAACACAGGAAACAAAGCAGAAACAAGAGACTCTGGTGATGGAACGCAGACTCCTGAAGGCACAGCCAGAGCCGTGGCGGCCCCTGAAAACACAGGGACACGCAAGCCTATCCATCTAGAGCACCAGCGCCGACAGGACTAAAGGAACTTGGGCTCGAAGGAACAGAACTTGAGGATATGGAAGACGGAGGACACGGACACCGGTTTTCTGGTTTCCGGTTTACCAAAAATACCAATACCAGGTTCCCTGTTCTTTGGTCCCCGTTTTTTTTTTTTTTTTTTTTCAGAGGCCAACGTTACACTCAAGCAACGCAGCCATGCCGACACCTATGCGACAGCAACACAGGAAACGAAGAGGAAACAAGAGACCCTGGTGTTGGAACGGAGACTCCGAAGGCACGGCCGGAGCCGTGGTGGACCCTGAAAACACAGGGACACGCAAGCCAATCCATCGAGAGCACCAGAGCGACAGGTGTTGCTTGGAGCTAAACCTTAAAAAAAAAAAATGACACGAGGGAATGGAAGTAGGAAACTCGAGGCAGCGTTAGGTGGACACGATGGACCGATGAGGGAACGGATGGAAGAAAAGCTGAAAGGACTGGGGAGAGGGAACGTAGAAGCAAAGATGACGGAAAGAATAGGGAAGGGGCAGACAGGGAGGGGTGGAGAGAGAAAGACAGGGAGATGCGGGGGAGGGGGCAGGCAGGGATGGGAGGGAGAGAGAAAGACAGGGAGATGCGGGGGGCCAATAAGAACAGCGAAGGGAGTGAGAAACAGGCAGGATGAGCAGGGAGAAGAGAAGAGGGCAGGGAAAGCAGGGAGGCGTGGGAGGGTGGCAGGGAGCGTGGGGGGGGGGAGGCAGGTGGGACGATGGCTTTTTCTGTGTGGACTCGTGGCGTGGCTTTGACGCATCGACGCCTCTGAAAAAAAAAAAAAAAAAAAAGGACCGGTTCTGCAGCCAGTGGGCGACACCGCCGCTCCTTTGCGCGGTGCTTGCTGCGCCCGTTTTTTTTTTTTTTTTTTGTGCCACGATAGGCGCCACGACGTTCACCCTCGACGTCCGCGTTTTTTTTCAGAGGCCAACGTCCCACTCAAGCAACGAAGCCATGCATTATTCCTGGGTCGCTCACCGGTTTCTGGTTTCCGGTTTACCAAAAATACCAATACCAGTTTCTCTGTTCTTCAGTTCCCGTGTTGCTGTAGCCTAGGCGTCGGCATAAGGTGTTGCTTTGATGTAATACCTTTAAAAAAAAAATAAAAAAAAATGCCGACACCCAAAGCAACAGCAACACAGGAACAAAGAGAAACACGCGTGGGCGTCGTGGGGCAGGTCCCGCTGCCGGCGTGAAAGATATCCTCCTGTGCGTACGCCATTGCTTGCGTGACCTTCTCGTGGCTACTTGCTTTGGTGCCCCAAAGACCACCATTTTGTTTTGGGGACCTGGGACCTGGACCTGGACCTGGGACCTGGGACCAAACACGGGGCAGGCAGTGCCGCGCTAAAATACCTTTGGCCCGGCGCGCCCTTAGACGCGCGAGCGTCCACTTCGATTCGGGAGTCATTTTATTTCCAAACACCATGGTGGCCGCGCTACACAGAAATTCTCCAGCCTGGTGCGGGCTGCTGTCTACGTTTTGTTTTTCTTCAGAGACCAACTTTACACTCAAGCAACGCAGCCATGCCGACAACTAAGCGACAGCAACACAGGAAACAAAGCAGAAACAAGAGACTCTGGTGATGGAACGCAGACTCCTGAAGGCACAGCCGGAGCCGTGGCGGCCCCTGAAAACACAGGGACACGCAAGCCTATCCATCTAGAGCACCAGCGCCGACAGGACTAAAGGAACTTGGGCTCGAAGGAACAGGACTTGAGGATATGGAAGACGGAGGACACGGACACCGGTTTTCTGGTTTCCGGTTACCAAAAATACCAATACCAGGTTCCCTGTTCTTTGGTCCCCGTTTTTTTTTTTTTTTTTTTTCAGAGGCCAACGTTACACTCAAGCAACGCAGCCATGCTGACACCTAAGCGACAGCAACCCAGGAAACGAAGAGGAAACAAGAGACCCTGGTGTTGGAACGGAGACCCCCGAAGGCACGGCCGGAGCCGTGGCGGACCCTGAAAACACAGGGACACGCAAGCCAATCCATCGAGAGCACCAGAGCCGACAGGTGTTGCTTGGATGTAATAACTTAAAAAAAAAAAAAAGGACACGAGGGAATGGAAGTCAGGAAACTCGAGGCACGTGGGACGATGGACCGATGAGGGAACGACTGGAAGAAAGCTGAAAGGACTCGAGGGGAGAGGGAGACTTAGAAGCAAAGGATGACGAAAGAATAGGGAAGGGGCAGACAGGGATGGGTGGAGAGAGAAAGACAGGGAGATGCGGGGCAGGGGGCAGGCAGGGATGGGAGGGAGAGAGAAAGACAGGGAGATGCGGGGGGCCAACAAGAACAGCGAAGGGAGTGAGAAACAGGCAGGATGAGCGGGGAGAAGAGAAGAGGGCAGGGAAAGCAGGGAGGCGTGGGAGGATGGCAGGGAGCGTGGGGGGGGGGAGGCAGGTGGGACGATGGCTTTTTCTGTGTGGACTCGTGGCGTGGCTTTGACGCATCGATGCCTCTGAAAAAAAAAGAAAAAAAAAAGGACCGGTTCTGCAGCCAGTGGGCGACACCGCCGCTCCTTTGCGCGGTGCTTGCTTCGCCCGTTTTTTTTTTGTTTTGCTTTGTGCCACGATAGGCGACACGACGTTCACCCTCGACGTCCGCGTTTTTTTTCAGAGGCCAACGTCCCACTCAAGCAACGAAGCCATGCCTTTTTCCTGGGTCGCTCACCGGTTTCTGGTTTCCGGTTTACCAAAAATACCAATACCAGTTTCTCTGTTCTTCAGTTCCCGTGTTGCTGTAGCCTAGGCGTCGGCATAAGGTGTTGCTTTGATGTAATACCTTTAAAAAAAAATAAAAAAAAATGCCGACACCCAAAGCAACAGCAACACAGGAACAAAGAGAAACACGCGTGGGCGTCGTGGGGCAGGTCCCGCTGCCGGCGTGAAAGATTTCCTCCTGTGCGTACGCCATTGCTTGCGTGACCTTCTCGTGGCTACTTGCTTTGGTGCCCCAAAGACCACCATTTTGTTTTGGGGACCTGGGACCTGGACCTGGACCTGGGACCTGGGACCAAACACGGGGCAGGCAGTGCCGCGCGAAAATACCTTTGGCCCGGCGCGCCCTTAGACGCGCGAGCGTCCACTTCGATTCGGGAGTCATTTTATTTCCAAGGGGGGGGATGGTTCCACCTTTGGGCTAGTGGTTAACGATGTTATCTGCAATCCTAAAGGCTCCAGGTTCGATTCCTGGGTCGCTCACCGGTTTCCGGTTTCCGGTTTACCAAAAAAACCAATACCAGTTTCTCTGTTCCTCTGTTCCCGTGTTGCTGTAGCCTAGGCGTCGGCATAAGGTGTTGCTTTGATGTAATACCTTTTAAAAAAAAAAAAAAAATGGTGGCCGCGCTACAAAGAAATTTCTCCAGCCTGGTGCGGGCTGCTGTCTACGTTTTGTTTTTCTTCAGAGACCAACGTTACACTCAAGCAACGCAGCCATGCCGACACCTAAGCGACAGCAACACAGGAAACAAAGAGGAAACAAGAGACCCTGGTGTTGGAACGGGAATCCCGAAGGCACGGCCGGAACCCTGGCGGCCCCTGCAAGCACAGGGACACGCAAGCCTATCCATCTAGAGCACCAGAGCCGACAGGACTACAGGAACTTGGGCTCGAAGGAACAGGACTTGAGGATATGGAAGACGGAGGACACGGACACCGGTTTTCTGGTTTCCGGTTTACCAAAAATACCAATACCAGGTTCCCTGTTCTTTGGTCCCCGTTTTTTTTTTTGTTTTTTTTCAGAGGCCAACGTTACACTCAAGCAACGCAGCCATGCCGACACCTAAGCGACAGCAACACAGGAAACAAAGAGGAAACAAGAGACCCTAGTGTTGGAACGGAGACTCCCGAAGGCACGGCCGGAGCCGTGGCGGACCCTGAAAACACAGGGACACGCAAGCCAATCCATCGAGAGCACCAGAGCCGACAGGTTTTGCTTGGATGTAATACCTTAAAAAAAAAAAAAAGGACACGAGGGAATGGAAGTCAGGAAACTCGAGGCACGTGGGACGATGGACCGATGAGGGAACGACTGGAAGAAAGCTGAAAGGACTCGAGGGGAGAGGGAGACGTAGAAGCAAAGAATGACGGAAGAATAGGGAAGGGGCAGGCAGGGATGGGGGGAGAGAGAAAGACAGGAAGATGCGGGGGAGGGGGCAGGCAGGGATGGGAGGGAGAGAGAAAGACAGGGAGATGCGGGGGGCCAATAAGAACAGCGAAGGGAGTGAGAAACAGGCAGGATGAGCGGGGAGAAGAGAAGAGGGCAGGGAAAGTAGGGAGGCGTGGGAGGGTGGCAGGGAGCGTGGGGGAGGGGAGGCAGGTGGGACGATGGCTTTTTCTGTGTGGACTCGTGGCGTGGCTTTGACGCATCGATGCCTCTGAACAAAAAAAAAAAAAAAAGGACCGGTTCTGCAGCCTGTGGGCGACACCGCCGCTCCTTTGCGCGGTGCTTGCTGGCTGCCGTTTTTTTTTTTTTTTTTGGTGCCACGATTAGGCGCGCAAACGACGTTCACCCTTCGACGTCCCGCGTTTTTTTTTCAGAGGCCAACGTCCCACTCAAGCACACCGGAAGCCATGCCTTATTCCTGGGTCGCTCACCGGTTTTGGTTTCCGGTTTACCAAAAATACCAATACCAGTTTCTCTGTTCCTCAGTTCCCGTGTTGCTGTAGCCTAGGCGTCGGCATAAGGTGTTGCTTTGATGTCATACCTTTTAAAAAAAAATAAAAAAAAATGCCGACACCCAAAGCAACAGCAACACAGGAACAAAGAGAAACACGCGTGGG
>VFSX01000935.1:0-20475 GCA_016618255.1 Chlamydomonas sp. UWO 241
CGTTTTTTTTTTCTTTTTTTCAGAGGCCAACGTTACACTCAAGCAACGCAGCCATGCCGACACCTAAGCGACAGCAACACAGGAAACAAAGAGGAAACAAGAGACCCTGGTGTTGGTATTTTTTGGTAAACCGGAAACCAGAAACCGGTGAGCGACCCAGGAATCGAACCTGGAGCCTACCTTGAGGGGTGAATAAGCAAAAGAACCGAGGGAAGTCAGGAAACTCGAGGCACGTGGGACGATGGAACGATGAGGGAACGACTGGAAGAGAGCTGAAAAGGACTCGAGGGGAGAGGGAGACGTATAAGCAAGGGATGACGAATGAATACCTTTTTTTTTTTTTTTTAAATGTATTACATCAAAGCAACACCTTATGCCGACGCCTAGGCTACAGCAACACGGGGACCAAGGAACAAGGAAACCGGTATTGGCATTTTTGGTAAACCGGAAACCAGAAACCGGTGAGCGACCCAGGAATCGAACCTGGAGCCTTTAGGATTGCAGATAACATCGTTAACCACTAGCCCAAAGGTGGAACCATCCCCCCCCAAAAGGGGGCGGGGCACGCAAGGAGGGGAGGGAGGGCAGGGAGAGGGAACAAGCAGGGAGTGGGCAGGCAGGGAGAGGGAAGGGGGGAATGGCAGACAAGAAGGGATGGTGGTGCAGGCAGGGGGGGGATGGTTCCACCTTTGGGCTAGTGGTTAACGATGTTATCTGCAATCCTAAAGGCTCCAGGCTCGATTCCTGGGTCGCTCACCGGTTTCTGGTTTCCGGTTTACCAAAAATACCAATACCAGTTTCCTTGTTCCTTGGTCCCCGTGTTGCTGTAGCCTAGGCGTCGGCATAAGGTGTTGCTTTGATGTAATACCTTTAAAAAAAAAAAAAAAAAAAGGCAGGCAGGGGGTCTCAGTTCCAACACCAGGGTCTCTTGTTTCCTCTTTGTTTCCTGTGTTGCTGTCGCTTAGGTGTCGGCATGGCTGCGTTGCTTGAGTGTAACGTTGGCCGCTGAAAAAAAAAAAAAAAAAAAAAAAGGCAGGGCGGAAAGGGGCAGGCAGGGATGGGGGGGAGAGAAAGACAGGGAGATGCGGGGTAGGGGGCAGGCAGGGATGGGATTTTTTAATTTTTTTTCAGAGGCCAACGTTACACTCAAGCAACGCAGCCATGCCGACACCTAAGCGACAGCAACACAGGAAACAAAGAGGAAACAAGAGACCCTGGTGTTGGAACGGAGACTCCCGAAGGCACGGCCGGAACCGTGGCGGCCCCTGCAAACACAGGGACACGCAAGCCAATCCATCTAGAGCACCAGAGCCGACAGGACTCAAGGAACTTGGACTCGGGGGAACGGGACTTGAGGATCAGGAAGACGAAGGACACGGACACGAGGGAATGGAAGTCAGGAAACTCGAGGCACGTGGGACGATGGAACGATGAGGGAACGACTGGAAGAGAGCTGAAAAGGACTCGAGGGGAGAGGGAGACGTATAAGCAAGGGATGACGAATGAATACCTTTTTTTTTTTTTTTTAAATGTATCAAAGCAACACCTTATGCCGACGCCTAGGCTACAGCAACACGGGGACCAAGGAACAAGGAAACCGGTATTGGCATTTTTGGTAAACCGGAAACCAGAAACCGGTGAGCGACCCAGGAATCGAACCTGGAGCCTTTAGGATTTCAGATAACCTGTCGGGAAGGGGAGGGAGGGGGGGCAACCGGGGGGGGGGGGGACGGGGGCGGGCACGCATAGGGGGAGGGAGGGCAGGGAGAGGGAACAAGCAGGGAGTGGGCAGGCAGGGAGAGGGAAGGGGGGAATGGCAGACAAGAAGGGATGGTGGTGCAGGCAGGGGGGGGATGGTTCCACCTTTGGGCTAGTGGTTAACGATGTTATCTGCAATCCTAAAGGCTCCACGTTCGATTCCTGGGTCGCTGACCGGTTTCTGGTTTCCGGTTTACCAAAAATACCAATACCAGTTTCCTTGTTCCTTGGTCCCCGTGTTGCTGTAGCCTAGGCGTCGGCATAAGGTGTTGCTTTGATGTAATACCTTTTAAAAAAAAAAAAAAAAAAGGCAGGCAGGTCTCAGTTCCAACACCAGGGTCTCTTGTTTCCTCTTTGTTTCCTGTGTTGCTGTCGCTTAGGTGTCGGCATGGCTGCGTTGCTTGAGTGTAACGTTGGCCTGTGAAAGAAAAAAAAAAAAAAAAAAAGCCAGGGCGGAAAGGGGCAGGCAGGGATGGGGGGGAGAGAAAGACAGGGAGATGCGGGGTAGGGGGCAGGCAGGGATGGGATTTTTTATTTTTTTTTCAGAGGCCAACGTTACACTCAAGCAACGCAGCCATGCCGACACCTAAGCGACAGCAACACAGGAAACAAAGAGGAAACAAGAGACCCTGGTGTTGGAACGGAGACTCCCGAAGGCACGGCCGGAACCGTGGCGGCCCCTGCAAACACAAGGACACGCAAGCCAATCCATCTAGAGCACCAGAGCCGACAGGACTACAGGAACTTTGACTCGGGGGAACGGGACTTGAGGAGAAGGAAGACGAAGGACACGGACACGAGGGAATGGAAGTCAGGAAAACTCGAGGCACGTGGGACGATGGAACGATGAGGGAACGACTGGAAGAAAGCTAAAAAGGACTCGAGGGGAGAGGGAGACGTAGAAGCAAGGGATGACGAAAGAATACCTGTATGGAAGGGGAGGGAGGGGGGGGCACGGGGGCGTTTTTTTTTTTTTTTCACAAGGTATTACATCAAAGCAACACCTATTGCCGACGCCTAGGCTACAGCAACACGGGAACTGAGGAAAAGGGAAACTGGTATTGGTATTTTTGGTAAACCGGAAACCAGAAACCGGTGAGCGACCCAGGAATCGAACCTGGGGCCTTTAGGTGGGGGGGATGAAAGGAGGGGCACAGAGAAGACTAAAAAGCACGCCTAACCGGGAGAGCAGCAAACTCAAAACGTGGGAGGGAGGTGTGGGAGAGAAGGTGGGGGGGTGGGAGGTGAAGACCGGGGAGCGTGGGACGAGCAAACGGAGCAGTGAGAGGGGGAGACGGACCAGAGTGGGGAGAGGAGAGAGGGAGGAGGGGGTAGGGATAGTAAAAGTTGAAGAAACGGGAGGCGGGCGTGGTGGCTGAGGAGAGGGCGAGAGGCAGAGGAGAAGAACAGGGAGTGGGAGGAAGAATGAAGGGGGCGAGAGGCAGAGAAGACGAATAGGGAGAGGGATGAAAAGGGAAGGGGGGGGAGCTGGAAGGCAGATGGGGAGGCCGGTGCACAGGGAATGGGGAGGACTGGCGGAGGGACTCCTTCGCCAGCCCCCCCCCCCCCCCACACCTGCCCACCGGCTTGAGCCAGAGGGCAGGTGGGGGGGATGAAAGGAGGGGCACAGAGACGACTAAAAAACACGCCTTACCGGGAGGGCAGCAAACTCAAAACGTGGGAGGGAGGCGTGTTGCTGAAGCCTAGGCGTCGGCATAATATTTTTTTTTTTTTTTTCAGAGGCCAACGTTAAACTCATAAAAAAAAATCAAGCAACGCAGCCATGCCGACACCTAAGCGACAGCAACACAGGAAACAAAGAGGAAACAAGAGACCCTGGTGTTGGAACGGAGACTCCCGAAGGCACGGCCGGAACCGTGGCGGCCCCTGCAAACCCAGGGACACGCAAGCCAATCCATTTAGAGCACCAGAGCCGACAGGACTAAAGGAACTTTGACTCGGGGGAACGGGACTTGAGGAGAAAAAAGACGAAGGACACGGACACGAGGGATTTTTTTTTTTTTTTTTTTTTTTTAAAGGTATTACATCAAAGCAACACCCTATTCCGACGCCTGGGCTACAGCAACACGGGGACCAAGGAACAAGGAAACTGGTATTGGTATTTTTTGGTAAACCGGAAACCAGAAACCGGTGAGCGACCCAGGAATCGAACCTGGAGCCTACCTTGAGGGATGAATAAGCAAAAGAACCGAGGGAAGTCAGGAAACTCGAGGCACGTGGGACGATGGAACGATGAGGGAACGACTGGAAGAGAGCTGAAAAGGACTCGAGGGGAGAGGGAGACGTATAAGCAAGGGATGACGAATGAATACTTTTTTTTTTTTTTTAAATGTATTACATCAAAGCAACACCTTATGCCGACGCCTAGGCTACAGCAACACGGGGACCAAGGAACAAGGAAACCGGTATTGGCATTTTTGGTAAACCGGAAACCAGAAACCGGTGAGCGACCCAGGAATCGAACCTGGAGCCTTTAGGATTTCAGATTACATCGTTAACCACTATCCCAAAGGTGGAACCATCCCCCCCCCGGGGAGAGAAGAGGGCAGGGAAAGCAGGGAGGCGTGGGAGGGTGGGAGGGAGCGTGGGGGGGGGTGGGAGGTGAATATCAGGGAGCGTGGGACGAGCAAACAGAGCAGAGAGAGGGGGAGACGGATCAGATCGGGGAGAGGAGATTTTTTTTTTTTAGAGGGAGGAGGGGGGAGGGATAGGGAGAGTGGAAGAACCGGGAGGCGGGCGAGGTGGCTGAGAAGAGAGCGAGAGGCAGTGGAGAAGAACAGGGAGAGGGAGGAAAAAGGAAGGGGGCGGAGCCGGAAGGCGGATTTTTTTATTATTTTTTTTTAAAAGGTATTACATCAAAGCAACACCTTATGCCGACGCCTAGGCTACAGCAACACGGGAACTGAGGAACAGAGAAACTGGTATTGGTATTTTTGGTAAACCGGAAACCAGAAACCGGCGAGCGACCCAGGAATCGAACCTGGATTTTTTTTTATTTTAAAAAGGTATTACATCAAAGCAACACCTTATGCCGACGCCTAGGCTACAGCAACACGGGAACTGAGGAACAGGGAAACTGGTATTGATATTTTTGGTAAACCGGAAACCAGAAACCGGTGAGCGACCCAGGAATCGAACCTGGAGCCTTCAGGATTGCGGATAACATCGTTAATCGAACCTGGAGCCTTTAAGATTGCAGATAACATCGTTAACCACTACCCCAAAGGTGGAACCATCCCCCCCCGATGGGGAGGCAGGTGCACATGGAATGGGGAGGACTGGCGGAGGGCCTCCTCCGCCCATCACGCCCCCCGCCCCCACCATCCTGCCACGTCGGCTTGAGCCAAGAAGGGCAGTTTTTTTGTTTTTTAAAAGGTATTACATCAAAGCAACACTTTATGCCGACGCCTAGGCTACAGCAACACGGGAACTGAGGAACAGGGAAACTGGTATTGGTATTTTTGATAAACCGGAAACCAGAAACCGGTGAGCGACCCAGGAATCGAACATGGGGCCTTTAGGTGGGGGGGATGAAAGGAGGGGCACAGAGAAGACTAAAAAGCACGCCTAACCGGGAGAGCAGCAAACTCAAAACGTGGGAGGGAGGCGTGGGAGAGAAGGTGGGGGGGGTGGGAGGTGAACACCGGGGAGCGTGGGACGAGCAAACGGAGCAGTGAGAGGGGGAGACGGACCAGATTGGGGAGAGGAGAGAGGGAGGAGGGGGTAGGGATAGGAAGAGTGGAAGAACCGGGAGGCGGGCGTGGTGGCCGAGGAGAGGGCGAGAGGCAGAGGAGAAGAAAAGGGAGAGGGAGGAAGAGGGAAGGGGGCGAGAGGCAGAGGAGAAGAACAGGGGGAGGAAGGAAAAAAGAATGGGGCGGAGCCAAAAAGCAGATGGGGAGGCAGGTGCACAGGGAATGGGGAGGACTGGCGGAGGGACTCCTCCGCCAGCCCTCCCCCCCCCACACCTGCCCACCGGCTTGAGCCTGAGGGCAGGTGGGGGGGATGAAAGGAGGGGCACAGAGAAGACTAAAAAACACGCCTAACCGGGAGGGCAGCAAACTCAAAACGTGGGAGGGAGGCGTGTTGCTGAAGCCTAGGCGTCGGCATAATATTTTTTTATTTTTTTTCAGAGGCCAACGTTAAACTCATAAAAAAAAATCAAGCAACGCAGCCATGCCGACACCTAAGCGACAGCAACACAGGAAACAAAGAGGAAACAAGAGACCCTGGTGTTGGAACGGAGACTCCCGAAGGCACGGTCGGAACCGTGGCGGCCCCTGCAAACACAGGGACACGCAAGCCAATCCATCTAGAGCACCAGAGCCGACAGGACTACAAGAACTTTTACTCGGGGGAACGGGACTTGAGGAGAAGAAAGACGAAGGACACGGACACGAGGGATTTTTTTTTTTTTTTTTTTTTTTAAAGGTATTACATCAAAGCAACACCCTATTCCGACGCCTGGACTACAGCAACACGGGGACCAAGGAACAAGGAAACTGGTATTGGTATTTTTTGGTAAACCGGAAACCAGAAACCGGTGAGCGACCCAGGAATCGAACCTGGAGCCTTTAGGATTGCAGATAACATCGTTAACCACTAGCCCAAAGGTGGAACCATCCCCCCCCAAAAGGGGGCGGGGCACGCAAGGAGGGGAGGGAGGGCAGGGAGAGGGAACAAGCAGGGAGTGGGCAGGCAGGGAGAGGGAAGGGGGGAATGGCAGACAAGAAGGGATGGTGGTGCAGGCAGGGGGGGGATGGTTCCACCTTTGGGCTAGTGGTTAACGATTTTATCTGCAATCCTAAAGGCTCCAGGTTCGATTCCTGGGTCGCTCACCGGTTTCTGGTTTCCGGGTTACCGAAAATACCAATACCAGTTTCTCTGTTCCTCAGTTCCCGTGTTGCTGTAGCCTAGGCGTCGGCATAAGGTGTTGCTTTGATGTAATACCTTTTAAAAAAAAAAAAAAAAAGGCAGGCAGGGGGTCTCAGTTCCAACACCAGGGTCTCTTGTTTCCTCTTTGCTTCCTGTGTTGCTGTCGCTTAGGTGTCGGCATGGCTGCGTTGCTTGAGTGTAACGTTGGCCGCTGAAAAAAAAAAAAAAAAAAAAAAAAGGCAGGGCGGAAAGGGGCAGGCAGGGATGGGGGGGAGAGAAAGACAGGGAGATGCGGGGTAGGGGGCAGGCAGGGATGGGATTTTTTAATTTTTTTTCAGAGGCCAACGTTACACTCAAGCAACGCAGCCATGCCGGCACCTAAGCGACAGCAACACAGGAAACAAAGAGGAAACAAGAGACCCTGGTGTTGGAACGGAGACTCCCGAAGGCACGGCTGGAGCCGTGGCGGCCCCTGAAAAAACAGGGACACGCAAGCCAATCCATCTAGAGCACCAGAGCCGACAGGACTAAAGGAACTTTGACTCGGGGGAACGGGACTTGAGGAGAAGGAAGACGAAGGACACGGACACGAGGGAATGGAAGTCAGGAAAACTCGAGGCACGTGGGACGATGGAACGATGAGGGAACGACTGGAAGAAAGCTGAAAAGGACTCGAGGGGAGAGGGAGACGTAGAAGCAAAGGATGACGAAAGAATACCTGTGTGGAGAGTGGAGAGTGGAGAGTGGAGAGTGGAGAGTGGAGAGTGGAGAGTGGAGAGTGGAGAGTGGGGCACGCAAGGAGGGGAGGGAGGGAAGGGAAGGGGAACAAGCAGGGAGTGGGCAGGCAGGGAGAGGGAAGGGGGGAATGGCAGACACGAAAGGATGGTGGTGCAGGCAGGGCTGGAAGGGGCAGGCAGGTATGGGGTGGAGAGAGAAAGACAGGGAGATGCAGGAGAGGGGACAGGCAGGGATGGGAGGGAGAGGTTAAGACAGGGAGATGCGGGGGGCCAATAAGAACAGTGAAGGGAGTGAGAAACAGGCAGAATGAGCGGGGAGCACGGGGGAGAGAAGAGGGCAGGGAAAGCAGGGAGGCGTGGGAGAGTGGGAAGGAGCGTGGGGGGTTTGTGGGAGGTGAAGACCGGGGAGCGTGGGACGAGCAAACAGAGCAGAGAGAGGGGGAGACGGACCAGATTGGGGAGAGGAGAGAGAGAGGAGGGGGTAGGGATAGGAAGAGTGGAAGAACCGGGAGGCGGGCGCGGTGGCTGAGGAGAGGGCGAGAGGCAGAGGAGAAGAACAGGGAGTGGGAGGAAGAATGAAGGGGGGGAGAGGCAGAGGAGACGAATAGGGGGAGGGAGGAAAAAAGAAGGGGGCGGAGCCAGAAGTCAGATGGGGAGGCAGGTGCACAGGGAATGGGGAGGGCTGGCGGAGGGACTCCTCCGCCAGCCCCCTCCCCCCCCACCTGCCCACCGGCTTGAGCCAGAGGGCAGGTGGGGGGGATGAAAGGAGGGGCACAGAGAGGACTAAAAAGCACGCCTAACCTGGAAAGCAGCAAACTCAAAACATGGGAGGGAGGCGTGAGAGAGAAGGTGGGGGGGGTGGGAGGTGAAGACCGGGGAGCGTGGGACGAGCAAACAGAGCAGTGAGAGGGGGAGACGGACCAGAGTGGGGAGAGGAGAGAGGGACGAGGGGGTAGGGATAGTAAAAGTGGAAGAACCGGGAGGCGGGCATGGTGGCTGAGGAGAGGGCGAGAGGCAGAGGAGAAGAACAGGGAGAGGGAGGAAGAATGAAGGGGGCGAGAGGCAGAGGAGACGAATAGGGAGAGGGAGGAAAAGGGAAGGGGGCGGAGCTGGAAGGCAGATGGGGAGGCAGGTGCACAGGGAATGGTTAGGACTGGCGGAGGGACTCCTCTGCCAGCCCCCCCCCCCCACCTGCCCACCGGCTTGAGCCAGAGGGCAGATGGGCAGGAATGAAAGGAGGTGCACAGAGAGGACTAAAAAGCACGCCTAACTGGGAAAGCAGCAAACTCAATCCGGTGTCTAACCTGATGCCAAAGCAAGAGAGTTTTTTTTTCTTTTTTTCTTTTGATGGGGGGACAGGGAGAGGGCTGGTGGAGGAGCGCCATGCCTCCACCAGTCCTCCCCCTCCCCCCCCACCCGCCTTCAGGCTCAAGCCAGAGGGCAGGTGGGGGGAATAGGAGGCAAAGCAGAAGAAACTAAAAAGGAAAAAAAGGCAGCAACGCGGCAGAACATGAGACACGGCCGAGTGGCTGGACTCTCTACCACAGAAAAAAGGGGGGGAAGGGGCAGAGAGAAAAGCAGCGGGTGGAAGGGAGGACAAAAAAAAAAAGGGGGAGTGAGGGGCTGCCTGACGGAACAGTGGTGGTCTCTGGGGCACCAAAGTAAGCAGACACGTGGAGGTCAGGCAAGCAATGGCGTACGCACAGCAGGAAACCTTTCACGCCGGCAGCGGGACCTGCCCCACGACGCCCACGCGGACGTCGAGGGTGTACGTTGTGTTCGCCTGTAGTGGCACCGGGCGCAGCAAGCACCGCGCAAAGGAGCGGCGGTGTCGCCCATTGGCTGCAGAACCAGTCCTTGTCACGCTCTGCGTCAAAGCCACGCCACCAGTCCACGCAGAAGAAGCCATCATCCACCATGGTGATGTCCTCCTCGGTACGCTGCCAATCCCGCCGGATGGCACCGGTGACAGAGTCGAGGGCCAGGCGGACGGCGCGAAGGGCAAGGCTGTCCCCCAACAGCCCACTCGCCTGGCGGTCACAGCGCACACGCCAGATGGCGCCGATGACCGTGACACGGAGGCGCGTCCACGCGCGCAGCTCCTTCTTCTTAGCTTCGCCACGGGCGCGCCACTCCACCCGGACATGTCATCGGCAAGCATAACGGCGGCGGTGAGCGGCGGCGGCGCGCCACCCGTCAGCGCCGCCCACGTGTCACAAAGCCATTGCATGGCTGGTCGTGCCGCCGGGCAGTCGAGAAACGTGTGAGCGAGGGTCTCGAAGGGCGGGTCGGTGAGAGAGGCACAGAACGGGTGACCGCAACACGCAGTTGACACGTCCGGGTTACCGTCCGCATCAGCCGGCGCGGTGTCCGGGTCGAGGAGCTTGACCGCGATGAAGGCGTTGCAGCCAAGGCAGCAGTGGAGGATGCGCCAAGCGGTGATTACAAAAGGCCGGTGGATGGTCGGGTCGAGGAGGCGGGTCCAGACCTGAGCAAACCCCTCTGGTAGGTCGGGGTCGCTGATCGGCGCCCCGCCGGGTAGAGGCTGGTCTTTAGCAGCAGCCTCCCCCTCGGAGCGACGCACCTGCAGGCGGTTGGGCTGCCGAGGCGCGGAGGGGCCGGCACCTGACTGGACCCCGCGCACCCACGCCACGGGGTTGTCAACGTCCTCTGGCGGGAAACCGTTCTTGACCACCTCTAGCGTGCGACAACAGCGCTCGTCACGCCCAACAAGCCCGTGGCGATCGAGCTGCCGAGTAGGGATCGTTGCGCGGTCGCGGAGGGAGTGTGGTGATGGAACGGAGACTCCCGAAGGCACGGCCGGAGCCGTGGCGGCCCCTGAAAACACAGGGACACGCAAGCCAATCCATCGAGAGCACCAGAGCCGACAGGACTGAAGGAACTTGGACTTGGGGGAACGGGACTCGAGGATAAGGAAGGGGAAGGACACGGACACGAGGGAACGGAAGCCAGGAAACTCGAGGCAGGTGGGACGATGGAATGACTGGAAGAAAGCTAAAAAGGACTTGAGGGGAGAGGGAGACGTAGAAGCAAAGGATGACGAAAGAACACCTGTGCGGAGGGGGAGGGAGAGGGGGGGGGGGCGCGGGAAGGGGGGGCGGTGCGCGGGCAGCGGAAGGGAGGACGAGGGCAGGAAGGAAACAAGCAGGGTGGGGTTAGGCAAGGGAGATGGAGAGGCATGGCGGACAAGCAGGGATGGTTGTGCAGGCAGGGCGGGAAGGGGCAGGATTTTTTTTTATTTTTTTAAAAGGTATAACATCAAAGCAAGGAAGGAATGGGGGGGAGAGAGAAAGACAGGGAGATGCGGGAGGTCAATAAAACAGCGAAGGGAGGGTGGAACAAGCAGGATGAGCTTTTTTTTTTTTTTTTTTTTTTCAGAGGCCAACGTTACACCTAAGCAACGCAGCCATGCTGACACCTAAGCGGCAGCAACACAGGAAACAACGCAGAAACAAGAGACCCTGGTGTTGGAACGGAGACTCCCGAAGGCACGGCCGGAGCCATGGCGGCCCCTGAAAACACAGGACACGCAAGCCAATCCATCTAGAGCACCAGAGCCGACAGGACTACAGGAACTTTGACTCGGGGGAACGGGACTTGAGGAGAAGGAAGACGAAGGACACGGACACGAGGGAATGGAAGTCAGGAAACTCGAGGCACGTGGGACGATGGAATGACTGGAAGATAGCTTAAAAGGACTTGAGGGAGAGGAGACGTAGAAGCAAGGGATGACAAAGAACCCTGTGCGGTAGGGGAGGAGGGGGGGGCGCGGGCAGGGGGCGGGGGCGGGGGCGGGAGGAGGGAGGTCGGAAGACAGCAGAGGGGTGGCGGAGAGGTGGGGGGCATGGCAACAAGCAGGGATGGTTTGCGCAGCAGGGCAGGGAAGGGCAGAAGATGGAAGAGGAAACGAGATCGGAGCGGGAGGTGCAATAAACAGCGAAGGAGTTTGAACAAGCGGATGAGTTTTTTATTTTTTTTTTTTTTTTCAGAGGCCAACGTTACACTCAAGCAACGCAGCCATGCCGACACCTAAGCGACAGCAACACAGGAAACAAAGAGGAAACAAGAGACCCTGGTGTTGGGACGGAGACTCCCGAAGGCACGGCCGGAGCCGTGGCGGCCCCTGAAAACACAGGGACACGCAAGCCAATCCATCTAGAGCACCAGAGCCGACAGGACTGAAGGAACATGGACTTGGGGGAACGGGACTCGAGGATAAGGATTTTTTTTTTTTTAAAAGGTATTACATCAAAGCAACACCTTATGCCGACGCCTAGGCTACAGCAACACGGGAACTGAGGAACAGAGAAACTGGTATTGGTATTTTTGGTCAACCGGAAACCAGAAACCGGTGAGGGACCCGGGAATCGAACCTGGGACCTCCAGCTTCGCAGATAACATCGTTAACCACTAGGCCAGAAGCGAACCATCCCCCCCAGGAAGGGGAAGGACACGGACACGAGGGAACGGAAGCCAGGAAACTCGAGGCAGGTGTGACGATGGAATGACTCGAACAAAGCTGAGAAGGACTTGAGGGGAGAGGGAGACGTAGAAGCAATGGATGACGAAAGAACACCTGTGCGGAGGGGGAGGGAGGAGGGGGGGCGCAGGAAGGGTGGGGCGGAGGCGGGGCAGGCGGGAAGGGGAGGGAGGGCAGGGAAGGGGAACAAGCAGGGAGTCGGTAGGCAGGGAGAGGGAGGGGGGCATGGCAGACAAGCAGGGATGGTTGTGCAGGCAGGGCGGGAAGGGGCAGGAAGGAATGGGGGGGAGAGAGAAAGACAGGGAGATGCGGGAGGTCAATAAAACAGCGAAGGGAGGGTGGAACAAGCAGGATGAGCTTTTTTTTTTTCATTTTTTTTTCAGAGGCCAACGTTATACTAAAGCAACGCAGCCATGCTGACACCTAAGCGACAGCAACACAGGAAACAACGCAGAAAAAGAGACACTGGCGATGGAACGGAGACTCCCGAAGGCACGGCCGGAGCCGTGGCGGCCCCTGAAAACACAGGGACACGCAAGCCAATCAATCTAGAGCACCAGAGCCGACAGGACTGAAGGAACTTGGACTTGGGGGATCGGGACTCGAGGATAAGGACGGGGAAGGACACGGACACGAGGAAACGGAAGCCAGGAATCTCGAGGCAGGTGGGACGATGGAATGACTGGAAGAAAGCTGAAAAGGACTTGAGGGGAGTGGGAGACGTAGAAGCAAAGGATGACGAAAGAACACCTGTGCGGAGGGGTGAGGGAGGGGCGGGTGGGTGCCGGAAAGGGGGCGGGGGCGGGGCAGGCGGGAAGGGGAGGGAGGTCAGGGAAGGGGAACAAGCAGATTGGGTAGGCAGGGAGAGGGAGGGGGGGCATGGCAGACAAGCAGGGATGGTTGTGCAGGCAGGGCGGGAAGGGGCAGGAAGGAATGGGGGGAGAGAGAAAGACAGGGAGATGCGGGAGGTCAATAAAACAGCGAAGGGAGGCTGGAACAAGCAGGATGAGTTTTTTTTTTTGTTTTTTTTTTCAGAGGCCAAAGTTACACCTAAAGGCCGCAGCCATGCCGACACCTAAGCGACAGCAACACAGGAAACAACGCAGAAAAAGAGACACTGGCGATGGAACGGAGACTCCCGAAGGCACGGCCGGAGCCGTGGCGGCCCCTGAAAACACAGGGACACGCAAGCCAATCCATCTAGAGCACCAGAGCCGACAGGACTGAAGGAACTTGGACTTGGGGGATCGGGACTCGAGGATAAGGAAGGGGAAGGACACGGACACGAGGGAACGGAAGCCAGGAAACTCGAGGCAGGTGGGACGATGGAATGACTGGAAGAAAGGTGAAAAGGACTTGAGGGGAGAGGGAGACGTAGAAGCAAAGGATGACGAAAGAACACCTGTGCGGAGGGGAAGGGAGGGGGGGGGCGCGGGAAGGGGGGGCGGGGCAGGCGGGAAGGGGAGGGAGGGCAGGGAAGAGGAACAAGCAGGGAGATTTTTTGTTTTTTTTAAAAGGTATTACATCAAGGAGTTGGTAGGCAGGGAAAGGGAGGGGGGCATGGCAGACAAGCAGGGATGGTTGTGCAGGCAGGGCGGGAAGGGGCAGGAAGGAATGTGGGGGAGAGAGAAAGACAGGGAGATGCGGGAGGTCAATAAAACAGCGAAGGGAGGGTGGAACAAGCAGGATGAGCTTTTTTTTTTTTTTTTTTTTTTCACGGGCCAACGTTACACTTAAGCAACGCAGCCATGCTGACACCTAAGCGTCAGCAACACAGGAAACAACGCAGAAACAAGAGACACTGGTGATAGAACGGAGACTCCCGAAGGCACGGCCGGAGCCGTGGCGGCCCCTGAAAACACAGGGACACGCAAGCCAATCCATCTAGAGCACCAGAGCCGACAGGACTGAAGGACCTTGGACTTGGGGGAACGGGACTCGATGGTTCCACCTTTGGGCTAGTGGTTAACGATGTTATCTGCAATCCTAAAAGGCTCCAGGTTCGATTCCTGGGTCGCTCACCGGTTTCCGGTTTCCGGTTTACCAAAAAATACCAATACCAGTTTCCTTGTTCCTTGGTCCCCGTGTTGCTGTAGCCTAGGCGTCGGCATAAGGTGTTGCTTTGATGTAATACCTTTATAAAAAAAAAAAAAAGAGGCAGGTGGGACGATGGAACGACTGGAAGAAAGCTGAAAAGGACTTGAGGGGAGAGGGAGACGTAGAAGCAAAGGATGACGAATAAACACCTGTGCGGAGGGGGAGGGAGGGGGCTTTTTTTTTTTAAATGTATTACATCAGAGCAACACACTATGCCGACGCCTAGGCTACAGCAACACGGGGACCAAGGAACAGGGAAACTGGTATTGGTATTTTTGGCCAACCGAAAACCAGAAACCGGTGAGGGACCCAGGAACCGAACCTCGGACCTCTAGGTTCGCAGTTAACATCGTTAACCACTAGCCCAAAGGTAGAACCATCCCCCCCCACGCGCGCGGGAAGGGGGGGGCGGGGGCGGGGCAGGCGGGAAGGGGAGGGAGGTCAGGGAAGGGGAACAAGCAGGGAGTGGGTAGGCAGGGAGAGGGAGGGGGGGCATGGCAGACAAGCAGGGATGGTTGTGCAAGCAGGGCGGGAAGGGGCAGGAAGGATTGGGGGGGAGAGTGAAAGACAGAGAGATGCGGGAGGTCAATAAAACAGCGGAGGGAGTGTGGAACAAGCGGGATGAGTTTTTTTTTTTTTTTTTTTTTCAGAGGCCAACGTTACACTCAAGCAACGCAGCCATGCTGACACCTAAGCGACAGCAACACAGGAAACAACGCAGAAACAAGAGACACTGGTGATGGAACGGAGACTCCCGAAGGCACGGCCGGAGCCGTGGCGGCCCCTGAAAACACAGGGACACGCAAGCCAATCCATCTAGAGCACCAGAGCCGACAGGACTGAAGGACCTTGGACTTGGGGGAACGGGACTCGATGGTTCCACCTTTGGGCTAGTGGTTAACGATGTTATCTGCAATCCTAAAAGGCTCCAGGTTCGATTCCTGGGTCGCTCACCGGTTTCTGGTTTCCGGTTTACCAAAAATACCAATACCAGTTTCCTTGTTCCTTGGTCCCCGTGTTGCTGTAGCCTAGGCGTCGGCATAAGGTGTTGCTTTGATGTAATACCTTTATAAAATAAAAAAAAAGAGGCAGGTGGGACGATGGAACGACTGGAAGAAAGCTGAAAAGGACTTGAGGGGAGAGGGAGACGTAGAAGCAAAGGATGACGAAAGAACACCTGTGCGGAGGGGGAGGGAGGGGGCTTTTTTTTTTTTAAATGTATTACATCAGAGCAACACACTATGCCGACGCCTAGGCTACAGCAACACGGGGACCAAGGAACAGGGAAACTGGTATTGGTATTTTTGGCCAACCGAAAACCAGAAACCGGTGAGGGACCCAGGAACCGAACCTCGGACCTCTAGGTTCGCAGTTAACATCGTTAACCACTAGCCCAAAGGTAGAACCATCCCCCCCCACGCGCGCGGGAAGGGGGGGGCGGGGGCGGGGCAGGCGGGAAGGGGAGGGAGGTCAGGGAAGGGGAACAAGCAGGGAGTGGGTAGGCAGGGAGAGGGAGGGGGGGCATGGCAGACAAGCAGGGATGGTTGTGCAGGCAGGGCGGGAAGGGGCAGGAAGGAATGGGGGGGAGAGAGAAAGACAGGGAGATGCGGGAGGTCAATACAACAGCGAAGGGAGGGTGGAACAAGCAGGATGAGCTTTTTTTTTTTTTTTTTCAGAGGCCAACGTTACACTCAAGCAACGCAGCCATGCTGACACCTAAGCGACAGCAACACAGGAAACAACGCAGAAACAAGAGACACTGGTGATGGAACGGAGACTTCCGAAGGCACGGCCGGAGCCGTGGCGGCCCCTGAAAACACAGGGACACGCAAGCCAATCCATCTAGAGCACCAGAGCCGACAGGACTGAAGGACCTTGGACTTGGGGGAACGGGACTCGATGGTTCCACCTTTGGGCTAGTGGTTAACGATGTTATCTGCAATCCTAAAAGGCTCCAGGTTCGATTCCTGGGTCGCTCACCGGTTTCCGGTTTCCGGTTGACCAAAAAATACCAATACCAGTTTCCTTGTTCCTTGGTCCCCGTGTTGCTGTAGCCTAGGCGTCGGCATAGTGTGTTGCTCTGATGTAATACATTTATAAAAAAAAAGCCCCCTCCCTCCCCCTCCGCACAGGTGTTCTTTCGTCATCCTTTGCTTCTACGTCTCCCTCTCCCCTCAAGTCCTTTTCAGCTTTCTTCCAGTCGTTCCATCGTCCCACCTGCCTTTTATTTTTTATTTTTTAAATGTATTACATCAGAGCAACACACTATGCCGACGCCTAGGCTACAGCAACACGGGGACCAAGGAACAGGGAAACTGGTATTGGTATTTTTGGCCAACCGAAAACCAGAAACCGGTGAGGGACCCAGGAACCGAACCTCGGACCTCGAGGTTCGCAGTTAACATCGTTAACCACTAGCCCAAAGGTAGAACCATCCCTCCCAGGAAGGGGAAGGACACGGACACGAGGGAACGGAAGCCAGGAAACTCGAGGCAGGTGGGACGATGGAATGACTGGATTTTTTTTTTTTTCAGAGGCCAACGTTACACTCAAGCAACGCAGCCATGCCGACACCTAAGCGACAGCAACACAGGAAACAAAGAGGAAACAAGAGACTCTGGTGTTGGAACGGAGACTCCCGATGGCACGGTCGGAACCGTGGCGGCCCCTGCAAACACAGGGACACGCAAGCCAATCCATCTAGAGCACCAGAGCCGACAGGACTACAGGAACTTTGACTCGGGGAAACGGGACTTGAGGATAAGGAAGACGAAGGACACGGACACGAGGGAATGGAAGTCAGGAAACTCGAGGCACGTGGGACAATGGAACGATGAGGGAACGACTGGAAGAAAGCTGAAAAGGACTCGAGGGGAGAGGGAGACGTAGTAGCAAGGGAACACGAAAGAACACCTGTGCGGAGGGGGAGGGAGGGGGGGGCGCGGGAAGGGTGGGGCGGGGGCGGGGCAGGCGGGAAGGGGAGGGAGGGCAGGGAAGGGGAACAAGCAGGGTGTGGGTAGGCAGGGAGAGGGAGAGGGGCATGGCGGACAAGCAGGGATGGTTGTGCAGGCAGGGCGGGAAGGGGCAGGAAGGAATGGGGGGGAGAGAAAGACAGGGAGATGCGGGAGGTCAATAAAACAGCGATTTTTTTTTATTTTTTTTTTAAAAGGTATTACATCAAAGCAACACCTTATGCCGACGCCTAGGCTACAGCAACACGGGAACTGAGGAACAGAGAAACTGGTATTGGTATTTTTGGTAAACCGGAAACCAGAAACCGGTGAGCGACCCAGAATTGAACCTGGAGCCTTTAGGATTGCAGATAACATCGTTAACCACTAGCCCAAAGGTGGAACCATAACGAAGGGAGGGTGGAACAAGCATGATGAGCTTTTTTTTTTTTTGCTTTTTTTTTTCAGAGGCCAACGTTACACTTAAGCAACGCAGCCATGCTGACACCTAAGCGACAGCAACACAGGAAACAACGCAGAAACAAGAGTCACTGGTGATGGAACGGAGACTCCCGAAGGCACTGCCGGAGCCGTGACGGCCCCTGAAAACACAGGGACACGCAAGCCAATCCATCTAGAGCACCAGAGCCGACAGGACTGAAAGAACTTGGACTTGGGGGAACGGGACTCGAGGATAAGGAAGGGGAAGGACACGGACACGAGGGAATGGAAGTCAGGAAACTCGAGGCACGTGGGACAATGGAACGATGAGGGAACGACTGGAAGAAAGCTGAAAAGGACTCGAGCGGAGAGGGAGACGTAGAAGCAAAGGATGACGAAAGAATGGAAGTCAGGAAACTCGAGGCACGTGGGACAATGGAACGATGAGGGAACGACTGGAAGAGCACGCAAGGAGGGGAGGGAGGGCAGGGAGAGGGAACAAGCAGGGAGTGGGCAGGCAGGGAGAGGGAAGGGGGGAATGGCAGACAAGCAGGGATGGTTGTGCAGGCAGGGCGGGAAGGGGCAGGAAGGAATGGGGGGAGAGAGAAAGACAGGGAGATGCGGGAGGTCAATAAAACAGCGAAGGGAGGGTGGAACAAGCGGGATGAGCTTTTTTTTTTTTTGCTTTTTTTTTCAGAGGCCAACGTTACACTAATGCAACGCAGCCATGCTGACACCTAAGCGACAGCAACACAGGAAACAACGCAGAAACAAGAGACACTGGTGATGGAACGGAGACTCCCGAAGGCACGGCCGGAGCCGTGGCGGCCCCTGCAAACACAGGGACACGCAAGCCAATCCATCTAGAGCACCAGAGCCGACAGGACTACAGGAACTTTGACTCGGGGGAACGGGACTTGAGGAGAAGGAAGACGAAGGACACGGACACGAGGGAATGGAAGCCAGGAATCTCGAGGCAGGTGGGACGATGGAATGACTGGAAGAAAGCTGAAAAGGACTTGAGGGGAGAGGGAGACGTAGAAGCAAAGGATGACGAAAGAACACCTGTGTGGAGGGTGAGGGAGGGGGGGGTGCGCGGGAGCGGTGGGCGGGGCGGGGCACGCGGGAAGGGGAGGGAGGTCAGCGAGGGGAACAGCGGGAGGTGGGTAAAGGCAGGGAGAGGGAGGCGGGGCACCATGGCAGAACAAGCAGGGATGGTTGTGCAGGCAGGGCGGGAAGGGGCAGGAAGGAATGGGGGGGAGAGAGAAAGACAGGGAGATGCGGGAGGTCAATAAAACAGCGAGGGGAGGGTAGAACAAGCAGGATGAGCTTTTTTTTTTTTCTTTTTTTTTTCAGAGGCCAACGTTATACTAAAGCAACGCAGCCATGCTGACACCTAAGCGACAGCAACACAGGAAACAACGCAGAAACAAGAGACACTGGTGATAGAACGGAGACTCCCGAAGGCACGGCCGGAGCCGTGGCGGCCCCTGAAAACACAGGGACACGCAAGCCAATCCATCTAGAGCACCAGAGCCGACAGGACTAAAAGAACTTGGACTTGGGGGAACGGGACTCGAGGATAAGGAAGGCGAAGGACACGAACACGAGGGAACGGAAGCCAGGAAACTCGAGGCACGTGGGACGATGGAACGACTGGAAGAAAGCTGAAAAGGACTTGAGGGGAGAGGGAGACGTAGAAGCAAAGGATGAGAAAGAAACCTGTGTGGAGGGGAGGGAGGGGGGGGCGCGGGAAGGGTGGGGCGGGGGCGGGGCAGGCGGGAAGGGGAGGGAGGGCAGGGAAGGGGAACAAGCAGGGTGTGGGTAGGCAGGGAGAGGGAGAGGGGCATGGCGGACAAGCAGGGATGGTTGTGCAGGCAGGGCGGGAAGGGGCAGGATTTTTTTTTGATTTTTTTAAAAGGTATAACATCAAAGCAAGGAAGGAATGGGGGGGAGAAAGAAAGACAGGGAGATGCGGGAGGTCAATAAAACAGCGAAGGGAGGCTGGAACAAGCAGGATGAGCTTTTTTTTTTCTTTTTTTTTTTCAGAGGCCAAAGTTACACCTAAGCAACGCAGCCATGCTGACACCTAAGCGGCAGCAACACAGGAAACAACGCAGAAACAAGAGACACTGGTGATGGAACGGAGACTCCCGAAGGCACGGCCGGAGCCGTTGCGGCCCCTGAAAAAACAGGGACACGCAAGCCAATCCATCTAGAGCACCAGAGCCGACAGGACTAAAGGAACTTGGACTCGGAGGAACGGGACTCGAGGATAAGGAAGGGGAAGGACACGGACACGAGGGAACGGAAGCCAGGAACCTCGAGGCAGGTGGGACGATGGAATGACTGGAAGAAAGCTTAAAAGGACTTGAGGGGAGAGGGAGACGTAGAAGCAAAGGATGACGAAAGAACACCTGTGCGGAGGGGGAGGGAGGTGGGGGGGCGCGGGAAGGGGGGGGCGGGGGCGGGGCAGGCGGGAAGGGGAGGGAGGGCAGGGAAGGGGAACAAGCAGGGTGTGGGTAGGCAGGGAGAGGGAGAGGGGCATGGCGGACAAGCAGGGATGGTTGTGCAGGCAGGGCGGGAAGGGGCAGGATTTTTTTTATTTTTTTTAAAGGTATAACATCAAAGCAAGGAAGGAATGGGGGGGAGAGAGAAAGACAGGGAGATGCGGGAGGTCAATAAAACAGCGAAGGGAGGCTGGAACAAGCAGGATGAGCTTTTTTTTTTTTTTTTTTTTTCAGAGGCCAACGTTACACTTAAGCAACGCAGCCATGCCGACACCTAAGCGACAGCAACACAGGAAACAAAGAGGAAACAAGAGACCCTGGTGTTGGAACGGAGACTCCCGAAAGCACGGCCGGAGCCGTGGCGGCCCCTGAAAACACAGGGACACGCAAGCCAATCCATCTAGAGCACCAGAGCCGACAGGACTAAAGGAACTTGGACTTGGGGGATCGGGACTCGAGGATAAGGAAGGGGAAGGACACGGACACGAGGGAACGGAAGCCAGGAAACTCGAGGCAGGTGGGACAATGGAATGACTGGAAGAAAGCTGAAAAGGACTTGAGGGGAGAGGGAGACGTAGAAGCAAAGG
>VFSX01001115.1:0-12505 GCA_016618255.1 Chlamydomonas sp. UWO 241
CTGTGCTTCCGTTTAGCAACAGCAAGGCTCGGAGTGGAATTTGCGCTCCACACGCCGACTTCCAAAGCGACACGCCGCAAAAGCTTGTCTGGGACGCGCCAGTCCCGCAAAAATAAATCGCGTGACATGCCCAATCCCAAAGCAGCGCCCCTCGAAAAAAAGGGCCGGCCTAGCGTGGGGTTTTAATTTTTTCTCTTGACCCGGAAGCTCGCAAAGCGCTGCCTTGCCCAATTTCTGCGGTCCGACGCTTGCCGCTTCAGGTGCAGATCCTCCGCGTGACATGCGCAATCGCAAACAGCGCGGCTCCAATATTCGACTAACGCTGTGCTTTCGTTAAGCGACAGTAAGGCTCGGAGTGGGAATTTGCATTCTAGACGCCGACTTCCAAAGCGACACGCCGCAAAAGCTTGCCTGGGACGCGCCAGTCCCGCGAAAATAAATCGCGTTAGATGCCCAATCCCAAAGCAGCGCCCCTCGAAAAAAAGGACCGGCCAAGCGTGGGTTTTATTATTTTTCTCTTGACACGGGAGCTCGCAAAGCGCTGCCTTGCCCAATTTCCTGCGGTCCGACGCTTGCCGCTTCAGGTGCAGATCCTTTGCGTGACATGCGCAATCGCAAAACAGCGCGGCTCCAATATTCGACTAACGCTGTGCTTTCGTTAAGCGACAGTAAGGCTCGGAGTGGGAATTTGCGCTCCAGACGCCGACTTCCAAAGCGACACGCGGCAAAAGCTTGCCTGGGACGCGCCAGTCTCGCAAAAATAAATCGCGTGACATGCCCAATCCCAAAGCAGCGCCCCTCGAAAAAATAGGACCGGCCTAGCGTGGGGTTTGTTTTTTTTGTCTTGACCCGGAAGCTCGCAAAGCGCTGCCTTGGCCAATTTCCTACGGTCCGACGCTTGCCGCTTCAGGTGCAGTTCCTTCGCGTGACATGCCCAATCGCAAAACAGCGAGGGTCCAATATTCGACTAACGCTGTGCTTTCGTTTAGCGACAGCAAGGCTCGGAGTGGAAATTTGCGCTCCACACGCCATTTTCCAAAGCGACACGCCGCAAAAAGCTTGCCTGGGACGCGCCTGTCCCGCGAAAAGAAATCGCATGAGATGCCCAATCCCAAAGCAGCGCCCCTCGAAAAAAAGGACCGGCCAAGCGTGGGTTTTTTTTTTTTTTATCTTGACACGGAAGCTCGCAAAGCGCTGCATTGCCCAATTTCCTGCGGTCCGACGCTTGCCGCTTCAGGTGCAGATCCTCCGCGTGACATGCGCAATCGCAAAACAGCGCGGCTCCAATATTCGACTCACGCTGTGCTTTCGTTAAGCGACAGTAAGCGACAGTTTTGAGTGTAACTTTGGCCTCTGAAAAAAAAAAAAAAAAAAAGTAAGGCTCGGAGTGGGAATTTGCGCTCCAGACGCCGACTTCCAAAGCGACACGCCGCAAAAGCTTGCCTGGGACGCGCAGGTCCCGCAAAAATAAATCGCGTGACATGCCCAATCCCATAGCAGCGCCCCTCGAAAAAAAAGGACCGGCCTAGCGTGAGGTTTGTTTTTTTTGTCTTGACCCGAAAGCTCGCAAAGCGCTGCCTTGGTCAATTTCCTACGGTCCGACGCTTGCCGCTTCAGGTGCAGATCCTTCGCGTGACATGCCCAATCGCAAAACAGCGAGGCTCCAATATTCGACTAACGCTGTGCTTCCGTTTAGCAACAGCAAAGCTCGGAGCGGGAATTTGCACTCCAGACGCCGACTTCCAAAGCGACACGCCGCAAAAGCTTGCCTGGGACGCGCCAGTCCCGCAAAAATAAATCGCGTGACATGCCCAATCCCAAAGCAGCGCCCCTCGAAAAAAATGGACCGGCCTAGCGTGGGGTTTTAATTATTTCTCTTGACACGGAAGCTCGCAGAGCGCTGCCTTGCCCAATTTCCTGCGGTCCGACGCTTCGCCGTTCAGGTGCAGATCCCTTCGGTGAATGCGCCAACTCGCAACAAACAGAACAGCGCGGCTTCCAATATTCGACTAAGATGTGCTTTCCGTTAGGACAGCAAGGCTGTTCGGGTGGAATTTGCGCTCCAGCACGCCATTTCCAAAGCGACACGGTGCCCGCAAAGCTTGCCTGGGACCGGGCGCTTCCGGAAAATAAATTCGCGTGAGATGCGCCATCCAAAGCAGCGCCCTTACGAAAAAAAGGGCCGGCCAAGCGTGGGGTTTATTTTTTTTCTCTTGACACGGAAGCTCGTAATTTTTTTTTTTTTTTTTTTAAAGCGCTGCCTTGCCCAATTTGCTGCGGTCCGACGCTTGCCGCTTCAGGTGCAGATCCTCCGCGTGACATGCGCAATCGGAAACAGCGCGGCTCCAATATTCGACTAACGCTGTGCTTCCGTTTAGCGACAGTAAGGCTCGGAGTGGGCATTTGCGCTCCAGACGCCGACTTCCAAAGCGACACGCCGCAAAAGCTTGCCTGGGACGCGCCTGTCCCGCGAAAATAAATCGCGTGAGATGCCCAATCCCAAAGCAGCGCCCCTCGAAAAAAAGGGCCGGCCAAGCGTGGGGTTTATTTTTTTTCTCTTGACACGGAAGCTCGTAATTTTTTTTTTTTTTTTTTTAAAGCGCTGCCTTGCCCAATTTGCTGCGGTCCGACGCTTGCCGCTTCAGGTGCAGATCCTCCGCGTGACATGCGCAATCGCAAAACAGCGAGGCTCAAATATTCGACTAACGTTGTGCTTCCGTTTAGCGACAGCAAACCTCGGAGTGGGAATTTGCACTCCAGACGCCGTTTTCCAAAGCGACACGCCGCAGAAGCTTGCCTGGGACGCGCCAGTCCCGCGAAAATAATTCACGTGACATGCCGAATCCCAAAGCAGCGCCCCTCGAAAAAAAAGGGCGGGCCTAGCGTGGGGTTTTAATTTTTTCTCTTGACCCGGAAGCGCACATAGCGCTGCTTTGCCCATTTTCCTGCGGTCCGACGCTTGCCGCTTCAGGTGCAGATCCTTCGCGTGACATGCCCAATCGCAAAACAGCGCGGCTCTAATATTCGACTAACGCTGTGCTTTCGTTAAGCGACAGTAAGGCTCGGAGTGAGAATTTGCGCTCCAGACGCCGACTTCATAAGCGACACGCCGCAAAAGCTTGCCTGGGACGCGCCTGTCCCGCGAAAATAAATCGCGTGAGATGCCCAATCCCAAAGCAGCGCCCCTCGAACAAAAAGGACCGGCCTAGCGTGGGTTTTTTTTTTTTTGTCTTGACCCAAAAGCTCGCAAAGCGCTGCCTTGCCCAATTTCCTGCGGTCCGACGCTTGCCGCTTCAGGTGCAGATCCTTCGCGTGTCATGCGCAATCGGAAACAGCGCGGCTCCAATATTCGACTAACGCTGTGCTTCCGTTTAGCGACAGTAAGGCTCGGAGTGGGCATTTGCGCTCCAGACGCCGACTTCCAAAGCGACACGCCGCAAAAGCTTGCCTGGGACGCGCCTGTCCCGCGAAAATAAATCGCGGGAGATGCCCAATCCCAAAGCAGCGCCACTCGAAAAAAAGGGCCGGCCAAGCGTGGGGTTTATTTTTTTTCCCTTGACACGGAAGCTCGTAATTTTTTTTTTTTTTTTTTTAAAGCGCTGCCTTGCCCAATTTGCTGCGGTCCGACGCTTGCCGCTTCAGGTGCAGATCCTCCGCGTGACATGCGCAATCGCAAAACAGCGAGGCTCAAATATTCGACTAACGTTGTGCTTCCGTTTAGCGACAGCAAACCTCGGAGTGGGAATTTGCACTCCAGACGCCGTTTTCCAAAGCGACACGCCGCAGAAGCTTGCCTGGGACGCGCCAGTCCCGCGAAAATAATTCACGTGACATGCCGAATCCCAAAGCAGCGCCCCTCGAAAAAAAAGGGCGGGCCTAGCGTGGGGTTTTAATTTTTTCTCTTGACCCGGAAGCGCACATAGCGCTGCTTTGCCCATTTTCCTGCGGTCCGACGCTTGCCGCTTCAGGTGCAGATCCTCCGCGTGACATGCGCAATCGCAAAACAGCGCGGCTCCAATATTCGACTAACGCTGTGCTTTCGTTAAGCGACAGTAAGGCTCGGAGTGGGAATTTGCGCTCCAGACGCCGACTTCCAAAGCGACACACCGCAAAAGCTTGCCTAGGACGCGCCAGTCCCGCAAAAATAAATCGCGTGAGATGCCCAATCCCAAAGCAGCGCCCCTCGAAAAAAAAGGACCGGCCTAGCGTGGGGTTTTAATTATTTCTCTTGACCCGGAAGCTCGCAAAGCGCTGCCTTGCCCAATTTCCTGCGGTCCGACGCTTGCCGCTTCAGGTGCAGATCCTCCGCGTGACATGCGCAATCGCAAAACAGCGCGGCTCCAATATTCGACTAACGCTGAGCTTCCGTTTAGCGACAGCAAGTCTCGGAGTGGAAATTTGCGCTCCACACGCCATTTTCCAAAGCGACACGCCGCAAAAGCTTGCCTGGGACGCGCCTGTCCCGCGAAAATAAATCGCGTGAGATGCCCAATCCCAAAGCAGCGCCCCTCGAAAAAAGGACCGGCCAAGCGTGGGGTTTATTTTTTTTCTCTTGACACGGAAGCTCGCAAAGCGCTGCCTTGCCCAATTTCCTGCGGTCCGACGCTTGCCGCTTCAGGTGCAGATCCTTTGCGTGACATGCGCAATCGCAAAACAGCGCGGCTCCAATATTCGACTAACGCTGTGCTTTCGTTAAGCGACAGTAAGGCTCGGAGTGGGAATTTGCGCTCCAAACGCCGACTTCCAAAGTGACACACCGCAAAAGCTTGCCTGGGACGCGCCAGTCCCGTAAAAATAAATCGCGTGACATGCCCAATCCCAAAGCAGCGCCCCTCGAAAAAAATGGACCGGCCTAGCGTGGGGTTTTAATTATTTCTCTTGACCCGGAAGCTCGCAAAGCGCTGCCTTGCCCAATTTCCTGCGGTCCGACGCTTGCCGCTTCAGGTGCAGATCCTTCGCGTGACATGTGCAATCGCAAAACAGCGCGGCTCCAATATTCGACTAACGCTGTGCTTCCGTTTAGCGACAGCAAGGCTCGGAGTGGGAATTCGCGCTCCACACGCCATTTTCCAAAGCGACACGCCGCAAAAGCTTGCCTGGGACGCGCCGATCCCGCGAAAATAAATCGCGTGAGATGCCCAATCCCAAAGCAGCGCCCCTCGAAAAAAAGGACCGGCCAAGCGTGGGGTTTATTTTTTTTCTCTTGACACGGAAGCTCGTAAAGCGCTGCCTTGCCTAATTTCCTGCGGTCCGACGCTTGCCGCTTCAGGTGCAGATCCTCCGCGTGACATGCGCAATCGCAAAACAGCGCGGCTCCAATATTCGACTAACGCTGTGCTTCCGTTAAGCGACAGTAAGGCTCGGAGTGGGAATTTGCGCTCCAGACGCCGACTTCCAAAGCGACACGCCGCAAAAGCTTGCCTGGGACGCGCCAGTCCCGCAAAAATAAATCGCGTGACATGCCCAATCCCAAAGCAGCGCCCCTCGGAAATAAGGACCGGCATAGCGTGATGTTTGTAATTTTTTTCCTTGACCCGGAAGCTCGCAAAGCTCTGCCTTGCCCGATTTCCTGCGGTCCGACGCTTGCCGCTTCAGGTGCAGATCCTTCGCGTGACATGCGCAATCGCAAAACAGCGCGGCTCCAATATTCGAATAACGCTGTGCTTCCGTTTAGCGACAGCAAGGCTCGGAGTGGGAATTTGCGCTCCACACGCCATTTTCCAAAGCGACACGCCGCAAAAGCTTGCCTGGGACGCGCCTGTCCCGCAAAAATAAATCGCGTGACATGCCCAATCCCAAAGCAGCGCCCCTCGAAAAAAAAGGACCGGCCTAGCGTGGGCTTTGTAATTTTTCTCTTGACCCGGAAGCTCGCAAAGCGCTGCCTTGCCCAATTTCCTGCGGTCCGACGCTTGCCGCTTCAGGTGCAGATCCTTCGCGTGACATGCGCAATCGCAAAACAGCGAGGCTCCAATATTCGACGAACGCTGTGCTTCCGTTAAGCGACAGCAAGGCTCGGAGTGGGAATTTGCGCTCCACACGCCATTTTCCAAAGCGACACGCCGCAAAAGCTTGCCCGGGACGCGCCAGTCCCGCAAAAATAAATCGCGTGACATGCCCAATCCCAAAGCAGCGCCCCTCGGAAAAAAGGACCGGCATAGCGTGGCGTTTGTAATTTTTTTCCTTGACCCGGAAGCTCGCAAAGCTCTGCCTTGCCCAATTTCCTGCGGTCCGACGCTCGCCGCTTCAGGTGCAGATCCTTCGCGTGACATGCGCAATAGCAAAACAGCGCGGCTCCAATATTCGACGAACGCTGTGCTTCCGTTTAGCAACAGCAAGGCTCGGTGTGGGAATTTGCGCTCCACACGCCATTTTCCAAAGCGACACGCCGCAAGAGCTTGCCTGGGACGCGCCTGTCCCGCGAAAATAAATCGCGTGAGATGCCCAATCCCAAAGCAGCGCCCCTCGAAAAAAAGGACCGGCCAAGCGTGGGGTTTATTTTTTTTTCTCTTGACACGGAAGCTCGCAAAGCTTTTTTTTTTTTTTTTTAAATAGTATACAATCAAAGCAACCACCTTCTATTGCGACGCTAGGCTTACAGCACACAGGGAACTGAGGAACAGGGAAACTGGTATTGGTATTTTTGGTTAAACCGGAAACCAGAAACCGGTGAGCGACCCAGGAATCGAACCTGGAGCCTTAGGATTGCAAGATAACATTCAAAAGCGCTTGCGATTGCCCAATTTCTGCGGTCCGACGCTTGCCGCTTCAGGTGCAATCCTCCGCGTGAAATGCGCAAATTCGCCCCAAAACAGGGCGGCTCCAATATTGACTAACGTTGTGCTTCCGTTTAGCGACAGCAAAGCTCGGAGTGGGAATTTGCACTCCAGACGCCGACTTCCAAAGCGACACGCCGCAAAAGCTTGCCTGGGACGCGCCAGTCCCGCAAAAATAAATCGCGTGACATGCCCAATCCCAAAGCAGCGCCCCTCGAAAAAAATGGACCGGCCTAGCGTGGGGTTTGTTTTTTTTGTCTTGACCCGAAAGCTCGCAAAGCGCTGCCTTGGTTAATTTCCTACGGACCGACGCTTGCCGCTTCAGGTGCAGATCCTTTGCGTGACATGCCCAATCGAAAAACAGCGAGGCTCAAATATTCGACTAACGCTGTGCTTCCATTTAGCGACAGCAAACCCTCGAGTGGGAATGCACTCCAGAACGCGATTCCAAGCGAACGCCGCAAAAGCTGCCTTTAAGGACGGCGCCAGTCCGCGAAATAATTTCAGTGGACATGCCGACATCCCAAAGCAGCGCCCCTCGAAAAAAAGGACCGGCCAGGTGGGTTTTTTTTTTTTTTCTGAACGGAAGCTTCGCAAAAAGCGCTGCCTGCCCAATTTGCTGCGTCCGACGCTTGCGCTTCAGGTGCAGATCCTCCGCGTGACATGCGCAATCGCAAAACAGCGCGGCTCCAATATTCGACTAATGCTGTGCTTTCGTTAAGCGACAGTAAGGCTCGGAGTGAGAATTTGCGCTCCAGACGCCGACTTCCAAAGCGACACGCCGCAAAAGCTTGCCTGGGACGCGCCAGTCCCGCAAAAATAAATCGCGTGACATGCCCAATCCCAAAGCAGCGCCCCTCGGAAAAAAGGACCGGCATAGCGTGGCGTTTGTAATTTTTTCCTTGACCCGGAAGCTCGCAAAGCTCTGCCTTGCCCAATTTCCTGCGGTCCGACGCTCGCCGCTTCAGGTGCAGATCCTTCGCGTGACATGCGCAATCGCAAAACAGCGCGGCTCCAATATTCGACGAACGCTGTGCTTCCGTTTAGCGACAGTAAGGCTCGGAGTGGGAATTTGCGCTCCAGACGCCGACTTCCAAAGCGACACGCGGCAAAAGCTTGCCTGGGACGCGCCAGTCTCGCAAAAATAAATCGCGTGACATGCCCAATCCCAAAGCAGCGCCCCTCGACAAAAAGGACCGGCCAAGCGTGGGGTTTATTTTTTTTCTCTTGACACGGAAGCTCGCAAAGCGCTGCCTTGCCCAATTTCTGCGGTCCGACGCTTGCCGCTTCAGGTGCAGATCCTCCGCGTGACATGCGCAATCGCAAGACAGCGCGGCTCCAATATTCGACTAACGCTGTGCTTTCGTTAAGCGACAGTTAGGCTCGGAGTGGGAATTTGCGCTCCAGACGCCGACTTCCAAAGCGACACGCCGCAAAAGCTTGCCTGGGACGCGCCTGTCCCGCGAAAATAAATCGCGTGAGATGCCCAATCCCAAAGCAGCGCCCCTCGGAAAAAAGGACCGGCATAGAGTGGGCTTTGTATTTTTTTCCTTGACCCGGAAGCGCGCAAAGCGCTGCCTTGCCCAATTTCCTGCTGTCCGACGCTTGCCGCTTCAGGTGCAGATCCTTCGCGTGACATGCGCAATCGCAAAACGGCACGGCTCACATATTCGACTAACGCTGTGCTTCCGTTTAGCGACAGCAAGGCTCGGAGTTGGAATTTGCGCTCCACACGCCATTTTCCAAAGCGACACGCCGCAAAAGCTTGCCTGGGACGCGCCTGTCCCGCGAAAATAAATCGCGTGAGATGCCCAATCCCAAAGCAGCGCCCCTCGAAAAAAAGGACCGGCCAAGCGTGGGGTTTATTTTTTTTCTCTTGACCCGGAAGCTCGCAAAGCGCTGCCTTGCCCAATTTCCTGCGGTCCGACGCTTGCCGCTTCAGGTGCAGATCCTTCGCGTGACATGCCCAATCTCAAAACAGCGCGGCTCCAATATTCGACTAACGCTGTGCTTCCGTTAAGCGACAGCAAGGCTCGGAGTGGGAATTTGCGCTCCACACGCCAACTTCAAAAGCAACACGCCGCAAAAGCTTACCTGGGACGCGCCAGTCCTGCAAAAATAAATCGCGTGAGATGCCCAATCCCAAAGCAGCGCCCCTCGAAAAAAAGGACCGGCCAAGCGTGGGGTTTATTTTTTTTCTCTTGACCAGAAAGCTCGCAAAGCGCTGCCTTGGTCAATTTCCTACGGTCCGACGCTTGCCGCTTCAGGTGCAGATCCTTCGCGTGACATGCCCAATCGCAAAACAGCGAGGCTCAAATATTCGACTAACGCTGTGCTTTTGTTTAGCGACAGCAAACCTCGGAGTGGGAATTTGCACTCCAGACGCCGACTTCCAAAGCGACACGCCGCAGAAGCTTGCCTGGGACGCGCCAGTCCCGCGAAAATAATTCACGTGACATGCCGAATCCCAAAGCAGCGCCCCTCGAAAAAAAAGGGCCGGCCTAGCGAAAATAATTCACGTGACATGCCGAATCCCAAAAAAGCGCCCCTCGAAAAAAAAGGGCCGGCCTAGCGTGGGGTTTTAATTTTTTCTCTTGACCCGGAAGCGCGCATAGCGCTGCCTTGCCCATTTTCCTGCGGTCCGACGCTTGCCGCTTCAGGTGCACATCCTCCGCGTGACATGCGCAATCGCAAAACAGCGCGGCTCCAATATTCGACGAACGCTGTGCTTTCGTTAAGCGACAGCAAGGCTCGGAGTGGGAATTTGCGCTCCACACGCCATTTTCCAAAGCGACACGCCGCAAAAGCTTGCCCGGGACGCGCCAGTCCCACAAAAATAAATCGCGTGACATGCCCAATCCCAAAGCAGCGCCCCTCGAGAAAAATGGACCGGCCAAGCGTCGGGTTTATTTTTTTTCTCTTGACCAGAAAGCTCGCAAAGCGCTGCCTTGGTCAATTTCCTACGGTCGGACGCTTGCCGCTTCAGGTGCAGATCCTTCGCGTGACATGCCCAATCGCAAAACAGCGAGGCTCCAATATTCGACTAACGCTGTGCTTCCGTTTAGCGACAGCAAACCTCGGAGTGGGAATTTGCACTCCAGACGCCAACTTCCAAAGCGACACGCCGCAGAAGCTTGCCTAGGACGCGCCAGTCCCGCGAAAATAATTCACGTGACATGCCGAATCCCAAAGCAGCGCCACTCGAAAAAAAAGGGCCGGCCTAGCGTGGGGTTGTAATTTTTTCTCTTGACCCGGAAGCGCGCATAGCGCTGCCTTGCCCATTTTCCTGCGGTCCGACGCTTGCCGCTTCAGGTGCAGATCCTTCGCGTGACATGCGCAATCGCAAAACGGCACGGCTCACATATTCGACTAACGCTGTGCTTCCGTTTAGCGACAGCAAGGCTCGGAGTGGGAATTTGCGCTCCACACGCCATTTTCCAAAGCGACACGCCGCAAAAGCTTGCCTGGGACGCGCCAGTCCCGCAAAAATAAATCGCGTGACATGCCCAATCCCAAAGCAGCGCCGCTCGAAAAAAATGGACCTGCCTAGCGTGGGGTTTGTTTTTTTTGTCTTGACCCGAAAGCTCGCAAAGCGCTGCCTTGGTTAATTTCCTACGGTCCGACGCTTGCCGCTTCAGGTGCAGATCCTTCGCGTGACATGCCAAATCGCAAAACAGCGAGGCTCAAATATTCGACTAACGCTGTGCTTCCGTTTAGCGACAGCAAACCTCGGAGTGGGAATTTGCACTCCACACGCCATTTTCCAAAGCGACACGCCGCAAAAGCTTGCCTGGGACGCGCCGGTCCCGCGAAAATAAATCGCGTGAGATGCCCAATCCAAAAGCAGCGCCCCTCGGAAAAAGGACCGGCCGAGCGTGGCGTTTGTGATTTTCGTTGACCCGGAAGCTCGCAAAGCGCTGCCTTGCCCAATTTCCTGCGGTCCGACGCTTGCCGCTTCAGGTGCAGATCCTCCGCGTGACATGCGCAATCGCAAGACAGCGCGGCTCCAATATTCGACTAACGCTGTGCTTTCGTTAAGCGACAGTTAGGCTCGGAGTGGGAATTTGCGCTCCAGACGCCGACTTCCAAAGCGACACGCCGCAAAAGCTTGCCCGGGACGCGCCAGTCCCGCAAAAATAAATCGCGTGACATGCCCAATCCCAAAGCAGCGCCACTCGAAAAAAATGGACCGGCCTAGCGTGGGGTCTTAATTATTTCTCTTGACCCGGAAGCTCGCAAAGCGCTGCCTTGCCCAATTTCCTGCAGTCCGACGCTTGCCGCTTCAGGTGCAGATCCTTCGCGTGACATGCGCAATTGCAAAACAGCGCGGCTCCAATATTCGACTAACGCTGTGCTTCCGTTTAGCGACAGTAAGGCTCGGAGTGGGAATTTGCGCTCCACACGCCATTTTCCAAAGCGACACGCCGCAAAAGCTTGCCTGGGACGCGCCTGTCCCGCGAAAATAAATCGCGTGAGATGCCCAATCCCAAAGCAGCGCCCCTCGAAAAAAAGGACCGGCCAAGCGTGGGGTGTATTTTTTTTCTCTTGACACGGATGCTCGCAAAGCGCTGCCTTGGTCAATTTCCTACGGTCCACCGCTTGCCGCTTCAGGTGCAGATCCTCCGCGTGACATGCGCAATCGCAAAACAGCGCGGCTCCAATATTCGACTAACGCTGTGCTTTCGTTAAGCGACAGTAAGACTCGGAGTGGGAATTTGCGCTCCAGACGCCGACTTCCAAAGCGACACGCGGCAAAAGCTTGCCTGGGACGCGCAAGTCCCGCAAAAATAAATCGCGTGACATGCCCAATCCCAAAGCAGCGCCCCTCGGAAAAAAGGACCGGCATAGCGTGGAGTTTGTAATTTTTTTCCTTGACCCGGAAGCTCGCAAAGCTCTGCCTTGCCCAATTTCCTGCGGTCCGACGCTCGCCGCTTCAGGTGCAGATCCTTCGCGTGACATGCGCAATCGCAAAACAGCGCGGCTCCAATATTCGACGAACGCTGTGCTTCCGTTTAGCGACAGTAAGGCTCGGAGTGGGAATTTGCGCTCCAGACGCCGACTTCCAAAGCGACACGCTGCAAAAGCTTGCCTGGGACGCGCCAGTCCCGCAAAAATAAATCGCGTGACATGCCCAATCCCAAAGCAGCGCCCCTCGGAAATAAGGACCGGCATAGCGTGACGTTTGTAATTTTTTTCCTTGACCCGGAAGCTCGCAAAGCTCTGCCTTGCCCGATTTCCTGCGGTCCGACGCTTGCCGCTTCAGGTGCAGATCCTTCGCGTGACATGCGCAATCGCAAAACAGCGCGGCTCCAATATTCGAATAACGCTGTGCTTCCGTTTAGCGACAGCAAGGCTCGGAGTGGGAATTTGCGCTCCACACGCCATTTTCCAAAGCGACACGCCGCAAAAGCTTGCCTGGGACGCGCCTGTCCCGCGAAAATAAATCGCGTGAGGTGCCCAATCCCAAAGCAGCGCCACTCGAAAAAAAGGACCGGCCAAGCGTGGGTTTTTTTTTTTTTCTCTTGACACGGAAGCTCGCAAAGCGCTGCCTTGCCCAATTTGCTGCGGTCCGACGCTTGCCGCTTCAGGTGCAGATCCTCCGCGTGACATGCCCAATCGCAAAACAGCGCGGCTCCAATATTCGACGAACGCTGTGCTTTCGTTAAGCGACAGCAAGGCTCGGAGTGGGAATTTGCGCTCCACACGCCATTTTCCAAAGCGACACGCCGCAA